>OU696698.1:57033308-57347949 GCA_916050605.2 Platycheirus albimanus
TATTATTATTATTATTAATATTATTATTATTATTATTATTATTATATTATTATTATTATTATTATTATTTATTATTATTATTATTATTATTATTATTATTATTATTATTATTATTATTATTATTATTATTATTATTATTATTATTATTATTATTATTATTATTATTATTATTATTATTATTATTATTATTATTATTATTATTATTTATATTATTATTATTATTATTATTATTATTATTATTATTATTATTATTATTATTATTATTATTATTATTATTATTATTATTATTATTATTATTATTATTATTATTATTATTATTATTATTATTATTATTATTATTATTATTATTATTATTATTATTATTATTATTATTATTATTATTATTATTATTATTATTATTATTATTATATATATATCGCGCCTTAATTAAAATAAAATTTACGCAAAAAGCAAAAGCAACAAAAAAAAGTGGTCAAAATGTTTTCCCTAAATATTAGAAAAATTTAAAGGGCAACACTGTAAATTGATAAAACACTTTTGACTAATGTCAAAAAAAATAAATCAAAACAATGAGTGAGAGTGAAACGACACTTCAATTCTCAACTCAAAACAAACAAAATTGTATTCCATTTTCTTTTTTGTGCAAATAAATTGTTTTTTTTTACAAAAAAGAAGAATCGAATAATGAAAATGAAATTTAAAATGAAATGGTAGGTATAAGAAAAATAATTATAGGTACAAAAAAAACTCACAATTTGTTTGCCTTTATTCACAAGGCTTACCTATAGCTGGCAATAAAGTAAAGGGTCAAAGGGGCGTCTGCCAAGTTGAAAACAAATGTCACCGGGAACTATACCACACTGCACCTGAATAAAATGAGAACAAAAAAAAACACCAAGTAAATTATTTTTAATAAAAACCAATATTTCACAAACTTCCCTAAAATAGATATTGGACAATTTACTGCCACCAAACAGAAACAGATTCACAGAACACAATCTTAGTAAAGCCCCACGATTTGGGCCCAATTGCCCCACGTTGGGCGCCAATTGCTAGGAATATATTTTCTAATAAAACTAAAACAAAACCGAAACCGAAAACCAAACACACGACAATATTATTTAAACTAATTAAGACTACTTGGATTATCCGAATCCAATAACCAAAACCGAATACCGATTTAATTATTTAAATTAAGCAAAACAAAAAAATAATGCACAGAAGCGATGTGCAACACGACTTGAGAATTTTAATGAAAACGCGAAACGTCAAACGCCGGTGTGTTTGATAAAAAAAAAAAAAAGAGATACACAAAAAAATAATCCCAAGCCAGACAGCAAATGCAGTGCTGTCTCCCGTTAGCTCAGCTGGGAGTGGGTTCGATAAGAACGAAATTTTTATTAATCGCGCTCGATTAATAAAATGTTAATTGTTGATGAATGAAAGGTGGGTAGGTATATACAGATGTACAGTAGTGTACCTATATATGAAAGTGGGCGCCAGGAAACTTTTGTGGTAGTTTGCCTTACCAAATGGAAGCTGAAAAGTGTCTTCAATTTTAAAGAATAAAACGTAAGGATTATGATTCCCAATGGGAAGTTGGAATCTTTTATTGATTGTAAAGGGAATGGTCTGGGAAACCTTGGCAGAAGGCCTGGACGAAAACCCAGAGTCTTTTCAACTAAAAGAAAAATAGAACAATGGTATTTTGAGGTAAGCAGAAGGCTTATTCTCGAAATTAGGAATAGGTGTTGACAAAATAAAAAAAAAGAAAACAATGAAGATCACAATGGTAATGAAATGTAAAGGAAAAGGGTCACGTGTCCCACAATCTTGGGAGATAACGAACGACAGCGAAGGCCTATTCTAATATAAAACTGTTTGCCCCACACAGGGTCACAAACAAGACGAATTCAAAACAAATTAACGAACAATAAACAAGCTAAAATTCCTGGTTCCAACCAGACACAAAAATACTTAGCTTGGTAGGTAAAATCCTTAAGTCCCAACAAGAATATTCTCCCAAATCCACTCGAAATTTCTTTCTGGCCCAAAAGTATCCTCTTCTGATTATTTTTAAATTCAAAACAAGACGCTGTCGGTAATTTTTCACTTCTCTTTCAAAATCCTCCTTTTTTCCAAAAATTATCGCTTTCTTTTCTCAACAAAATCCAAAATTGAATCCCCATCCAAAATGGAGGCTTGGCTTGTCCACTTCGCCCCGACCATATAGCCATCCTCTTCGGATCTTTTGCGCGGTGGTGTTCTTGTCTCAGTCATACAGCAGCATCTCGCCCATCTATGCAGCGACGTGCGACTGAGAGCGGTGATACAACCATTGCACGCGATCCTATGCGTTGAGGATGCGATCCTCGTAGGCTCAGTGGACGTGTTCAGCCGTATAATGTCAATTATATTTTATTTCAAAAGGCAAGTGAAAAACTACGACACAACGCGCAAAGTCCCCAGCCCAAACCGGCCCAAATTAATTATTTTGAGAAGAATATTCTTGTTGGAAAGAAACTAAACCATTTTCCAACTAAAATGGTTGAATTTATAAAGAAGAAAAATCTTAATTTTGTAGACCTTCGCGCAGAAACTATAAAAAAGGGAAAAACACATCATTGTGATTTTTCTTTGATGTCCGACACTTTATGGTGGGCACTCGGCCATACTACATTTATGTTGGTGTGATTATAGTTCACACATCGTTGGACATGAGTCATCTTCATGCCTTTCTGCTCTTTCGACCTTCTGTCGACAACTCGAAGATTTAGTGGCTCTTCCGCCTTTCGTAAAATAAGGTGGACCTCCTGTCCAACACCTCTGATGGAACCTAGATTGGTTACTTTTCCAAAATACTTAAAGAGCAGTCCTCTGGCTGATGGACCAGGTTTCTACTGCTCTTTAGAGTATTTTGGAGCCGCAAGAGGAAGGGAATGTGGGACGAAAAGTTATTAAAGGGGAAATGGGTTGGCAAAACTTGTTGTGGTAAAATTTACCGCAACTATACCTCATAGTCAAACATGTTCCAGAAATTGACATCCTTCGAAAAAATTAAACATACCATTACCATGCCATAGCTCCATATCAAAAAACCAGTTCCTAGTCCTACAAATACGAACCACGGCACGGTGGAGGGTGGAGTGGTGGTACTGGAACCACGACCAAGGAAACACAAAAACACAACTCAACTACTGTTTGAGCTTGAGGATTTGAGGGTTGATTGAAATTTTTTCCAGTTCCACAACTCCACCCTCCACCGTGCCGTGGTTCGTATTCGTAGGACTAGGAACTGGTTTTTTGGTATGGAGGTATGGTATGGTAATGGTATGTTTAATTTGTTCGAAGGATGTCAATTTCTCGGACATGTTTGAGTATGAGGTATGCTAGCTTTCGATTTTGGTATGCTAGCTTTGAATTCTTTTAGAACATGCTTTTGTTCTACTATTCTACATCTGTATATTTCTTTTGTCTGTGCCTCGAGTCAAATTAATTTTTATTGGGGTATTATGTTGAGGGTTTTGTGTTTTCTATAAGTTCTGTGTAGTTTTGTATGCTTTTGTTGTTATAAATTATTATGTTATTTTTGATTAATTTTTGTAAAGTTTTTGCGATTTTGTAACATGGTACTATAGTGAAGTTGATTAAAGGTCGGATTGGTGTTCCATGTTTATGTATTTTTAATAATCCAGTGAAGTTAGGTGCTTGTGCATATGGTTGTTTAAATTTTAATTTGTTTGTGTTAGTAAATAGTAAATAGATATTTGCAATTGTTAATGACTCGGTTTATTTCATTAAACATGGTGGGATCGTTTTGTATATTGTTTCCAATAAAAAATGTGTTTTTTGTAAGTATTCTTGTTGGCCGATTATAACTATTGTGTCTGCTTTTGTTATTATATCTTTATTGTCCTCTAATTTTTGTTTTGTGGTTTTTAAATTGTGAATGTCTTCTTTATATTTCATTTGGAGTTTGTTTTGTAATTTGTCATTTATTATGATTTGTTTTAATTTCTTGTTGACTATTCTTCTTGTTTCGTTTTTAGCTACGGAAAATAGTATACAATTTAAAGAGCAACGAAATCTTTCTAGTTACTCATACTCTCATAATTCATTAATCCGAACACCTGGCATCTTATCATCGTATTTTTTAAATAAAATTGCCGACGAAAATTTTCGCATACCATTTACCGTTTGGAAGTATATCACTTCAAAATTGTATAATATGGTTCCCAAAAGTGTGAGAATGTTTTTTTATGGTGCTTTATTACTAAAATTATTTGTAAAACAATTTATATAGATTTAAATTTGGTGTGGTATTATAGCTTATTATGTACATATATAATTCAAATATAACGTTGCCAGGCGTTTTGGTTAAGGGAAAAGTGGTGACGTCGAAGATGCGCGAAAAAGTGCAAAGGTCGTCCCATTTATAAAGGTCTGGTCCTATAAGTTTTAATTGTAGTAGACCTTCAATATCGTGTGTGCCAGGCGAATCGACGACAAGAAGCAAGAAATGCACGCACTGTATACAATCAAATGCTGTTATAAATTTTTTTTGTACACACAGTTAGCGTAGGTAAATATTATAGGAATTTGCCCTGTCTGATGTAATTTATTGTTCCCGTTCGCTCATCAGTTATTTTTTATTTTTTTTTTATTTTAGGTTTTATTTATTAGAAGTTTTAGGTTCAATATAAAGAACAATCATACAAACTTAATATGTGCAAGCTATAAATTAATAATTAGTAAATATACAATTTAGCAAGCTGTTAAGTGTTTTTCATAGGAACCAATAAAAAAAGCTAATTGAATTAAGTTAGGTACTATCTATAGTTATGAAACTAGTGCCGATAGTACCGAGTAGAGTATAATAGCTAGTAATTAAAAACGAAAAGAAGAAAATTGTGGGGTTAGAAGGTATAAGGATGTCAAAAATAATTGAAAAATAGTATTAAGTTATCAATCTTAGAATATTGTTGATCTGAACGAAATCAAAGCCAAACAACCATTTTTTAATCTCTCGATTAAAAGAGGAGAAATATTGGATAAAGCGAATTTCAATTGGTAATTTGTTAAAAAGTCTAGGAGCTAATGCTGTATAAAAGGTATAAAAGTTTAAAAACCTGCGAGTGTTGTGGATTGGAACAATGGCAAGTCTTCTTTCATAGCTACGTAAACCATATACCGATGAACCCTGATGGAGAAGATTCCCGCTCCTGAAGAAAAAAACTTTTAGTTAATATAAAAATAAAGATGCTTTAAAGGAAGTATATTCGAAGCGAACAAAAGTGGAAGGCTATGCTCAAGACGTCTCTTTTTCCAAATTAATCTCAAAATATCTTTTTGGGATACTAATAAAGGTTGAAGGTTACATTTAAAAATACCACCCCAACAAACAAGACCATACTGCAACTTGATTGAACAAGACCATAATAAAAAGTTTCTAAAAAATTCTTGGAACAATACTTACTCAAGTGGTAGAATATATAAGTAGATTTTAACAGATAATTTTTAATTAAAACCGTGTGAGAATTCCAGTTTAGTTTTTCATCAATGAGCCTAAGATATTTGAATTCATGAACTACTTGAATATCGATACATTTGAATGAAGGTCCAAGAACACTATTCTGAATATTACAACAATTTTGTGATGATTTACATTCATAACTATGAAAGGTTAGCTTAGGAAAACTATGGTTCGGAAAGGGTAAATTAAAAAACATAATTTTGGTTTTGTCACTTAAGACAAGTTTGTGATTTTAAACCAGTTCCTTAAAATCTCAAGGTCATGATTAATATCAGCCACCAAATCTAGAATAGATGAGGTCGAATAAATGCAAGCGGTGTCATCTGCAAACCGTATTGTTTTCCATCTTACGGGTTGAGAAAAAAGGGAATTAACATAAACTAAAGACAGAAGGGGCCCAATCACTGAACCTTGAGGCACGCCAGTAGCAATGTCAAGACTCTCACTAAAAACACCTCCTATCCTAACTCTTTGAGTCCTTCCGCCCAGATAGGATGCGAACCAATTAAGCATAAAACCTCTGAACCCTGCATTTTTCAATTTAAGCAAGAGAATACTATGGTCCACTGTGTCAAAAGCCTTTGTTTTGTCAACAAAAAAAGACACAGTCATTTTCTTACTGTTAAGACTATCATGTACCTCAGAACAGAAATTTAAAAGTGCATCCTCTGTAGACTTTTTTGCTCTAAACCCATATTGACTCGGACTTAATAAATAAATGCTTTTCTAGGAAACAAATCATTCTTCGCTTTAGTAACTTTTCAAATATTTTAGAGAAAGTCGAAAGAAGAGAAATAGGCCTATAATTATTTACTTCCTTCCGGTCGCCTTTTTTAAACATAGGAATGGCCTCAGCAATTTTAAGAGCCTCAAGAAAAATACCACTGAAGATACTTTTATTAAAAATATGAGCTATATATATTTTTAAAAAGGCAATTCGAAAACCCATTGACAGTGTAAAAATTCAAATTATTGAAAGACATGATCAGATTATAGGTCTCAAGAGCAGAAATGGGCTCATAATAAAAGCTTCTATCAATCATATTTTCAAAACAGGCAGAAAAATCCATAGGTCCAATGGTTGCTAGGCCGGCATCTTTAAGGGTTATAGCAGCGACTCTAGTGAAAAAATCATTGAAACCATTAGCAATATTATCTGAACCTACAACGGAGATATTATTAATGTTTAAACAAGACGGAAATGTCGAAGATATATTTTTGTTAAGAAGTTCACTCACGATAGACCATTCTTTTTACTTGCTCAATAGGGCAAGTATTGGTTTCGTGCAGAAAAAAAAAAATCGAGGTTTTAATCAAACATGACATTACGATGATAGAGAAGCCCAAAAAAGTGGTTTTCGCCATACCGTCCGTCGGTCTGTCTGTGCGTCTGTGCGTCTGTGCGGATGTGCGCTTTTTCACGTCATGCTACAGCCTAAACCGCTTGACGGATTTTCTTCAAACTTGATATATAGTAGTTTGAAGAAAAACGGTTATCGAGGTTTTTTTTATTTCGTTTTAGCCCGGCTCAAACTGGTACCTTTCAAGTAACGGTTTTTTTCAATTTGGATTTTCTCGAAAACGGCTCTAACGATTTTGATTAAACTCAACATTTAGCTTATTTTAAGCATTTCTAACAAAACTGCGTTTTTCGTTTTTGGCTCAAATAGTCCTAACGAAAATTAGGTTTTAACGGCTTTTTTTCAAATAGCCATGAGTTCACAACGGCTTGATTGAATCGACTCAAATTTCGTTTGACATAGTTTTTTATAGTTTTCTTTAGGATGACTTTGTAAATTTTTCACTGAAGCTTTTCTAAACGGTGGCTTCCATACAACGAGCCGATAAGTTTTAGCCAACATTTTTTGTTTTTTCTAATTTGCTCGAAAACGGCTCTAACGATTTTGATTAAACTTTGTGTGTTATATTCTTTTAGTGTTTTTAAGAGAACTGCGTTTTCAGTTTTTGGCTAAAAATGCAAATAACGGAGATCTGCTCTTACGGCTTTTTTTCAAATGGCCATAAGTTGTCAACGGTTGCATTGAATTCACTCAAACTTTGTTTGGTATAGTTTATTTCCGCTTCCTTTCAGACGGCATTGATTTTTTTTAATTTTCTTTTTTTTAAATGGTGGCTCCTATACAAAGTGCCAATAGATTTTGGCCAATTTTTTTCGTTTTTTCTAATTTACTCAAAAAAGGCTCTCCCGATTTTTATGAAACTTTGTATGTTTCATATATAGAATACTTCAAAGAAAACTGCATTTTTAGTGTTTTGCAACACATGACAATAGCAGAAATTGGTAATATCAGTTTTATTAATTTGGCCATAAGCGGAAATTTATATCACCCAAAAGACGACATCTAAATTTGATATACTAAAGGTTACTTAACGTTACCTCCCGTATATCGAGTCTTCCAGTTTTAGCCAATTTTTTTTAGTTTTTACCAATTTTTTCAAAAATGAGTTGTTCTTATTGATCGAAAAGTTTGTTTTCGTCGTAGTATTGCACCCACAGAGCAAGTACGTGCGACCCAGTCGTGCATTTTATTTTGAATCACCCTTAGCTGCATTAAATTTGTTAGTATAGAAATTGTCTTTACATATATTTACTTCTAATTTTATTTCCTTACATAATTGTTCATAAGTATGACGAATTTCTAAATTATTTTGGTGTTTTTTGGATTTGATGCCGAGTTTATTTTTACGATCAATTTTTGCAACAAGATAGGAAGAGATCCAAAGTTTGTCTATGGGCTTTAAATGGAAGGTATTTTAGCGGTGGCTTTTCTGTTTAAAAATAGAAAAAGAGACCTGTCATAAGATGATCAGTGATTTTTAAATCTGCTATAGAGCTTGTTAAGGATGCATCAAAATTCCGTTCCAACCTAACAAAGATATGATCTAAACAAGTTTTAGAAGAGCCAGATATTCTAGTAGGTTCATTTATGCAAGATTCTGGTCCATTGGCAGACATAATAGATTTATAGTTCACTGTGTGAATAATTTCAGAAAGCAAGTCTAGATTCATGTCGCCGACAGTAATCAAATTGGCGCAGTTTTCATTAGAAAGAAGCGTTGATAATTCTTGGATATAAGCATCCTTACTTTTAAAATGAAATCTATAAAAGCACCAAAAAACTAGCTTATGTGAATTAACTGTGCAAGATACTTTGGAAAAATCCGAACACTCAAGAGAAAAACAACAAAACTCACAGGTTAGACCTTCATTAGCAAAGATAGCAGTACCACCAGCAGCGTAAGAGTTGTTACAATTTGGAAAAAAAATTGTAACAAAGAATGTGAAATAAGTCTGTTTCATGATCGAATATCCAAATTTCTGTAAGAAAAATTAAATCGGGCTTGTTTGAAAACGATTCTAAATGCGCAACCAACAAATCAAAGTTGGAACGCATACTTTGAATATTTTGATGAATAATGGAAAAATTGTCATTGAATTTATCGTTATGAAAAACACTTTTACAAAAGTCTCTATCAAAGTTACAAAAAGGAGAAGTAATTTTTTTCTTGTCAACTATCGCTTTCGGAATCGGTTGCCGGAGGCTTTTTTAGATTTTTTTCAAGAAATAAAGCAAATGGTAAGAAAATGTATTGAGCTAAAAAAATTAGTATTAAAAATCGTTTTTCAAAATAGATAACTAACTATTTCTAACCAAATAAGTCTTTATTTGAGTGAAACTCATCTCTACCTCTTCCCAATTGTTTGACAAACAAACACCAAATCTAGATCTCTATAAATAGTTTTACAAATAATTTTGGTAGTAAAGCACCATACAAAAACATTGCATACTTTTGGGAACAAGAACAAATTTAAAGTGAAATAACTTCCAAATGGTATACGAAAACATTCGTCGGTGATTTTATTTAAAACTTACTAAGCTATAAGTTTGTCCAAAGTTTATTTTTTTTTCTAAAGTTAACTGTTTTTGAAATATAAGTCCATATAAAATATTTCAGCGAAATGAACAAAAAGCGAAATGTCAATTTTCCAACTGACTTGCGAAATAAATGACAAATATTAAGACATTCGCGAGATAATATTTTGCGAAATGAAATCCGCGAGTTGTTGTGGGCACCCAAAACAAATATACAAATATTAAATTTGATTTCAGTTATTATTATTATTTGTTTCTTGAAGGCTAAAAATAAAAAGGAATTCAAGAGACTAACATCAAATCATATCGGCCACTCTGATGACGATCAACCCGACGACATTTACGATAGTCAAACAGGTGCTATATGCGTTCAGCGTGACTGGTGGCGAGAGCTTGTAACAGAATCAGATCTTGAATTGATTCTTCCCAGCAATAAGCTAAAAACAATGTTTGAAATTATTCGAATGGCGGAAGAAAACGGCGAAAAATGGTATTTATATTGTTATAAAGAATTTTATTTTAATATTGAAAGAAAGCCTGATTTTTACAGCATTTGTTGCTGTCCTTAATGTGGTGGAGTATTTTTTTCATAAAATTAACGACAAGCAAAGGGATTTCTTCATGTATGATGCATGTGAGTATTTTGTTTGTGTTTTGCTTTTTTATTAGATGAAATTATGAAATGTTTTTTGTTTTAATCTATAGTAAAGCCTACGGGTCATTGGATAAATGGCCAGGACTACTATAGACTCGATGGCAAAACAAATAAAACGCTAAGGCACGAAATGGTTAAACGTTTTAATGATCCCAAAAATAAACGGACAAGGTATACCGGAGTTTTTGTTTTTCCATATACATATGTACTATCGATTAAGAGCGTTTTTATTTGTTTTTGAAAAGGGTTTTCTTAATATCAGCTAAGGCAGGAGGTCAAGGTATTAATTTGATAGGGGCAAACCGGGTCATCATTCTTGATACTTCCTGGAATCCAGCAAATGACCAGCAAAATATATTTCGAATCTTTCGTTTAGGACAAAAGAAAAACTGTTACGTGTATCGATTGATCGCTATGGTATTACATTTTTTTTAAGTAATAATTCGTCGATTAAACAATTTTTTTTGTGATTTTCGAAGGGAACTATGGAAGAAAAGGTGTACTCCAGATCAGTAACCAAACAAGCGATGAGCTTCCGTGTTGTAGATGAACAACAAATCGATAGACATTACAATATGGCTGAGCTGGCTGAGTTATACACGTATGAAGCCTTGAGAGAATTTTTGAAATCATGACTTATTAGTATATTTATTGTTCCAAAGGTTGACAAAACCTGACTATAGTGAGAGGCCAGTGCCAGTCTTTCCACAAGATCAAATATTAGCCAATCTTCTGCTGAACTCGCCAGACTTGGTATATAAATACCATGAACATGACAGTTTGCTGGAAAACAAAATGGAACAAGAACTGAGTGAACAAGAAAAAGCCGATGCATGGGTTGCATACGAAAGAGACCTTCAGTTAAATTCTGGTAATATTGTGTTCTACGACTTATTTTTTCTCAAACTCGTTATTTAATCAATGTTTGTAATTTGTATATAGAACCACCGAATCCTATGGAAGGCTTCCATGGGTATCCATTATTTGGACAAGGGAATTTTATGTATCCTACAATGCCCGACTTTGACGTGAGTATTCGATTTAAAAACATTCTTTGACCATGATTGAAATAAATATTTTATTTTTGTAGCCAAAGAACTTTCTTCCTGGAAGTTATGACCCCAATCAAATAGATATGGCCAGCAGAAATCCACTTGCTGCAGCGATGTTACCAAATTATCTTAACAGTCCCAATCTAACTAATCACAACATGAATAGAAATTCATATCTTGATATTCTTAACATGTACAAAAATCTGTCGTCGTCTTTGCTTGGTGATAAAAGCGGACGAACTCCGCACTACAATCAACCCTACGGAATGCCAATGGGAGCGAGAATGATGACCAGTCCCGCGATTTTACCAACGAACGAGAACCACTTATCAGGACTAACCAGTCCGTACTTTCCATTTTCAAGTAGTTCCTTGAACCCAAATGCATTGCTTTCGACTCCAAACTTATCAAATTCAAATCAACTGAATGCTGATAGATATGAGCATAGTAAGAAACTCATGACACCTGATCACAACTTTGCCTCTTCTATGCGCAATAGCTTTCCTGCTCAAATGTCTGCTCCTTACACAAAGGACTTGACAAATAGATCGACACACCCGAAAAATCAACATCAAAGCCCGTCAGCTTATCCGTCATCGTCATCACCCATCATGCGTTCCCACACCGCCACTCGCCAAACACCACAAAATATTTTCAGCACAAACACTTCCAGAGATACTATCCCCAGTAGTATAGTTTCCAAGAAGTTAGGAAAACTCTCCACAGCAAAACCATCTCAAATAAGCAATCCCCCGGTCTTGGAAACACCTACGAAAACCAAATCTTCAGAATCTTTACTGAGGCCAATAAGTCCAAGACAAACAATCGTCATTGATGATTCTCCCGCGAAACAGACATCAGGCTCACAGTTGCCTGTAAATATGGGAATAGTTTATCCGAAACCAATTCAAATTCCACTATCACCAATATCAGAAATTGTTGAATGTGGTGGAAGTGTGAAAAAGGCAGCAAGCAGTATGCAAATAATACGCACCCATTCACCGATAACAGATAGCGTTCGCAAAAAATTTGATAACATTTCTCCAAATATTTCACTAACCGCCGTTCGAACGCTTCCAGCAAAAACTTCGCAGAGCGAAAAATCATCGTCACTAACGAGTCATTCGGAAACTGCTGAAATGTTACCGGTGACCATGACGCCTAGCAATATTCGAAAACGAAGAGGTTCTTTTGAAAATTCTTCTTCAACAGAAAACAGTGCAATCGAACACAAAAAAAAATTTCGAAATGCAATAACTGATTTTGAAAATCAGTTTAAAACATAAACTTCTTCGAGATAAATCAAAAACTTACCATGCGCATGTTAAAATCGATAAGAACTCCCACACTTGCATGCAGCTGTACCCCAGGCATGCAAAATCTAAAATTAACCTAAACATTAAGGTGTGTAAAGATTTATATACATATTATGCGATATGTGTATTCATCAGCATTAACGTATCAAAATCAACAATTGTTTTTTTTTACTGTATTCAATTAGAATAGTTTAATTACTCGTTTAATAATTATTAGTACTGTTCATATGAATACCCGTATTTTTACATGTCGCATTACCACAAACACATAAGGTTGTATTTACGTATAACTCGATCTCTTTGTTTTGTTTTTTAACAGGTTATTGAACTCATCCAATTCGAAAATGAAAAAGTACGATTTTTGCGTGTTTTATATTTCGAATAAAATTTATAAATTTGGTTAGAAGTAGTATTTTCAACTCATACCTAATACTTAATATCTTCGTTTGTGGGGTTCTGACATCATAAAAGTTTAGAGATGGACCACTCTCGGTGCTGGGACTTGAGATTGTTTTTTTCCCCACAACAATTGTTTTGCTTAGAAACTCGTTTTCGAAGATATTTTTTGTAGTTCCTATGTAGCACAGGTTGCAACATTTTTTGTTTTGCCATTGCAATCTCTTTATTTGTTTTCGTTTAGATGACTAAGCGTTTGATTGGATCAAAAGTCCAAACCATTGGCTTTTGCATTTTGTTTGAATACTTGTTAAGGTTTTCGTTAAGTTTTCGAACTCAAACAATACTTTTGTAGAAATCATTTAAGGTTAAACTGAAGCTTATTTTCTTAAAAAAATGTTTGTCTTCAAAACATCACATAGCTTGATATCACATATATTTGATATCGACCGAAAAATAATTTTTTAACTAGGTATTTATTTTGTTGCTGACCCGGCGAATTCGTTCCGCTAAAATTCATTAATGTATTGAAAATAATAATACTTCTTTCATGTGCATTTAGTAAAAAGCTAATATTTTTAAAATACAAACAGACGCTTCATTTTTATGTATATGTGTATAGATAATAATGTGTGGTTTTAAGTCAATTTGGTCCATTAATAAGAATTCGAGTATCTCAAGTGCCATCTAGGGGTACTTAACAAATTTATTAAATTTAGAACATCAGCTATCTGCCTGTGGAAGTCCTGTAAAAAATCGGTGCATTTTTGAAAAAGTTGACCGCAGCACAACCTGGATGAGTAATTTAAATGACCTAAGTTACTTCTTACAACTTCAGCTATCCGCCAGTGTAAGTCTCGTCAAAATCGGCCCTTAAATAATTGAATAATTAAACATTGCGACCGTAGCGCCACCTATAGTGGTAATTAAAAGCCTAAGTTACTCTTTATACTATGTTTCCAACGGCCTGATTTAGCAAAATGATTTGTAAATCACGAAATGCGGTCACTCGATTTAGTTTGACATGTATGTCAACTTTGACATTACATTTCTCAATTTCAATCTCACAAACTTCTACTGCCAAAGCTCCCGGAAAATAGCTCGTCCAAATCGGCCCATTTCATTTTTTACTTGCGATTATAGGTACTATAAGGCAAGTTATGCATTCGTCGAAAAAAAAAGTTTTGAGATAACAATCAAACATGACATTACGATGATAGCGAAGACGAAAAAAGATAGTCTAAAAATTCTGTCCGTCTGTATGTCTGTCTGTCTGTCTGTCTGTCTGTCTGTCTGTAGACCTACAGCCCAAACGGGTGGGCCGAATTGCTTCAAACTTGGTATATGGACTTTTTTAGGTATTGTACAGAGGGGAAATTGAAATTTTTTTTTTAGCTCAAAAAATAACGGTACCTGCCATACAACCGTTACGTTAAAGCTTATTTTTCTCAAAAATGGCTCTAACGATTTCAATTTAAAAAAAATCAGTGTTGCTTTTTAGGTACGATCAATCATATGGCTGAAAATTTTTTTTTTTTAAAATGGCTAAGAACGGTACTTTCCATAGGACCGTTTTTTTTGCTTTCGACTATCTCGAAAACGACTCAACCGATTCTTTCGAAATTTCACACACATATAGCTGTAGGTAGCTCAATTTGTATTGCATACCAATATTTTTGAAAAATATTTTTTTGTAATTTTAAAAGCATTTTTAAAAAAAAAAAATTAAAAAATTAATATTTTGAAAACTGCTTATTAAATTTTTTTCAAAAAATTTTAAATAAATGTATTTGCTGAATACCTACAAACTGGCGTTTTTGAATTTTTTTTGAAATTTTTTTTCAAAAAGTTTTTCAAAAAAAAACTTTTTTTCTCAAAAACCGCTCCACAGATTTTTATAAATTTATTCTCATAAATTCAAATTTATCCAAATTTATCAAAATTTTTCAGCTCAAATTAGTTTAAGTATTTATTTAAGAATTTTAAAAATTTTATTTTTATTAAAATCTCAAGCCCCTAAACCACTGTCACTCATTAGAGCAAGTTCGTGCGACCCAGTCGTGCACTTTATTTTGTATCTGTCTGGGTTTGCTTCACATTTCTAACAGGGATAAATTCATGTTTGATTTTATTTTGTGTAGGCTTGCGATGACAGATACGTAATTTAAAATAAATCTTGGTTAAATCAAGTAAATATGAATCATGAAAAGGTATAGTAAATTACATAATTAATTACATATATGACCTAGCTAAATCAAGTGACTTAGCTAAATCAAGCCGGTGGAAACATAGTATTACAACATCAGCTATCCGCCAGTTAAAATCCCGCCAAAATCGGTCCAGCCGTTTCCGAGATAAGCCGGAACACACAGACAGACAGACATTTAAAAAATTGTGTTTTTGTTATAAGTACCGTACAGCTTCATGCGCATTTAATAAAAAGCTGACATTTAGGAATTAAAAACAGCCACTTAATTTTTATTTATGTGTATAGTTTTTTTAATTTTATTCCTGCCGTTGCCATAGATTTTAGTTCGAAGTTTACTTTTGCTTCAGACATGTTCACAATCATATTGAAATTAGAGATGTTCTAAATTAGATGATTTCGAAATGTGATTTTGGTATAAACAGAAAATTTCGAATATTATTTTGAAATTTGCTACAAAATTACCTCATTTGTCTGAATGAAATCACTGTTTAAGATTTGAAGATATCCGAAATGTCCAAGGATAGCATCTCTGCTTGTTTTTTTTAGTCAACGCACATAATTTGTTTTTGACGCATACTCTTTATTGAAAATTCTTTTTGGATCATAACATACCGCCGACAGTAGCTATGAAAGTAAAAATTTCAAGGCTATGTAAGTTTGCACAGCAAATGTTGATTTTTCTTGCTAACTTAAGATGCGCGAATAAGAAAGTTAAGTGTAAAATCCTGTCAACTCTAGGTCCGTCAAGCTGGGACCGCCACAATGGAATTTAAAAAATGTAATGATGCAATAATAAGGTGCTAATTAGGTGCTAATTTAGTGCTGCAATCCCGAATTAAGTGCTCTTGCCCTTACCCCCAAAACCTGCGCTACAACTAAAATTCTAAATTTCAAAAAAATAAATATGAAGAAATTAGGTGCTAATTTAGTGCCGCAATCCCAAATTAATTGCTCCACGATATGACCTTCAAATGCACTGCAACAACTTTAGCAAATATACGAAATCGCCCAAATTTTATCGCACGGTAGAAAGAATGCTATCAAAATAAAGGGCTCCTAAGTCCTTCAAAAAACTGCATTTCAGTTTTGAACTTGCCTTGTGGAACTTGTGGAACGTATTTGGGCCGTGAAGCTGGGACCGCCACAAGGAATTACATCTAATTTAAAAAAAGTAATAATGCAATAATTAGGTGCTTATATAGTGCTGCAATCCCGAATTAAGTGCTCTTACCTTTACCCCCAAATTGGGCCCGCCACAAAATAAAGATCTAAATTTCAGAAAATAAATATGCAGGAATTAGGTGCTAATTTAGTGCTCCAATCCTGAATTAAGTGCTCCACGATTTGACCTTCAAACAGACTGCAACAGTTGCATACAAATGAAGATTTTTTCCTCGAAGTCTTAAAAAAAACTACGCCAAAAGAAAGAACTAATTAGGTGCTCTGCAAAAAGTAACATTTTGATTTTCTTCTCCCACCCCTTTTGATTCTACAGGCAAAAACAAATTTAGTGTGACAACACTTCCGTCAAGCTGGGACCGCCACAATGGAATTTCGAAAATGTAATAATGCAAACATTAGGTGCTAATTTAGTGCCGCAACCCCGTAAGTGCGCCATGATTTGACCTTGAAATAGACTGAAACAGTTGCATACAAATAGAGACTTTTTTCCCCGAAATCTTTTTTGAAAAAAAAAAAAAAAAACTAAGCAACAAGAAAGAACTAATTAGGTGCTCTGCAAAAAGCCACATTCTGATTTTCTACTCCCACCCCTTTTGATTCTATAGGCAAAAACTAATTTTGTGTGACGTCACTTCCGTCAAGCTGGGACCGCCACAATGGAATTTCGAAAATGAAATAATGCATAAATTAGGTGCTAATTTAGTGCCGCAAGCCCGAATTAAATCCATGATTTGGCCTTGAAATAGACTGCAACAGTTGCATACAAATGGAGACTTTTTTCCCCGAAATCTTTTTTGAAAAATAAAACTAAGCAAAAAGAAAGAACTAATTAGGTGCGCTGCAAAAAGCCACATCTTGATTTTCTACTCCCACCCCTTCTGTGTCTACAGTCCAAAAATATTTTATTATTCGGTAGTTCTTATAACGAGTATATGAGTATATTTATCTGGTGCAAATTCAATTCTTTTCACTAATTCAAACAGATTATCTTAGAAGATACGAGTACACACATGTATGTTGAGTTTGAAAATAAGCTGCACCTGTAACTATGCACTATTTAAAAAATATTTAAATTAGGGATGAATGTTGATAGGCGACGCCTTTCGGAGCCGGTTTATTCCATCATCGGGCTAATGTACTGATTGTTGTAATGTTGGTGCTGGTGGGTTGGTGAGGCAAGTTTGATGTCTTCTTCTTCGTTGTGTTGTTATTGTTGTAATTTTAGTTTGGATTGGAATGGGCCCGAATTTATTGTTTACCCAGTTAGATTCCCCAGTCAAAACAATACTGCCAATAAACGTTAAAATTATCATCCAAACTCAGCTTTAGCAACCAGTTGGAAAATTCAAGTGCCTTTACGAAATCATCGGGAACCGGAAAGCAGTTTACAATTGTGTATTGATATTGAAAGAGATTTTCCCTTTGTAGCTCCATAGACAAAATTATGATAAAATCGTTAAAAAATTGTTTTTTTAAGACACTTTGTAGTAAAACAATTTGTATGTGTAGCTGAAGCAGGTTATCTCAAATGTCAATTTTAAGTTTCATGAAGTTTGGTGCACAATCACCAAAAATATCACTGATTTAGTTAAAATCGCAAAAAAAAAAAAAATTCATGTTTTTTTATGACACCCTCTAATGAATATATTTTGTATGTCTAGCAGGTTGTCTCAAATAGCAATTCTTCAAGTTTCATGAAGTTTGGTGCACAAACACCATTTTATGATTATATCACTAATATAGTACGTGCCAAAAAAAATAAAATGCACGACTGGGTCGCACGAACTTGCTCTAATGAGTGACATTGGTTTAGGGGCTTGAGATTTTGTTAAAAATAATATTTTCAAAATTCTTAGAGAAATACTTAAACTAATTTGAGCTGAAAAAAAAGTACGCCATTTTATTTCTTGGATAAATTTGAATTTATGAGAATAAATTTATAAAAATCTGTGGAGCGGTTTTTGAGAAAAAAAGTTTTTTTTGAAAAAATTTAAAAAAAAAAATTCAAAAACGCCAGTTTATAGGTATTCAGCAAATACATTTATTTAAAGTTTTTAGAAAAAAATTTAATAAGTAGTTGTCAAAATACTAATTTTTTAATTTTTTTTTTTAAAATGCTTTTAAAAATATACCAAAAAATATTTTTCAAAAATATTGGTATGCAATATAAATTGAGCTACCTACAGATATATGTGTGTGACATTTCGAAAGAATCGGTTGAGTCGTTTTCGAGATAGTCGAAAGCAAAAAAAAACGGTCCTATGGAAAGTACCGTTCTTAGCCATTTTTTAAAACTTTTTTTTCAGCCATATGATTGGTCGTACCTAAAAAGCAGCACTGATTTTTTTAAATAGAAATCGTTAGAGCCGTTTTTGAGAAAAATAAGCTTTAACGTAACGGTTGTATGGCAGGTACCGTTATTTTTTGAGCTAAAAAAAAAAATTTCAATTTCCCCTCTGTACAATACCTAAAAAAGTTTATATACCAAGTTTGAAGCAATTCGGCCAACCCGTTTGGGCTGTAGGTCTCTATACATACAGACAGACATACAGACGGACAGAATTTTTAGACCATCTTTTTTCGTCTTCGCTATCATCGTAATGTCATGTTTGATTGTTATCTCAAAACTTTTTTTTTCGACGAATGCATAACTTGCCTTATAGTACCCATAATCGCAAGTAAAAAGACAAGCATATAAGTACAGACCGACATACATATAAAAAATCCTAAAAAACATTATCTCTCGTGCAGTCGTTGAAAAGATCAAACTAATGTGTATTATAAAAACTTTTTATTTAAAGCTATGTTCAATTTATGTTTAAAACATTGAATTGCTAAGCTAAGCATCGATGCTGATAGATGAATCAGTTTTGTAGTTCAAAGGTTTGAAGTTTTGTTCAAGTCCTATTTATTACATTCAATTAATAAAAAATACTAAGTTTTAAGACACATTTCGTCTTTAAAGCAGTTTTTTTACGCAAAGCAGTTATTTTGGTACTAATTTTTAAATCTTGTAGACACGTGCTAGCCGTTACTGCACCAGTGCACCGGCTGTTTACCAATAATTTAATCAAAGAAAATAAAAACAATATAAATTAATCAAAAATTTTATAGTCAATTTTGTTTTATTTGTATTTATTAACATTTTCATTCTTTTATTAAAATCGTCATCACAACTGGAGACATAAAAAAACCATCAAATGCATTAATATCTGAATTCGTCTGATTTCATTTTATTTAATTGTTCAAATTTAATAAATCAAATAAGCTTTGTTTGTAAAGCCCTAAAGTCACCCTGGGGTCGCCACAGCGCGTTTTTTGAATTACCTCAACTCGCCCTCAAGACAAAATTCTCTGTTTTGTTGAAACCTGGGGTCGCCCTGAAGTCACCCTGAAGTCGATCTTGCTATTTAGCTGGGGCGAGTTGAGGTGACGAATCAGCTGTTGAAGTGACTTTTGCTGTCAAGCATTTCTTGTGTATTTTTCTTCTGTATTTGATTTTTCATGTCTTTTTTTCGATAAAACTAAATGAAATGCAAGTGAATGCATTTATTTTGATGAAAGTAAGTACAAATCGGACAAATAAACCAAAATGGAATCTTTTGATTTTGTGCGCTGTGAAAAATATACAATCAGCAGCCGTCATGCGTTTTTTGAGAACCGAAAAACCCAGGTTTTTGTGACAACTCTTGGAGTTGTCAAGAAAACCCAGGGCGACCCTGGGTAAAGTTCAACAAACAAAGCTATAGACTGTTCCTTCAGGTTTAACCCAATATAAAGGGTGATTCACCAGCGTTGTGCCAAAAAGCTAGAGCGTGTAGGTTAAGTTGAGACAAGAAAAAAATCGTATGGGAGGGGGGTCTATTCCCCTCCGTTTAGCCGGGAGGGGCAATTTTCTGAAAAATTGACTTATTTTGTAAAAAAAAATATTTAAAATCAACGGGTTCGTTTAAAACACCGTGTTATACCTTTTTGAAAAGCCAAAAACTTCTCCTTTTATTTTGTTTTTAAATTAAATTGTTCAGGTTCAGCTTATTTTCAATCTCAATATATGTGTACTCGTATCTTCTTAGATAATCTGTTTGAATTAGTGAAAAGAATTTAATTTGCACCAGATGAATATACTCATATACTTGTTATAAGAACTAGGTACCGAATAATAAAATATTTTTGGACTGTAGAAACTGAAGGGGTGGGAGTAGAAAATCAAAATGTGGCTTTTTGCAGAGCACCTAATTAGTTCTTTCTTTTTGCTTAGTTTTTTTTTTCAAAAAAGATTTCGGGGAAAAAAGTCTCCATTTGTATGCAACTGTTGCATGTTGTATTTCAAGGCCAAATCATGAAGCACCTAATTCGGAGTTGTGGCACTAAATTAGCACCTAATTAGCACTTAATGCTTGCATTATTACGTTATCGAAATTCCATTGTGGCGGTCCCAGCTTGACGGAAGTGACGCCACACAAAATTTGTTTTTGTCTGAAGAATCAAAAGGGGTGGGAGTAGAAAATCAAAATGTGGGTTTTTGCAGAGCACCTAATTAGTTCTTTCTTTTGGCTTAGTTTTTTTTTAAGATTTCGAGGAAAAAAGTCTTCATTTGTATGCAACTGTTGCATACTGCACTGTTGGACAATCACAGAACCGTAATAAGCAAAGAAAACATAGCCTGGGCTATAATGAGTTTTGATCCGTATAAGTCCCCTGGCCTGGATGGCATTCTGTCAGTTATGCTGCAGAAAACACTAGAAATAACTTCCATGGCTAGAGGCAATCTTCATAGGATGCATATCACTAAACCATATTCCAAATACTTGGAGGTAGGTTAGAGTAGTTTTCATTCTCAAGGTCGGCAGGCGAGGTCACGAATCCGCTAAGGATTTTCGGCTGATAAGTCTAACGTATTTTGTCCTGAAAACTCTTGAGCGCATCCTAGACATACATATAAGAGGAATCCTAGAAAGATCTCCCCTCTCAAAATCCCAACACGCCTATCTCAAAGGCAGATCCACCGAAACGGCTCTGCATGAAGAAGAAAAGAACGATAGAAAAAACCTTACACTACAAAGAATTTACAATGGCATCCTTCCTAGACGTGGAAGGGGCCTTCAATAATGTTTTAACTGAATCAATTCGTCAATCACTAGTCGACTTCGGGGTCGATGAATACATATGTAACTGGATAGTTTCTATGGTCAGTAATAGAATTATTCAGGCATCTTTAGGCAATATCCAAACCATCAAATTCATTAATAGAGGTACACCACATGGAGGTGTTCTTTTACCCCTACTGTGGCTTCTTGCTATGGACAAAATTCTTGTCGAAATGTAGGACAGTGGAGTGAAGGCCGTAGCCTATGCGGATGACTTGGTCGTTCTAGTATCAGGAAAGATTTTACCAGTTAGTGAAATAACAAAAAGGGCTTTGAGGAAAGTTAGCAACTGGGCCACTAGCTGTGGTCTTGGAGTTAATCAAAGTAAAACGGAACTGATGCTCTTTACAACCAAATCTAAGATACCAACCTTCTATCAACCCGTGCTAAAAATCTAGGAGTAGTACTTGATCCCAAACTCAGCTGGAAAATTAACATTGAAGAACGCGTTAATAAGGCCTGTGTAGCCTTTTATGCCTGCAGCAAAACATTCGGTAAAAACTGGGGTCTTTAATCGAAGATGATTCTGTTGACGTACACAGTCGTGGTACTACCTAATTTCACCTACGGCTCGATTGTTTGGTGGCCCGCTCTCAGCAAAGCCTACAATACTGACAAGTTAAAAAAGGTTCAAAGAACGGCTAGCATCGGTTTCACAGGGGCTCTTAGGTCTTGCCCAACAGATGCCCTAAATGTTATTCTGAACTTTTTACCACCCGACTGTTATGTTTTCTGTTTAGTGGTACAAACTAGACTGATCTTTATTTCATGAGAATATATTACAATTACATTATACAGCTTACACTAGTTGACATTTCGTAGCACATTTTAATATGAATTAAATATAAGTGCTTATTTAAATACATTACAATTCACCCTTTTCTTATTTTTGTTTTTATTAATATTAATGTTTTATAAATTAATTTTTTTTTTTTTTTTATTTATTATTTTTATTTTATTTCTTTATATTAGTCAATTTTTGTTTTAAAATATTTTTGATTCTTTCGGACGACCTTTGTGGGTGAACCGATCGTCTAACTTTTTTGTTTCTTGCTTTTGACACACATGTTGTTCTTTTATTTCTATCAAAACTTTTATTAATCCCGCTTGGCAATTTTCCTCTAACATAAAAATGTTCTGGCGCAAAAGTAACTCTGTTAATCTTTCGTTTGAGCTGGTTAACATGAGCATTTCTCAAACTGTCTTTAAAACTAATCAAATATATATTAGAGGAAACTTGCCTTACAATAATAGCTGGATACCATTTTACATATCTTTCAAAATTTCCTTTGTAGTAAACTTGTTCTCCTTTTTCAAATTTGTCATTACAATGTTTTATGTTTTTATTGTTCATATAAGAATTTTCTTTAATAATATCAAGTTTTGTTCTAGGTTTAAAGTTCAATATTAAATAAGCTGGTGTTTGGTATGTGGCGGTACTTGGAGTATTTCGGTATCTGATTAAAAAGTTATCGATCCTTTGTTGAACTGTGAGGTTTCTTGTTACCTGGTCCATTAATGACTTTTTAAAATCATTTTTAACAACTTTAACCAAACTTTTCGCTTGACCATTCGATTGGGGATGGTACGGCGGAGATTTAATATCCTGAATGCAATGCAACTCGCAAAAGTGTTTATATTCAAATGAGTTGAATGGCGGCCCATTATCTGTAACGCACTTTACTGGTAAACCAAATAAAATGCACGACTGGGTCGCACGAACTTGCTCTTATGATAAGCAATTGCGTAGTGGCTGCATATATGGATATTAAAAAAAATTAAATAATTTCGAAAATTCTTTTATTTTTTAAATTAGTTTAAGAGTTTTCTCGGAAAAACTAAGTATGCAATAAAATTTCAAAGCTATACGTCAATCTAGGAAAAAAAAATATTGAAAATCGTTGGACCAGTTTTTTTTTTTAAAAGGTTATTTTTGAAAAACTTTTTCAAAAAATATTTTGAAATTTATTTGAGTATGCAAATATATGGCAATCTGTAGCTTACATTTGAAAAATAATTTTTAAAAAAATCAATGTACCCGTTTCCAACATATTTCGAAAACCAAAAATTTTTTTGAAAAAATTATAAAAAATCAAGAAAAAAAGTTTTTGAAAATTTGAAATGCCATATTAATAAAACTATGAATGACTTCCTGTGGCCAAAATTTTATTGAAATCGAATGTATAGTTTACGAGAAAATTTGATTTGAAAATACTGGTTCTATGAGAGGTACCGTTATTAGACAAATTAAAAAAAAAAAAATTCAAACCAAAAGATAGATTGTCTTGCAAAAATAGCATTCTGAAAGTTTTATCAAAATCGTTAGAGCCGTTTTTGAGAAAAGGCAGGTGCCGTTATTTTTGGACCTAGAGAGAAAAAAATAAAGTGCACGACTGGGTCGTACGAACTTGCTCTAATGTGTTAAAATGGTCTTGGGTGTTTGAGATTTTGGGAAAAAAGCGTTGAAAAAATCATATGAAATTTTATAAATCACTTAAAAATCAATACCTTAACCGTTTTTTGGAGAAAATAAAGTAAGCCATCAGGTTTCTTTTACGTTTTCAAATTTTTAATAAAAAAATTTTCAAAATCGTTGGACCAGTTTTTTCAAAAAACAGTTTTTTTTGAAAAACTTTTCGAAAATATATTCCAAATTTTTTTTGAGTATGCCAACTTCTAGCACTTTGTAGTTTTTATCAGAAAAATAAAATTAAAAAATTATAGGTTTAACCGTTTTTGGAAAAAAACTAAAATTAAAAAAAAAATTTTGAAACTTTTTTAAAAAACTCAAAAAAACTTTTTTTGGAAAATTTTCAAAATTATATTATTTCTTTTATAAGAGGGCTTCTACATTAAAAGTTTCATCGAAATCCGTCAAGTGGCTTACGAGAAAATCGGATTTCAAAAAACCGGTCCTATGGGAGGTACCGTTATAAGACTTTTCCCGAAAAATCTATTGCAACCAAAACATAAAGTTTCCACAGAAAACACAATTCAGAAAGTTTTATCAAAATCGTAGGAGCCGTTTTCGAGAAAAATTAATTTTTCACAAAAAATAGTATGGCAGGTACCGTTAGTTTTAGAGCTAGAATGCTAATTCCAAAAATCCCTCTGTAGGACGTCATAATAATACTATGTACCAAGTTTGAAGCAAATCGGTCCAGCCGTTTAGGCTGTAGGTAACTATACAGACAGACAGACACGGACAGACAGACAGACAGACAGACAGAATTGTCGGACCCACTTTTTTCGACTTCTCTAACATCGTAATGTCATGTTTGATTGTTAGAATTTTTTTTTTTTTTTACGAATGCATAACTTGCCTTATAGTACCTATAATCGCAAGTAAAAATACGTTCCGAGGGACGGCCAAATAAATCCTAAATACCAAATTTAAAGCAAATCGGCCCACCCGTTCAGCCTCCAGAGGCGCGAACAGACATACAGACAGACAGACAGACAGACGGACGGAATTTCCAGACCCACTTTTTTCGACTTCTCCATCATCGTAATGTCATGTGTGATTGTTATCTCAACTTTTTTTTTCTGCACGAATCCATAACTTGCCTTATAGTACCTATAATCGCAAGTAAAAGGGCATAATTACTTCGAAGTTTTTCAATAAGTGAACTAGCATTGGTGTTTTTCATTACGTGAACATCTACAAATTTGCTAAAACTATCCACTATTAATAAATAAGTTTGATTTTCAAAATGAAAAAAATCCAAATGTATCCTTTCATATGGATATGTACTCTTAGGCCATTCTCGCAAATGTTGAGTTGCTGCTGTACCACTGCCAGCAACAGCACAAATCTTACAACTTTTTACATGCAATTCAATAAAGTCATCAATTTTCGGCCGCCACACTAAAGATCTTGCTAGCTCTTTCATACGCACTATACCAATGTGGCCTTCATGAAGAATATCTAAAATATTTGACCTTAGTGAAAATGGAACAATTACACGCATAATTGATGATGGTTGATGATCGCTGTATATATTGTTGTGCTTCTACCAAAAATATATTTTCTAAATTTACGAACAGCAAAAATTATGCTCAAAGCTTCTTTATGTAGTTGTGAGTAATGTTTTTCTGATGTACTAAGTGAACTGCTTGCATACATGCAGGGCTTTTCTATGTTTCCATCAACTATCGATAAAACACAACCTACTCCGTAAGGACTAGCATCACAAGAAATAACAATTTCTTTTAAAGGATCAAAGTGTACAAGCACACTTGTACTTGATAACAACTTCTTTGTCTGTTGAAAAACCTCATTACATTTTTCCGACCATTCAAACTTGACTCCTTTTCCTAATAAACTATATAAAACGTGAAGCTCAGATGAAAGGCGTGGCAAAAAAATTGAATAGTAGTTCAATAGACCCAGATAGGACCGAAGTTGAGATATATCCTGAGGCGCTGGAGCTTTTAATACTGCTTCAACTTTAGTTTTACTTGGAAAACGCCCTTCAGCACTAATAACATAACCAAGATATTCAACTTTTTCTTCCAAAAATTTACATTTGTCATAGTTTACTTTAAAATTAAATTTTTTTAACCTTTCTAAAACAGTTTCAGTATTTTTCTTGCATTCCAACCAATTTTTACCTTTTATCAAAATATCGTCTATATAACCCTCTGCATACTCTAAATCCTCTCAAACTTTATCAATAACACCTTGAAATATCGAACTAGACCCCTTAGCCCCAAACACTAGCCTTGTAAACCTCAAAAGCCCTTTTGATGTATTAATTGTAAAGTATTTTTTACATCTTTCACATAGCTTCAACTGATGAAAAGCTCCTTTAAGATATAAAATTGAAAAATGTGTATATCCTCAGGAAGAGGTAGAGGATTATGCCCAGTTTTCATGTATTTATTTATTGAAACTTTACAGTCCATACAAAGTCTGACGTCTCCATTCTTTTTCATAACACAGACTACAGGACTCGCCCATTCGCTATGCCTTACTTTTTCTAAAATCCCAACCCCAATTAATCTTTCTAACTCTGTATTGTATTTGTCTCTTAGACCAAAGGGAACGGCATATGCTTTGAAGACTATGGGCCGTATTCATAGATGATGTTTAAGTTGTTGCTAAGCTAAACTGGAGTTTACCTGATGAAGTTTCCATAAGCTAAACTCCAGTTTAGCTAGCAACAACTTAAACATCATCTATGAATACGGCCCTATTAGTTTTGCATTTTCATTTAGCATTACGTCGGCTTCAAATTCCGCAATTGGATTTTCTAAATTTTGATCAAAAACTTCTGCGAAATTATTTTTAAATGTGGAAATTATGTCATTTTTAGGATCGATTTCAACATTCTCGGAAATATTTAAAACAGAATTAGTGCCAAGAGACTTACCAACATAATTAAAAAATGACTTCCAATTTGGATATACATAAAGAATCCAGCCAAACACGGCCCAACAAAGGCGTAAATGGTTTTATGCTCTCAATAACCAAAATATTCAATATTAGAGGCTTCTCATGATATCTTGATTTAACATTAACCTGGAAACTTCCAAGTACCACCACGTGTCCACCAGTCACAACCTCTAGAGATTTAGAAACTTTATTTAATTTTAAATGTCCGAAAAACCTTAAATAATCTTTTTCTGATAAAACAGTTGTACATGCACCTGTGTCTAGCTCAAAAGTAACATATTTTTCATTAATTAACAACTTAACTTTTAGCGCTCCTGACGTGACCTCGTCTACGTAATTTAGTCTGCCCAGCCAAGCTCCTTCATCCGAACTGCCACCGTGCGTCGCCACTTTCAAATTCACCTTCTCCGACTGCATGCACTTTATTACTTCGCTTTTGAAGTTTGAAACAATTCTTTTTTATATGACCACGTTTTTTGCAATAAAAGCAAATGGTGTCTAAATCATTGTTTCTTTTGAAATTTTTCCCTCTCGAAAAACTGCGACGATCAGTTTGGCCTTCATATTTATTATGTGATCTGAAGAAAGGTCTTGTTCTTTGGTCGCTATGCCTCCGAATGCTATTGATTTCTGTAGCGCCTGATAATCCTGGTTGAATAACTCTTAACTGACTTTTAGCCATTTCATCACTTCGAGCTATCTCGATTGCTTTGTTGAATTCTAAATTCGAAATTTCCAATAGCTTTGCACGAACGCGATTGTCGATGATACCCAACCCAAATCTGTCTCTTAGAGCATCATTTAAAAATGCCCCAAATTCACATGGCTCGGCCAATTCTTTGATGACCATTACATACTCACAAATATTTTCACCTGCACGCTGATTTCTACTACCAAATTTATACCGCTCTGCAGTGATATTTTTTTGAGGATTAAAATGCCCCTTAAGCTTATCATTCAAGTCTTTGTAATTCACTTTTTCTATGCCATCTGGCCTGGAAACGTTTGGTATAACTCTCTGAACCGAATCTGAATGTTGCTATACTAATCGATAGTCAGGTCGCTATCAAGACATTGAATTCGACATCCACATCAGAGAACTGCATGAATACATTCATTTGCACTTGTGAATCATCCCCTTTTTTACGAGCCGCACACAAGCTCGCACTCAAAGAAAAAAAAACGAGTTTTATTTATTTACATAGCTAAAGACTAGCTTCAGATATAAGTACTTATGTCTATAATAAGAGTACAATTATATAATTGAATACACATTTGACTGAAATTTAGATGAAAAATTTAACGATTGGTCAAATAAGTTATTACATCTATTATTGAGAAGATTAAATAATTCAAACATTTTGTTTAAGGGAGAAAATCGTTCATAATTAGTACGACAGTTTGGAACATTTATGCAGCTAGGTAGATTCCGTAAGTTTCTTTGAGGAATATTAAAATTTATTCGAGACAAAAGGTACAAAGAGTCTATGTTACCATTTATTAATTTAACGATAAAAACAAAACTTAAATAAGAACGTCTATTCACAAGGGATGGCAAATCAATTAGTTTCAGTCGACTGATGTATGCGGGAAGCTCGTAAGGATTTTCCCAACCTAAGCCCCGCAAGGCAAATCTCAGAAATCTTTTTTGAACACGTTCTAACCTTAATATATGGCATTCATAATGGGGTGACCAAACCTGGCAAGCATATTCAAGAATGGGACGAACGAATGTTATAAAAAGCTGTTTTGTAACAAAAGGATCTGAAAATTGCCGTGACTCTCTCTTAATCCAGCCTAGAATTGAATTGGCTCTATTTGATATGGAGTTGATGTGCTGAATAAATTCAAGCTTTCGATCTAATATGACGCCAAGAACATTTACGTTTTCCATACAAGATAGGGAAATTCCATTTAACGAATAATTAAATGGAGTTACTAAAAGTTTTCTTGTGAGGCTCATAAAATTACATTTATTAATATTAAGAGACAAGCAATTACGAACACACCAGTCAAAAAACGAATTTAGGTCGGATTGCAACATTTCACAATCACTAATACTAGAAATAGTTTTAAAAATTGTCACATCATCCGCGTAAATGAGGCATTTAGAATACTTCAAGATAGATGGTAAGTCATTAATAAATAAAATAAAAAGTAGAGGTCCTAAATGGCTACCCTGTGGTATTCCAGAGTTAACTGTAAAATAATTTGATGGACAATCGCTAAACAACACTGCATAAGATCTGTTTAATAAATAAGATTGAAGCCACATAACAAAATTTTCCCTAAAACCAAGATTTCTTACCTTTTTTAGCAAGATCTTATGGGAGAGTTTATCAAATGCCTTACTAAAGTCCGTAAAGACGCAGTCAATTACTTTCTTTTTCTTAAATGCATCAATGCAAAGTTCGGTTAGCTCCATAAGAAACGTTACAGTAGAGCGACCTTTTGTAAAGCCATGTTGATTCGGAACAATGACTGATTTGACATAGAAACGCAGAGATTCACAAATAATAGCTTCAAAAAGCTTCGGAATAACCGATAGTTTGGCTATAGGCCTATAGTTTTGAATTTCGTCTTTTTTACCTTTTTTGTGTAAAGGGATTATGAATGATTTTTTCCAAATACACGGAAATTGACAAGAAAACAGGGAACAATTAAAGAGAGTGGATAAGGGTAAAAGCAAATTATTTGCGCATTTTTTTAAAATAATAGAAGGTATACCATCCGGACCTGGTTTACAATTCTCGTCAAGATTAAATATGAACTTAGCAATGTTATCAGAATTAATGGGCCCTATCATGGTAACCGATCGGAGAAAAATTGTCTCTAATTCGGGCGAAATGTACGAATTTTGTATCATGGTACCTCTCCGATTGATAAATCGGACACACATCCGAAAAATAATAAAGCATGCGTTGAAAATGTCAAAATGACAATGACGCACTGCGAATTCATGCGATGCATGGCTTTTTTATATTTGTATTTCTCTCGATTGTCTCCGGCAGCAAATTACTTGCGGACCTTTGTCGGATGGGAATAAAAAAAAAAAACTACTTAATTTCTTGTGTATTTGTTTTTTTTATTCTTTTTCCTTTGTTTGAGGCTTTCTGCTTGTGTTATGTATTTCATCCCCTAAAAATACAGCTGCGCTGTGCAGTTTTATTCGACTACAAAGGAGGTTCATACTTTATTACTTGCGATTATAGGTACTATAAGGCAAGTTATGGATTCGTGCAGAAAAAAAAATTTGAGATAACAATCCCACATAACATTACGATGATGGAGAAGTCGAAAAAAGTGGGTCTGGGAATTCCGTCCGTCTGTCTGTCTGTCTGTCTGTCTGTCTGTCTGTATGTCTGTTCGCGCCTCTGGAGGCTGAACGGGTTGGCCGATTTGCTTCAAATTTGGTATTTAGGATTTATTTGGCCGTCCCTCGGAACATATTTTTTATTTTTGCTCTAGGTCCAAAAATAACGGCACCTGCCATACAATCTTGAAGACAAAAATTGATTTTCTCAAAAACGGCTCTAACGATTTTGATTAAACTTTCAGAATGCTATTTTTGCAAGAAAATCTATCTTTTGGTTTGAAATTTTTTTTCAAAATTTGTCTAATAACGGTACCTCTCATAGAACCAGTATTTTCAAATCAAATTTTTTCGTAAACTATATATTCGATTTCAATAAAATTTTGACCACAGGAAGTCATTTATAATTTTATTAATATGGCATTTCAAAATTTTCAAAAACTTTTTTTTTTGATTTTTTATAATTTTTTCAAAAAAATTTTTGGTTTTCGAAATATGTTGGAAACGGGTACATTGATTTTTTTAAAAATTATTTTTCAAATGTAAACTACGGATTGCCATATATTTGCATACTCAAATAAATTTCAAAATATTTTTTGAAAAAGTTTTTCAAAAATAACCTTTTTTAAAAAAAACTGGTCCAACGATTTTCAATATTTTTTTTTCCTAAATTGACGTATAGCTTTGAAATTTTATTGCATACTTAGTTTTTCCGAGAAAACTCTTAAACTAATTTAAAAAATAAAAGAATTTTCGAAATTATTTAATTTTTTTTAATATTCATATATGCAGCCACTACGCAATTGCTTATCATAAGAGCAAGTTCGTGCGACCCAGTCGTGCATTTTATTTTTTTTTGTTTTCCTCATGCCATGGTATGCGCGTCGGTACGCATTTGTATTCCTCTTCCGATTCGGTTACCATAAACACAATAAATGCTCCGATCGGAATATTTCCCCGGTCGGAGGATTCTCCGATCGGTTACCATGATAGGGCCCAATATTGAAGTTTATATCAGTCAAGTAAGAGAATGATTTCAAAAAGCCAAAATTTTGGCTATTTTCGTCAAGTATATCACAGTTCGAAGTATCACAGTTTAAAGTATCATAGATGTTAGTATCACAGTTAAAGGCATTTTGAAAAAAGTCTGCAAACAATTTTGTAATAACACGAGGGTCATGACTAGATATATCGTTTGACTTAAGAACAGACGGATATGGACAAGACTTCCTTTTACTATTTATAAAGTTCCAAAAATATTTTGGATTCATTTTAAGATCTCTTTGTACCTTCTGCAGATAATTCAAATATTTTAAACTTGAAGATCTATTGAAATTTTCACGAGCACGGCAAAAGTTTTCAAAGTCGGCTTCACTTCGAGATAATTTATAAACTGACCAAAACTTGTTTCTGAGGTTCTTAAGGCTTTTAATTTCACTATCATACCAATCTGGAACTGATGATCTCGATTTTACAGAAGTTAGAGGTACACATTTTAAAAAACAATCAAACAAGACATTATAAAATTCAAAGACCATAGTGTTCACAGTTAAACAATTATTGAGATATGACCAATCAACTTGTGACAGCAGCATATTTAAATTGTTAAAATCTGTCTTTTTATAATTAAAAGTGTAAAAGTTTTCATTAAGGTCAGAATGAAATATTAAATCAAAAGAAAGAGAAAAAGATAAAGATGGATGATGGTTATCTTCAACTACTAAAGGATCTGTTGATTTTTCCACAACAATATCTTCATCACAGCTTGCGAAAATTAGATCCAAAATTCTTCCATTGCAATTAGAAACATCGTTAAATTGGTGTAGTCCAAGTGAGTTTAAATCGTCAATTAGTTTTGAGTCACCAGATCTAAGATGTCCAGTTGGCAACATTACGTTCGATTCAGGACATCGTAACCAAGCAATATTGCTAAGATTAAAATCGCCGAGGCAAATCAGCTCGTCGTTATATTCTAATAATTCATTGATATAGTTAATGAATTCAAAAGCTTTATCATAAACATCACAGCTACTTCCCGGAACTATATATACAGTAACAAGGTAAATGTTTTTGTTACTTAAAGATATTTTAACGCAGAGAAATTCATTGTCAAGGGCTACAGGAACATGTACTGGCGTAGATATGAAAGACGATCTTACAGCAATCAAGATTCCACCTCCCACGGTATCTATATTCGGATCTGAATACCGGTCACGTCTAAAAACATTAAATGTGCTATCAAAAAGTTCGCAGTCTTTGATACCAGCATACAGCCATGTTTCGGTGAGGGAAATAACGTCATAAGAGCAGGTTATTGTTGAAAAGTAGACCTTATTGGTCTTTGTCCGAAGTCCTCTCACATTTTGATAGAAAAAATTTATTAGTGGCGACGATTTACATGTCTTGTCAGATGTCAGTGTGTTTTGAAAAGGGCGAATATTATTCCTTTTGTTAACAAATTCATGAATAATTATATTATCCGGCCATAATGATTTTTCAAGTAATTGATTGAATATTTCCTGGGTAACATACAGTTTAAAGGATGTGTAGTCATTACTTTTTGTTTGAAGTCGTTCAATTTTTAATTTAGCATTTGAGAACAGGGAAGTGACGAATTTACAAATATTTTCGCAGTTTGTGGCTGGATCAAAGTTGGATAAAAATAAGCATTTAAATCTTTGTGCTGCCTTAAGTTGGACTTCATTAATCGAGCTTGAATTTGAAGACGATGATATCAAAGACTTAGTTGGCAAGTTTGGTGAAATTAGATGTGTTTGTGATGATGGATTAACTGATAGCAAAGCAGTTGCGATATCTGTTGTTTTTGTTGTATTAGTAGGTAAGGTAAACGAAGAAGATGGAGCTATTACAGTTGAACTTGAATTGGCAAGTTTTGGAGCTGATGTTGATGGAAGAAGAGTTTGAGGAAGAAGAGTTTGAGGAATTGCAGAATTCTCATTAAAATTAAAATTAGTCAATTTACGAGTAAGTGCATGAGAATCAAATATTGACTTGGCCGTTTTTTTCATCGAAGGATTTTGGAGAGAGCTTTCTGCATCTAATTCGTCACTTTTTCGTTTCGATGATTTTTTTGGCTTTATGATGGTCGTGGTATTTTTGATTTTCGTATTATTTCTGGTTTGTCTTTTAACGCTTTGTGGTTGCATATCGTGCGTTTGAGAAACAGAGGTTAATGCTTCAACTTGTTTAGCCAAATTCAGCAACTGGTCATGTAGGTTTTCAAGATTTTTTCTGTTTTCTAGCACGTCACGAGAGATATTTGTGAGAACAAACGGGTCACATTCGTTGCAGAAATAGTAAAATGATTTTCTGTCCTTAAAAAGCTTAATTGTGCTGAAAGGAGCGTCGATACATGTGACGTGAAAAAGTTTTCTGCAATTTCCCTGACACATAATTGAGTCAATCATATAGTCTGTGACATTTTTACATAAAGCGCAAGAAGCCATTGTTTAATATATCAATTTGTTTATCTATGTTTTTTTTTCCTGTGTTTCTTTTTCTTTTTTACTTTTATGTTGTTCCGTATAAATTTTAATTTATTTTATTTTATTTGTGTTCTTTATGATCACCCTGTTTAGAAATGCATAAGTGGGCAATGTAGATTTTTTCTTTGGTAATGGTTTGTGTATGAGCTCATGAGATGCAGTGTCGGTAATGTAGATCAGCTTGATAGATGACGTTTATATGCAAAATAAATAACCAAAAAGGTATTTTCAGTAGTCTCAATTATGCTTACGGCAGAACATGTACTAAAAATGTACTCACCAAGAGGAGAGACAAAGTTGTCATGGAGATAAAGATGAAACGTAGAAAGAATTACCACTATGATGTATGAGAACAATTCAATAAAAAAAAAAAACAAAAACAATTTTCGTTTTCATTTATCCACATTAAAAATTAATTATTTTAGGTGACACTCGAATAGAATAAGGCATACACAAGTTTAAAAGTTTAATGCCAAGAACTTGTTAAAAGGTTTTAGCACAAATTTGTTTGATAAATAACACAGTTAAATAAAAACAAAACAAAATTAGGCAGAGGCAAATCCAAACACAACCGCTTTGGTTTCTGTTCAACAACAACTGAATCGTGTAGGACATGAACACAACATTCGCGAGCCTTAGTGTGTTTTACTGCTTGCCTACATGAATTGAGAGTGTTTTATAGACTCTCACACCAAAGGCTCATAGGACATAGATTCATATAGCTCGAATAAATTGAGAGTGCACTCTCAAATTGAGAGTGCACTCTCAATTTTTCCGAGCCAAAAAAAAGTAAAAAAGCAACGCCAACGTTTAGTGACAATGGTTTCATGACTTATTTTTTTAGCAACAATTTACATACACCCTTTTTAGTTTTACAGAGTATAGAATATACACACACACAGCATTGTAGAGAATCACGATTTGTGAGCCACTCTAAAATTTGTTAGCCACTCGAAATATTCGCTGCCCTATGCAGTATTCAGGCACATTCCAGTATACAGAAAACGAATCACTGCCTGAATCTCATTCGCTTAAACGAATATGAGCTCGGGCTCGGCTCATTCCATTTTAGCGAATACATTGCTTGCATTGCCTTGGGTGAAATGGAATGTGCTGGAATACTGCATTAGGCAGCGAATATTTCGAGTGGCTCAAAATTTGAGCTACTCGTCGCAGTTCCCTGATCCACATCCTCCAAATTAGTCAGGCAATGCCAGGAAGAACTGGATGATCTTGGCTCAAACCTGAAAGTCACTGCTCTGGATTCCAGGGCACAGTGGTTTTCAGGGGAACGAAAAAGCAGATGAGCTTGCCAAGCAAGGATCAGCCCTTCACAGCTCACTCGCCGAAGCCGTCAATATTCCGTTGAGGGCTGTGAAGGGCATTGTCTTATCACACTTTACATCCGTATCTAATCAAAGGTGGAGCAATTTGACCAATTGCATCATATCCAGGAAGATGTGGCCTGCCTACAATAAATCACGAACAAAGGCATTGCTCTGCAAAGACCGGTCAGATATAGCCAGGGTGGTAGCAATAAGCACGGGCCACTGGCCAGTGGATGTGCATGCTGCAAGGATTGGTATTCCTATCAAAGACTACTGCCGATCCTGTAGAGATGAAGCAGAGAAAAAACTGTTTTCCATTTACTGTGCAAATGCCCAGCTTTATCTCGCATCAGGATGCGAACCCTGGGTGGAGCTTTTTAAAAAATTCAAAGGTTTGATTAAATTCCTGAATGCGACAAAATGGCTTTAAATAAATCGTTTATCCCGATAATCACATCTACAAACTAGTTCATCCCATCCCTCTTCTTAAAATCTTCCTAATCAAGCAATCAGGGGATCAGCATGGGACCCATCTGAGGGTCATACATCTCACCTAGGTGGTGGGGTATGACCTGGGTGGTTCCTAGGCTGGACCCATTTACAAGGACAACTCCCTGGACGGTTTCAATGTTCCCTTACCAACCAGCACCTTGCCTAGGTGGCATATAGTCTGGAGTCTGGCTGCTTGAAGTCGACCAGGGAGTGTCTTGGCAGCTTACCTACCCCCTATTCGGCCAGCCCCTTTGACGGATTCAACATGGCCTTACCAACCAGCACCCTGCTTAGGTGGCATATAGTCTGGAGTTTGGTTGCTTGAAGCCGACATAAGGGCGTCTGGGCAGCTTATAATTGTCTCCCCTTCCCTCCCTTCCCTTTCGTAGTCCTTTTCTCACAATCCCTCTAATCAATCAGGTTTTTGGACGGGGAAACCCACTTGAGAACCATACACCTCGCCTAGGTGGCGGTTTTGTGATTCTTGGGGGGTTTCTGCGCCAAGCTCGCGTACTGGACCAACCCTGGACAGAACCAGTGTACCCTTTATTATTATTATTATTATTAGTATTTGTTGTTAGGGAGAGCTTGTACAGCTCAGGCACTGTGATATCTCGGAGATTCTTTTTGTGCCAGCCCATGTGAGATTCTATAGCAACTCTGTTGCTCCAGACAGAGACCAGAACTTTAAGATATCCTGTGGATGGAAGGTTTTGAGTTTTTCCAAGGGAACGATCTCGAAGCCAAGTATTCGCTTTGTGAGGCGGAGGAGTGCTGGGCATTCCGTGAGAATATGCAGAGATGTTTCTTCACTTTCGAGGCATAGACGGCAAACGGAGTCTGTTGCTAGTCTCATGTTGTGAAGGTGTTTTTTCAGAGGACAATGTCCGGTTATGATTCCAGTCATTGTTTTCAGAGTTTTCCCATCTAGGTTGAGTAGGAATTTTGTGGTTTTGTGTGAATATTCTGGTACGAATCGTTTAGAGCAGATTTGACCAGGAGTTGTTTGCCAAGCTGCATTAGATTCCATGAGTAGGATGTTTTTGGCAGTGTTTTTGAAGTAATTAGTATTTACTCCGCAGAAGGGTTCTGGGCCAACCAATGGCAATGAGGTGCCCTCTTTAGCCAGGGTTTCGGCCCTTTCGTTACCATCATATCCCTTATGTGCAGGGGGCTAATTCCGAAATTCGACGCGGATCGATTATTTATGAAGACGGTCGAAAACGATATCTCGTTTTCGACCGTCTTCGCTTTTGGGTATTATCAAATGCGAACAGGGCGTAAATAATCTTTCCACTGCCTTCCAGTTTTTCCAAATGATCTTTCCACTTTCTTTCCAGAATTCCATTTTTTTCAATCATTTCACAACTGTTTCCCGCCATCAATTATTTATTTTATCGTTTTTGAAAAGATATATGCAATTATTTGCGTTTAAAATTTTGAATTATAAATAATTAATTTAATAATGTATTTTACAAAACATATATTTTTTGTATGGCCCACCTCCTGTTCCGTGAATGGCTTTCTGATTTTGTCGAAGTTTTGATTTGATGTGGTATTTAAAATCCTTCCATACCTAAAGTACAAATTAAATTTGGATTTATACAAATTAATGATAGTCATTTGTCATTTGATTGTACTGCACTTACTTTTTTCCAGCCATCTCTTGATTTTATAGGAAGACCATTTTAAACATTTGTAATGCCTTCCCAAAGAATAACACTATTTGCTTTGTATTCGGGTGCATTTATATACCCTTAGCAAGTCCACTGTTCTCTTTGAGAAACTCAACGAGTGCAGAAAAATGTTGAGTGGTAGTATGTTTTTGACTCCTTTGTCGACGAAAAAAAAATCACAAAATATAAATTCAACTAAAAAAGTTTTTGTAATACACAATTGAAGGTTTGAATAACTTAAATCTTCTTGGTTTTATTAAATATTTACATTTTTTAAGATCGCACAAGCAATCCGCCAGCAGTCCGTCAACTAAATACCTATCGCTTTCACTTTCAATAGAAAAATGACATTGGAAAGTGCTTTCGCTCTGCTTTTGGTCGAATGGAAAGCGATTCGTATTTGGGAATATGAAAATACAAATCCGCCCTCCAAAGCGATCCGCCGCGCATTCTGGAATAAGCCCCCAGGGATCCAATGGAGAATCACAAAATTGAACCTCGCAAGTTCAGTGAGTAGTAAGACAGTATCTTTGACTAGCTTGGATCTTGTAACAGGCGAAGCCAGAGCTTTTAGGCCAGCCTGGCTGTCTGAGAAGATGAATATAGTTTTATTTTTGGCGTTTGAGTGACAAAGTATCCTCGAAGACCTCTGCCTGGAATATGGACGAATGAAGACCAAGGCTGACTGAAAAGTTCGCACAAGGTGATTCTCCAAAAATGCCGGAACCAGTACCTGTTTCCATTTTTGAGCCATCCGTATACCAGACCAGGTCTTCGTTAGAAGGGTGTGGTTTGAAGTTTTCCCAGTCTTCCCTGGGGGGATGACTATAGAGAAATTTTGTGTGAAGTTATATGTGGGAATTGTGACATCGAGACACATGCTAAATTCCTTAAGATTGTCCAAGCTGCTGAGGAGCGATAGGTGGCCCCTTGCATTTGGGTTGAAGGTTACATATTCTTGGTGAAAGAGACGATGTAAGCGCAGTGTTGCTTCCATTCTTATAAATATGTGAATTGGAGGTAATCCCAAAATTACATTAAGTGCAAAGGTAGGTGTGGTCCGCATGTACCCCGTTATGCATGTCGTTTCTAGTCGTTGTATTTTTTCTAGCTTCATTATAGCAGTATTTTCTTTAGTTTTCGGCCACCATACTAACGCTGCATATGTTATTGCGGGTCTCACTACAAGAGTAGGCTATGTATCATTTTGGGGTTGAGCTCCCAGTTTTTTCCGCAGATACTACGGCATGTCCAGAGAGATTTTGATGCTCTGTTAGAAATGCGTTCTGGTTGAGGGTTCCATGACAATTTGCTGTCTAGAACTATCCCTAGATATTTTGCTTCTTTCGAAAATCGGATTGTGTCACCATATAGAGAAGGGGGTGTGAGACGATCTACTTTTCGTCTCTTAGTAAAAGGAACAACAACTGTCTTTTTGGGGTTAACGGAGAGACCTTCGCAGATGCACCAGTCTTGTACAATGTCCAAGGCTGATTGAAGTCTATTCGATATTGATATTTCTGACGATCCCTGTATGACAATGGCTAGATCATCTGCGAAGCCTACTGCATAAATGCCGTGGGTTTCGAGTGATCTTAGTAGGATGTCTACAACGATGGACCAAATAAGTGGCGAGAGGACTCCTCCTTGTGGGCATCCTCTGGTTGTGAGTGCAGAAATTTCTATACTTTCGATTTTACCTTGGATAATTCTGCAACTAAGCATATAAATGATCCAATTGCATACAACTTGTGGTACGTTGTGGTACCTAAGTGCACGATCTGTTGACTTAAAAGTGGTGTTATTGAAGGCTCCCTCAATGTCAAGGAAAGCGACTACACAGATTTCCAAATCATTCAGCGCTGTTTCAGTCGATTTTCCCGGTTGGTATGCATATTGTGTTTTCGATAGAGGGGAGAGCGTTAAAGAGGTGTCACGAATGTGTATGTCAATTACTTTCTCCATGCATTTGAGAATAAACGACATGGACAGGATTTAGGACTTGGTTCCAGATCCCGTCCCACCTTTTGTAAATAAATTACTGTAACCTTACGCCAACTATCAGGCAAGTGCCCGAAAGCGAGGCTACAGCTAAATAGTTTTGAGAGAATAGGTGCTAGTACATTTGTTCCCTTTTGTAACAGAGCCGGAAATATGCCGTCTTCTCCTGATGCCTTAAACGGTTTCAGTGAGGAGATTGCCCATTTGATGGCATTGGTGTTACAGATATGTCTAGCTGTTTTCCAGTCTCCAGTTGTTGGGATCCTTGACGGTTCCTGTTGTGGAGGTAGGTTTGTGGTTGGGGAGTCCAGAATAATTGATTCTGGAAAGTGGGTTTTTTACAAGAAGCTCTAGAGTTTCCTTCTTGCTTTTTGTCTGAGTAGGTACCGTTCTCATTGGTAAGAGTACCTATGGTGGCGGGTTTGTCAGACGCTATGACTTTATGTAGACGACAGCTGGAGGGAACGTCAGATATTCCCTCCACAAATCGCCTAAAAGACTCCTTTTTGGCTCTTTTTATTTCACAGTTGTATTTGGTTAGAGCATTAGAGTAGGTTTGCCAGTCTTCATTGCGTTTGGCTTTATTGAAGAGTTTTCTTACTCTTGATCTTAGTTTCCTTAGTTCATTGTTCCACCAGCTGGTTTGTCTCTTGACTGTTTTAATTTTCAGGGGACAGTTGTTCTCAAAAGCAGAGATAATTGAGTTTTTTGCGTGTTGGGCAAAATACTCGAGTTTATCTTTGGTGTTAATGAGAGGGATTTTGTCTTCAAGAGAATGATTCAGGTCTGAACTATAAGCAGTCCAGTCTGTGTTTCTCTTAGGACGGTAAGTTAGACGGACTGGAGTTTCTACGTCTAGTTTAAATCGAATGTGTCTGTGATCTGCGCATGATGGTTCTGAGGAGACATGTCAGTTATAGACTAAGTTACTAGTCAAGGAAGACTACAGTGTAATGTCCAGAACCTCTTTTCTAGTTTTGGTAACGAAAGTCGGTTTCCTACCGATGTTATGTACATTCAAATTTTCTTTTGAAATAAAATCAATAAGTGGTATGATGAGCATTTGCATCACAGCCGAGGACAATGTCTATCTTGGTGTTACGCGCATGCTCGATCAATTTCATCACCTGAATGGGGGGACATGGTGCTTGGGCGTTTCCAGGGAAGTAGGCCGATGCTACAATAAGGTCCTTGGAGTTGTCGATCCTTACTACCGCCACTGAGATGAATTCTGTCAGGGGGAAGAAAGGTGTGTTATTGTCAAATATGATACAAGTTCTAGGTCTATTGGACGAGGTAGAATATAACAGCCTACCTGTAGGTGTTTTTAGGCCTAGAATTTTCCCGCTCGTGCTGATCCAAGGTTCTTGCACGAAGGCGATGTTGAGACATTTTTGTCTCATGGTGTTTGTTAAGACCGCCGAAGCGGCCTTAGCATGTTGGAGGTTGATTTGAACAACCTCCATGATGTTATTTTTACTTGCGATTATAGGTACTATAAGGCAAGTTATGGATTCGTGCAGAAAAAAAAATTTGAGATAACAATCACACATGACATTACGATGATGGAGAAGTCGAAAAAAGTGGGTCTGGGAATTCCGTCCGTCTGTCTGTCTGTCTGTCTGTCCGTCTGTCTGTCTGTCTGTCTGTTCGCGCCTCTGGAGGCTGAACGGGTGGGCCCTTTTGCTTCAAATTTGGTATTTAAGATTTATTTGGCCGTCCCTCGGGACATATTTTTACTTGCGATTATAGGTACTATAAGGCAAGTTATGCATTCGTCGAAAAAAGAAGTTTTGAGATAACAATCAAACATGACATTACGATGATAGCGAAGACGAAAAAAGATGGTCTAAAAATTCTGTCCGTCTGTATGTCTGTCTGTCTGTCTGTCTGTCTGTCTGTCTGTCTGTATGTTTAGACACCTACAGCCCAAACGGGTGGGCTGAATTGCTTCAAACTTGGTATATAGACTTTTTTAGGTATTGTACAGAGGGGAAATTGAAATTTTTTTTTTAGCTCAAAAAATAACGGTACCTGCCATACAACCGTTACGTTAAAGCTTATTTTGCTCAAAAACGGCTCTAACGATTTCGATATAAAATAAAATGCACGACTGGGTCGCACGAACTTGCTCTTATGATAAGCAATTGCGTAGTGGCTGCATATATGGATATTAAAAAAAAATTAAATAATTTCGAAAATTCTTTTATTTTTTAAATTAGTGTAAGAGTTTTCTCGGAAAAACTAAGTATGCAATAAAATTTCAAAGCTATACGTCAATTTAGGAAAAAAAAATATTGAAAATCGTTGGACCAGTTTTTTTTTAAAAAGGTTATTTTTGAAAAACTTTTTCAAAAAATATTTTGAAATTTATTTGAGTATGCAAATATATGGCAATCCGTAGTTTACATTTGAAAAATAATTTTTAAAAAAATCAATGTAGGTACCCGTTTCCAACATATTTCGAAAACCAAAAATTTTTTTGAAAAAATTATAAAAAATCAAAAAAAAAAGTTTTTGAAAATTTTGAAATGCCATATTAATTAAATTATAAATGACTTCCTGTGGTCAAAATTTTATTGAAATCGAATGTATAGTTTACGAAAAAATTTGATTTGAAAATACTGGTTCTATGAGAGGTACCGTTATTAGACAAATTTTGAAAAAAAATTTCAAACCAAAAGATAGATTTTCTTGCAAAAATAGCATTCTGAAAGTTTTATCAAAATCGTTAGAGCCGTTTTTGAGAAAATCAATTTTTGTCTTCAAGATTGTATGGCAGGTGCCGTTATTTTTGGACCTAGAGCAAAAATAAATAAAATGCACGACTGGGTCGCACGAACTTGCTCTAATGAGTGACAGTGGTTTATGCGCTTGAGATTTTGATAAAAATAAAATTTTCAAAATTCTTAAATAAATACTTAAACTAATTTGAGCTGAAAAAAAAGTTCGCCATTTTATTTCTTGGATAAATTTGAATTTATGAGAATAAATTTAGAAAAATCTGTGGAGCGGTTTTCGAGAAAAAAAGTTTTTTTTTAAAAACTTTTTGAAAAAAATTTTCAAAAAAAATTCAAAAACGCCAGTTCATAGGTATTCAGCAAATACATTTATTTAAAATTTTTAAAAAAAAAATTAATAAGCAGTTTTCAAAATATTAATTTTTTAATTTTTTTTTTTTAAAATGCTTTTAAAAATACAAAAAAATATTTTACAAAAATATTGGTATGCAATACAAATTGAGCTACCTACAGCTATATGTGTGTGAAATTTCGAAAGCATCGGTTGAGTCGTTTTCGAGATAGTCGAAAGCAAAAAAAACGGTCCTATGGAAAGTACCGTTCTTAGATATTTTTTAAAACTTTTTTTTCAGCCATATGATTGGTCGTACCTAAAAAGCAACACTGATTTTTTTAATTAAAAATCGTTAGAGCCGTTTTTGAGAAAAATAAGCTTTAACGTAACGGTTGTATGGCAGGTACCGTTATTTTTTGAGCTAAAAAAAAAATTTCAATTTCCTATCTGTACAATACCTAAAAAAGTCTATATACCAAGTTTGAAGCAATTCGGCCCACCCGTTTGGGCTGTAGATCCAATACAGACAGACAGACAGACAGACAGACAGACAGACATACAGACGGACAGAATTTTTAGAGCATCTTTTTTCGTCTTCGCTATCATCGTAATGTCATGTTTGATTGTTATCTCAAAACTTTTTTTTTCGACGAATTCATAACTTGCCTTATAGTACCTATAATCGCAAGTAAGAATATGTTCCGAGGGACGGCCAAATAAATCCTAAATACCAAATTTGAAGCAAATCGGCCCACCCGTTCAGCCTCCAGAGGCGCGAACAGACATACAGACAGACAGACAGACAGACGGACGGAATTCCCAGACCCACTTTTTTCGACTTCTCCATCATCGTAATGTTATGTGTGATTGTTATCTCAAATTTTTTTTTCTGCACGAATCCATAACTTGCCTTATAGTACCTATAATCGCAAGTAAAAATCAGTGTTGCTTTTTAGGTACGACCAATCATTTGGCTGAAAAAAAAGTTTTTAAAAATGGCTAAGAACGGTACTTTCCATAGGACCGTTTTTTTTGCTTTCGACTATCTCGAAAACGACTCAACCGATTCTTTCGAAATTTCACACACATATACCTGTAGGTAACTCAATTTGTATTGCATACCAATATTTTTGAAAAATATTTGTTTGTATTTTTAAAAGCATTAAAAAAAAAATTAAAAAATTAATATTTTGAAAACTGCTTATTAAATTTTTTTCTTAAAATTTTAAATAAATGTATTTGCTGAGTACATATGAACTGGCGTTTTTGAATTTTTTTTGAAAATTTTTTTCAAAAAGTTTTTCAAAAAAAACTTTTTTTCACAAAAACCGCTCCACAGATTTTTATAAATTTATTCTCATAAATTCAAATTTATCCAAGAAATAAAATGGCGTACTTTTTTTTCAGCTCAAAGTAGTTTAAGTATTTATTTAAGAATTTTGAAAATTTTATTTGTATCAAAATCTCAAGCCCCTAAACCACTGTCGCTCATTAGAGCAAGTTCGTGCGACCCAGTCGTGCATTTTATTTATTTTTGCTCTAGGTCCAAAATTAACGGCACCTGCCATACAATCTTGAAGATAAAAATTGATTTTCTCAAAAACGGCTCTAACGCTTTTGATAAAACTTTCAGAATGCTATTTTTGCAAGAAAATCTATCTTTTGGTTTGAAATTTTTTTTTCAAAATTTGTCTAATAACGGTACCTCTCATAGAACCAATATTTTCAAATCAAATTTTCTCGTAAACTTTACATTCGATTTCAATAAAATTTTGGCCACAGGAAGTCATTCATAATTTTATTAATATGGCATTTCAAAATTTTCAACAACTTTTTTTTTTGATTTTTTATAATTTTTTCAAAAAAATTTTTGGTTTTCGAAATATGTTGGAAACGGGTACATTGATTTTATTTAAAATTATTTTTCAAATGTAAACTACAGATTGCCATATATTTGCATACTCAAATAAATTTCAAAATATTTTTTGAAAAAGTTTTTCAAAAATAACCTTTAAAAAAAGAAACTGGTCCAACGATTTTCAATATTTTTTTTTCCTAGGTTGCCGTATAGCTTTTAAATTTTATTGCATACTTAGTTTTTCCGAGAAAACTCTTAAACTAATTTAAAAAATAAAAGAATTTTCGAAATTATTTAATTTTTTTTTAATATCCATATATGCAGCCACTACGAGCTAAGAGCAAGTTCGTGCGACCCAGTCGTGCATTTTATTTTTTATGTGAGAGAGCTTTTGAGTGAGAGCCCCTCTGTTACCACCACGTCCCCTTTGTATAAGCTGACGTTGTGGGTTGGTCGACTTTCCGCTGCTTGAGCTTGACATTGACTGTATAGATCTGTTTTTAGCAGGTTTTTGTGACGTTTAGTCGATGGTCTTTTCAGACCTGGCAGCAGGCGCGAAACCGGGTCTATACAGTTTGCTGGGCCTAATTTTGTATGTCGCCACCTGCTCAGGAGCGGACTTTCCAGCTCCTGGTGCAGGTTTTGAATGGTTAGGAATATAAGTTCCGCTTGGAGAAGATGCTTTGTCACCCGGAGGGGATGGTTTATCCGTCTCTTTGGGTAACGGGGCATCGGCTTTGCTGACCGTAGAGGTCACTGATTTCGGATTGCCAGGGTTCTTCTTGATCCTGAACTGGACTCTGTTCATATTATAGAACGGTTGGCAGTTCATTTCCTCAAGAAGAGACACTGAGCGCTCGTCCATCGAGATGGTTAAGGCAAGACCCTGGGGGTTGGAAACCTTCCGAAGGATTTTCCATTCTCTTGTAGGAAGAACTTCGTTGTTCATCAGGTTTTCATTTTGGGATATGTATAGGCTCTCGTTTGCGTCTAATCTGCTGCTGTCGTTCACCTATTTCAATAGCTTAAAATTATCCTATGTTATAAGATGGTCTCTTTCTATTGCATGTGCTGCTACTGCTGATTTGTTAGGCCGATTATATTTTATGTGGGAGATGTGCTCTTTATAACGTTGCGAGATTCGTCTCTTAGTTTGACCTATGTATTTATTGTTGCAGTGGGAGCAGGTAATTTGGTATATTCCTGGTTTTTCGTTCACTGGAGTTTTGTCTTTGTTGCTTGGTAAGATTATTTTCAATTGTCTCTCATTCGTGTTAACCAAGTCCATACTGTGTTTTTTGAAAATAGTTTTTAATTTGTCAGAAAGAGACCATCTTATAACATCGGATAATTTAAAGCTATTGAAACAGGTGAACGACAGCAGCAGATTAGACGCATACGAGAGCCTATACATATCCCAAAATGAAAACCTGATGAACAACGAAGACGGACCTATAACATCGAGCCTATTTTATTTATGATGATAACTGATAACTCTATCATCTTTTCGTTATTAGTGTCAAATTAATTTAGTCTAAAAAGAAACGCGACTGATGATGATTAGTGACCGAAATGCGCATATCGCATATAAAACCTTTTATTTAAATTTTAAATAAATAGATTTTATATATATCGAGTAACGTCAATAAGGGTGTTTTATTTTCTTTGATTTATTTTACTTTAATCATTATCGAGACGTTCTTATGAGACGTCAGAAAAAACTTACAAAAATATTTAAGGACAATAGATTTTTGTTATACATGTTAAGACACAGGCTATAAACACAATGTGTATGAAAATGAGCTAAAAATGTATAACGTGTATAACGAAAATCTATTGTCCTTAAATATTGTTGTAAGTTTTTTCTGACGTCTCATATATGAATTGTGAATTAATTTTGTATTATTTCTTATTTTTGTTAAATAAAGACCTGATGAAGAGCGTAACCATGCTCGAAACGTCGTTAATCTTCAAAAGAACTTAAAATCATCTTTTATTGACCTATAGCCCACAAAAACACATATACATCTAGTAAGATTTAAAAAGGTCACAAAACTTATTATAATAATAGAACGGAGGGCACGCCGTGTTAACAGAGAAATGGATTTCTACGATTATATTAAAAACAATTATGGCATCGATACGTGCAACAGATTAAAGGATTACAGCAAAGAAACACTTTCTTATACAAAAAACAATAACAGTCTGATTTTCCTTTTAAAAAGTAGGGAGTTCGGTTTATTTCCAAATTTCATTGGAAATTCAACAAACAATCTCCAACAAATATTTCAATTTGCCAACAATGAAAAAGAACGAGAATTGGAGAAAAAACTTTTTTTGCACATAGAACACTTTCACACCAAACTATTGAACATTGCTATCTCGCTCAAACAATTGAAGAAGAAAGAAAGAACAAAGAATATAAAAGAACTTGAAAATTTCATCACGGATAAATTATGCCACAGAGATTGCACAAACTTCTTCAATAGTCAAGAAGATAAACACAACTCACTGAATGAAAAAATAAAAAACAGAAAATTAAAGAAAAAAAAGAAAATTAGAACAATTAAAAGATAATCTAAAACAAAAAATGGGCATAGAATTTCAATCAAAATGGTTTGTGAATAAAACGTCTGTAATATTTCCATCAGATGTCAAATGGCTTCTGTCTTTAGGTCATAAATTTGCACTTCCAATAAAGAGAGAAGATTTCCCTCTATTTAAAGTTATAGCAGATGGAGAGGAATTGATTAAAACTTTAGAACAGGGTGACCAAGATTCTGCTCGATCAAACTTTACCGAAATTCTACAAAACCATTTAAGATCAACACACACTCCACTTTTTGACAAATATTTAAATAAAATTTATGATGAAGCCAAAATGTTCATAAAACAACATAAGGATATTTACATTTTCGCAGCTGATAAAGGCAACGTCACAGTTGCAATGTACAAAAACGAATACATTAGCAAAATGCGAGAGCTAGTTGGCGATAGGACAGTCTATAGGGTTTTAAGGAACAATCCAACAACGACATTACAAGCGAAAAACAATGAATTGGTCAAAAGTTTATTTCAACAAAATATTGTATCAGAGTTTGAGAAAAAGCGGATGACAACATATACTGCGATGAGCCCAAGGATTTACGGCCTACCGAAGATTCATAAAGAAAATATGCCGCTCAGACCAATTTGTGCATCAACAAACGTTCCCTGTTATGCTCTATCAAAGTATATTGTAAGAATTCTACAAAACCTAACTAATGACTCTAAGTATAATGTTAAAAATGCGAAAGAATTTATCCAAAAAGTAGCTCCCCTAAAATTGGAAAGCGATGAAATTTTAGTTTCATTCGATGTTGTTTCTTTGTTCACGAGCATACCAATAACGTTGGTCTTGGGAATAATAGAAAAGAATTGGAACAAAATCAAAGATTTCACGAGGATAAGAAAATCACAATTTATGGAAATGCTGCGATTCTGTGTCATTGACAACAATTACTTAGTGTTCGAGGATAGAACTTACCAACAGAAACAAGGTGTCCCCATGGGCAGTCCAGCATCCCCAATCCTTGCTGTCCTAGTGATGGAGACTCTACTCGAAGACGTGATGAGTAAGCTCAAATGCAAACCGAAAATTGTCACCAAATATGTTGATGACTTGTTTGTTGTGGTTAAATCACATGAAGCCCAAAATACCTTACATGCCCTAAATTCTTTCCATCATAAAATCCAATTTACGTTGGAAAAAGAACAAAACGGAGAGCTTCCATATTTAGATGTAAAAGTGACAAGACATGTTGACAAACTTATTTTTGATTGGTATAAGAAACCTACTGCCTCGGGACGCCTCATCAACTTCCGTTCAAAACAACCCAAACAAGTTATAATGAACACTGCACAAAACTTCATTAACCGCGTTCTGGATATAAGTGATAAATTGTTTCATTCAAAAAACAAAAAGATTATCCACGACACCCTGTGTTCTAACTCATTCCCAACAGCCATCATCCACAAGCTCATCAAAAATTACCGGCAAACCACACAAACAAACAAACCAGCTGATGCTGAACAAGTTACGGTTTACAAAAGTGCTGTGTTCATTCCTCACCTTTCTAACCGCATCATGACTGCGCCGATTAGAGATAAGACAAAGACCAAGATAGCTTTCAAGTCTTCTAACTCTCTGAGAAGCAGGTTGTTTACCAACATCAAAGGAAAGGTTGATATCATGGACAAGTCAAATGTAGTATATAAGATCAATTGCTTGGGGAAAAAAAAGAGACGACGTGTTCATCCATTTATATAGGTACATCCAAACAAAAATTAAAAAATCGTCTGTCTGGTCACAAGTCAGATTTAAGAAATGGAGAAGGACAAAAAACTGCTCTTACACAACATTGTCTGCAGGAGAAGCATCAACCAGATTTTGATAAAGTTGAAGTACTAGAGACAGAGCAACATTATTCGAAAAGAATGTTGCTGGAGATGCTTCATATACAAAAAAACAACAACATAGCTGTCAATAGGAGATCAGACTGCGAAAATCTTAGCAACTTTTATACGCAGCTGATAAAGAAACCAACAAGTAAAAAGTGAAAAGAAAGTGATGTGCAATGGATGTTTTTGATCCAAATCTTGATTGTTTTAAGTAATTTCAATTTTATTTTAAATTATCCGTCAGTTACTAACTTAATTTGTTAAAATTTTTAGCTCATTTTCATACACATTGTGTTTATAGCCTGTTTCTTAACATGTAAAACAAAAATCTATTGTCCTTTAATATTGTTGTAAGTTTTTTCTGGCGTCTCATATATGAATTGTGAATTAATTTTGTATTATTTCTTATTTTTGTTAAATAAAGACCTGATGAAGAGCGTAACCATGCTCGAAACGTCGTTAATCTTCAAAAAAACTTAAAATCATCTTTTATTGACCTATAGCCCACAAAAACACATATATATCTAGTAAGATTTAAAAAGGTCACAAAACGGTGTCAGTTATTGCTGAATTTGAAACAGCAGATATTGTTGATGAAGTGCTTAAGCGCACTAAATTCAAAAAAACAAAGTCAAAAAAAGCCATGTTGCAGCTAAGAAGAAGTATTCTAGAAAAGAGCAGAAAACACAGAATCAACGTGCTTAATGAAATAAAATGCACGACTGGGTCGCACGTACTTGCTCTGTTGGTGCAACAGTACGACGAAAACAAACTTTTCGGTCAATAAGAACAACTCATTTTTGAAAAATTTGGTAAAAACTAACAAAAAATTTGGCTAAAACTGGAAGACTCGATATACGGGAGCTAACGTTAAGTTACCTTTAGTATATCAAATTTAGATGTCGTCTTTTGGGTGATATAAATGATATAAATTTCCGCTTATGGCCAAATTAATAAAACTGATTTTACCAATTTCCGCTATTGTCATGTGTATCAGAAAACTAAAAATGCAGTTTTCTTTGAAGTATTCTATATATGTAACATACAAAGTTTCATAAAAATCGGGGGAGCCTTTTTTGAGTAAATTAGAAAAAACGAAAAAATTGGCCAAAATCTAATGGCTCTTTGTATAGGAGCCACCATTTAAAAAAAAAGAAAATGAAAAAAAATGAATGCCATCTGATAGGAAGCTGAAAGAAACTATACCAAACAAAGTTTGAGTGAATTTGATGCAACCGTTGACAACTTATGGCCATTTGAAAAAAAGCCGTTAAGAGCAGATCTCCGTTATTTGCATTTTTAGCCAAAAACTAAAAACGCTGTTCTCTTAAAAACACTAAAAGAATATAACACACAAAGTTTAATCAAAATCGTTAGAGCCATTTTCGAGCAAATTAGAAAAAACCAAAAAAAGTTGGCTAAAACTCAACGGCTCGTTGTATGGAAGCCACCGTTTAGAAAGGCTTCAGTGAAATATTTACAAAGCCATCCTATAGAAAACTATAAAAAACTATGTCAAACGAAATTTGAGTCGATTCAATCAAGCCGTTGTGAACTTATGGCTATTAGAAAAAAAGCCGTTAAAACTTGATTTTCGTTAGGGCTATTTGAGCCGAAAACGAAAAACGCAGTTTTGTTAGAAATGCTAAAAGTAAGCTAAATTTTGAGTTTAATCAAAATCGTTAGAGCCGTTTTCGAGAAAATTCAAATTGAAAAAAACCGTTACTTGAAAGGTACCAGTTTGAGCCGGGCTAAAACGAAATAAAAAAAACCTCCACAACCGTTTTTCTTCAAACTACTATATATCAAGTTTGAAGAAAATCCGTCAAGCGGTTTAGGCTGTAGCATGACGTGAAAAAGCGCACATCCGCACAGACGCACAGACAGACCGACGGACGGTATGGCGAAAACCACTTTTTTGGGCTTCTCTATCATCGTAATGTCATGTTTGATTAAAACCTCGATTTTTTTTTTCTGCACGAAACCAATACTTGCCCTATTGAGCAAGTAAAAATGAGGATTGGTGCCAAGTGGTTTAAATGGAACAACCAAAATGAATTGATATGTGGGTTAATAAAAGGAGAAGACGTGCCCAAAGAAATACCAAGATGAAATTGAACATCTAAATTTTAGCACTCTCATCGAAAAAGCTCACCAAAAAAACTAAAAACCGTCTGTCTATATAATCAAAATTTATGTAAGTGTAATTCACTTTTAGGTAAAAATAATAAAATTAATCTATACGAAAAAATAAATATAAATATCATATAATGTACATGGCCTGGAAAACAAAATACTACATAGTCACTTTTTTAAGTATTTATCATCCTATGAGTTTTTCATACTTATAGAAACTCATCTCCTACAAGAAAAAATTAACCAATTCAAAAAATACTTTACGGAGTTCAATACATACTGGAGACCGGCGACACGTAACAGCCGATTTGGGAGAGCAATTGGCGGAATGGTTTATGGAATTAAAAAAAAACTTATGCAAGAACGGAATTCAACATGAATGTATAATCTTTGAGAATGTGGATGTTGTAACGATTAAAAGTAATGGCGAAGTTTTTTCTCTTATTCCATTATATCTGAGAGGCGCGGACTGGCAAAACGATTTGGAAAATGTTAAAACCTTAGGTACTTGCTGAAAATAACATACAGAATCCTATAGTTATGGGTGACATGAATGTCCGGTTGGGCAACTTACAGCAAGATTTAGACGAAATCTATCAATCAACATTTACTGCAGGACTTGAGGTACGATGCTCAAAAGATGAGACTGTGAACGCAAAAGGGAAGGAGTTTTTGGAATTTTGCAAAGACCACAGACTGTTAATATTAAATGGCAGGACGAAAGGAGATGAAGAAGGTAATTTCACTTACGTAAGCAACATAGGAGAATCCTTAAATGATATTTGTGCTGTATCGCAGGAAATGTTAATGAATGTTGAATGATTTAACGTTGAAGAAGCGATTTGGTCGGACCACTTTCCAATTAAACTGAGCATTCAAAATAATTTACCTACAAAAGTTAACCTCAAACCTACAAAGTCTTAAAATGCAGAATGACATGGTCCAAATAAGTGATCTCGTCAATATTATCAAGAAGTCAGCAGAACTTCAAATTAATAGCACACAAACTTTTAATCCAAAGAACAAATGGTACAATCCCCAATGCGAAGCAGCAAGAAAAAAAACTTTCAAACTATTAAATGCCTACCGAAAATCAAGAAATACTGATGAAAAACAAAGCTATTTGGGGGCCCAAAAAGACTATAAGGCAGTTTGCAAGAACAGTAAAATAATACTACCAACAAGTAAATTTCAAAATAAATAATGTTAAAGACAGTAAGGATTGGTGGAACCTAGTTAAGGAAATAAGAAATAAAGAACAACAAATTTATCACGGGATTAGTGCATTGGAGTTCAAAACCTACTACAAAGATTTTCTAAATCCAAATCAAGTAACCACTACCATTTTATATGTGCCTAACTTTGTTGAAAACCTAAATTTGGACAGACGGTTTTCTCTAAATGAGCTTAAGAATATGCTAAGGAACGTAAAGCTGAACAAAGCACTTGGAGAAAACAGGATACCGTATTAATTTATTGCAAATGCAAGCGATGAGTTTCTTGAGGAACCAGCAACAGTGTATACCAGAATGTTGGATGAATGTAGAGTGGAAGAATCTTTTACGAAATCAATAATATACCCAATCCTAAAAAAAGGTGATTGTCATGATCCCAGCAACTACAGGGGTATCTCATTTATGAATTGCATAGCAAAAACCATGATGGGGGTACTGAATGAAAGATTATACTCTTGGGTGGAAAGAAATAACATTCTTACTGAGTACCAGGCTAGATTTAGAAAAAATTATTCTACAATAGACATCATTTATAACTTGGCTTCAATCGTTCACATCAAACTGGTAGAAAAAAAGAAAGTTAACGCAATCTTCGTGGACTTAAAGGCCGCTTTCGACAAAATCTCGAGGCAACTATTGATGTTTAAACTACGAGAAATGGGAGTCTCAACAAAATTTGTTAATGTGCTGGAGAATGTATATTCCTTCACACAATCTGCAGTGTGGACAGGAAAGGAGGTGTAAGAATATTTTCAAACACAGTTTGGGGTGAAGCAATAATGCTTGTTATCGCCACTTCTTTTCGCACTTTATGTTAACGACTTGCATGAGTACATAGGAAGAGGAGTTAATGTTGAGCATCTAACCATAAGACTTTTGCTATATGCTGACGATATGGTAATCTTGGCAGATGATGTTGAAGTTATGCAACAGATGATCGTTCGTCTTGAAGAATACTGCGATAAGTGGAGTTTGGAAGTTAACCTTTCAAAATCAGAAATTATGGTTTTTCGAAACGGTGGTCGTTTATCAAACCGGGAAAAGTGGATCTTTAAAGGAGAAGAAATTCGTATTGTGACGCACTATACTTACCTTGGTGTAGTGTTCACCCCAAAAATGAGTTTTACAAAACATGTAGAAAAAAAAACACAGCAGCAAAGAGAAGCATCAACGCCACATGAAATTGTTTTCTTAACAAAAGGAATATAAACCTGAGTGCAAAGTGGAAACTTTTTTGGCGGTCTTCAGAGGAATCCAAACTTATAGCGCGCAAGTCTGGGGTTTTGGGATGTTTGGAGAGGTTGATAAGCTGCAACGCTATTTTCTTAAAAGAATTTTTAAATTACCTTCAAGCACTCCTAGCTACGCTTTATCAATTGAAACTGGAGCTGAAGATGGACATTTTTTCACACTTGACCTTCACCTTAGGTATGTCAAAAAAACAATGTTCGAATACAATGCAACTAGGCTACCGCATTAACTCACCAAATTTCTTTTGGAGAAACAACTCTTTTGGGTGAAAGAAATAAATAATATTGGAAATAGATTTGGCTTACACTGGGACCAGACCATACTTTTTGAATTAGACTGGAACAATTAAAATTTACAACTTCTCGATCGACTCAAGCTAGAGGGTCGCCACGAAATAGAACGAAGAGCGAGGGAAAGTAGCACCAGAATTTACAAGTCTCTGGATTATTCGCAGGGTCAAAACTATATTACTAATGATTTCAACCTTAGTACAATAACATGGATCTTCAAAGCTAGATGCGATCTAATTTATCTCAATGGGAGCAGATTCGGAGGAACTGGGTCAACTCTATGCAGTATGTGCAACATGAGGGAAGCAGAAAACATTCAACATTTCCTCGGTAGATGCCCCGTCCTTAGGGAATTCAGAGTACGTTATTTTGAAAAGGCAGTGTTGAATGAAGACGAACTCATAACAGTGCTAAATGGTGGAAGCGAAACCAACTGGAAGAGACTAGCCGGCTATATCACTGTGGCAATATCCTATATAAAACAACTGATATCAGAATTCAATTAGTCTTAAATTAGAATCAATCTTGCTTTATTATTTTGCTTTTTTATTTTTCTTCTGTATAAATAAGTTCAAATGAAAGTAAATTAAAATAAATTCAAAATTGTCAATTACCCGACAGACGACTTTTTATGTCATTGTCGTAAGTTTTTTATTTTTATACCCTATTCCATAGAATGGGTATATTGTATTTGGTGTGGAGTTTGTAACATAGAGAAATAATACCGTTAGGTATAGAAAAGTATTATATTCTGACTCAGAATCAAAAGCCTAGTCGATTTAGCCATGTCCGTCCGTCCGTATGTATACTCTCTAGAGGTCGCAATTTTTGAGCTAGAAAGCTCAAATTTGGTATATATAATCTTTGGTTCAAGAGTAAGGCTAAGTTCTTGGACCGGTGAAGTCCGACCACAAACACGCCCACAATCGCCATTTTTGTTGAACAACCTCAATTTGGTAAAATTAAATTATGTTTTTTGTACAGTTACGATAAAAGCATAACGCTAAAATTTTGCACGCGAAAACTTCAGGTAAACCTTCTTCCAATTAAATAAAAAAAATTCAGTTTGAGCGTGGCTGACGCCCATTTTTCATACAAAACCATCAATATTGTTTTGTAAAAAACCAGTTGTTATATTAATGTGAAAAACATTAAATTTTGTGGATATTACTTGAACATAAACATCTTGTGTACAAAATCAACAAATTTTATTTTGGGCGTGGCTGACGCCCACTTTTCACTAAAAACATAAAAAATTGTTTTTGCAAATAAACGGTATTTTAAATGAATCCGCAGGCCAAAATCTTGCGAAACTAAAAAGTTTGTGTATGTAAAGAAATTTTTGAATTTTGGGCGTGGCTTACGTCCACTTTTCATGAAAGAACGAAAAACGTAGTTTTAAAAATTTAAGGTACCTATACTACCACTACCAATATTCAATTTAAACAATTTTCCCTTCCGTTCGTTATATGAAAAATATATCTACATTTTCTTGTGTAAATTTTTTCAATACGCCCACTTTTAAAGGCGTGATTTTGATAAAATACCTTTGTTCTGGTAAGATCATTTAAAAACTACTTGATTCAGCTGTACTTTTACACATATGCCTATATACAGACTAAAGATCAAAGCTTAGTTAGTGCTTTAAATTTTTCTCAAAATTTTTTAGGGCACGCCCACTTTTAAAGGGCGTTTCCATCAAAAGTCGTAATATGCATTAATTGCTTAATGTTTTTTGACTATCGGTCGCAGTTTTGAAGTAAGAAGATGAACACTTCGGTTTGTATACCTTTGTTACGTAGCAGTGTGCAGTTAAAAAATTGTTAAAAACACCCATAATCGCTATTTCCAATCAATATCTATAATTTCTAAAAATTTTAGTTTTGCCTTGTTTTGTTCAAATCGATCTGCAAGCTTAAAATTGAATGATGAGCTCATATAGTGATTACCCTGGCAATAAAAAGTCTCAGCTGTAGGCTTGGCACACGCCTTTTTTTATTGTGACAGCAGTTATTGTACATCGGCCAAACAAAATTCATTTTATTGAATTTTCCCTGACAGCTAAAGAAGAATTTTGTTTCCGATACTGGAACAACGGCTGGCTGCGAAGGAGGCGAAGGCATATGCATATACATATACAAAAATGTGGGGAATAGGGTATCCAACAGTTCGTTGCAAACGTACTGTAGCTCTCGCTTATGTTTTATTTTTAAATTTTGTATTTTCTCTTCATTATAAACTGAAATATTGTAAAATTTGTAACAAAAGAAAAAGTTAGAAAATAAAAATCATCTACTACTTTGGTTAGGATTCTTTTTAACAAAAATATTCTTCTCAAAGCAATTAGTTTGGGCCGGTTTGGGCTGGGGACTTTGCGCGTTGTGTCGTAGTTGTTCACTTGCCTGTTAAAAATAAAATATAATTGATGTTATACGGCTGAACACGTCCACTGAGCCAATGGAGATCGCATTTTCAACGCATAGGATCGCGTGCAATGGTTGTATCACTGCTCTCGGTCGCACTTCTCAGCCTATATTGGCAAGATGCTGCTGTATGACCGAGACAAGAACACCACCACTCAAAAGATCCGAAGAGGATGGCTATATGGCCGTGGCGAAGTGGACAAGCCAAGCCTCCATTTTGGATGATAATTCAATTTTGGATTTAAGAAAGATAGAAAGCAAGAATTTTTGGAAAAAAAGAATTTTGAAGAGAAGTGAAAAACTGTAGTGTTTCGAAACGAAGATTTGCGATTAGAATTGTGGTATAAAGAATATATAAAGATTGAGGTTTCTGAAAGTCATACTGTGAAGAAATTGAAAAGAATATTCTGGTTGGAAAATGTTCAGAAGCTAAGTATTTTGTGTCTGGTTGTGACCAGAATTTTAGCTTGTCGTTTGATTGTTTAAATTGCGTAAATTTGTTTTTATTTGTGACCCTGTGTGGGGCAAATATATTGTTATTAAAGTAGACCTTCGGTGAATATTCGTTTCCCTCCCAAGATTGTGGGACCCGTGACCTTTGTTTTTGACCTTGTAACGTTCTTTACCATTGTGATCTTTCTTTGTGTCCATTTGGCACAAACCATTGTTTGCTTTTTTTTATTTTTGCTCCTATTTTTATTTTCGAGAATTAGCCTTCTGCTAACCTCGAAAAAGTATTGTTCTTACTTTTTCTTTTGATTGAAAAGACTCTGGGTTCTTATCCCGGCATTTGCCACGGTTTCCCAGACCAATAAAAATCAATAAAAGATTCTAACTTCCCATTGGGATTAATAATTCTTCCGTCTTATTCTTTGCAATTGAAGACATATTTTTTTTCAGATTTATATTGGTAAGGCAAACACCATAAAAGTTTCCTGGCGCCCACCCTGTAACGTAAATACTTATATTTACGTTCCACCCCCTTCCATCAAACCATCAAACCATTATCTCTTTAATCCAATCATCTCTTTTGATTTTAATCCTACATTAAAATATACCCACCTCACCTACCTGCAATAATTTCTTTTCACATACGATCGCTTTGATTACCTACATACTTCTTTTTTTATTCGACGAATACCCCTTGCGGACTAGCCGGTGAGACTGCATATATCATTGCAGTTGTTGTTGCAATTTTCTTTATCCATTTTCTCCCTTTTATTTTGACATTTCGTCAATAACGAAATTTCTTTGCGCGGTGCCTGTTGCACATTTGTTTACTCTTTGTTCTTCTTAATAATTAATTAATATTGGATTCGAATCAATCCAAAGTTACGCGGTTTATTTGTTTCGTCATAATATTGCTTAAGGCATTTCCACACTATCCCACAGTGTGGTACGACATGTCAAAAAAAAGGTGTGATGGTCTTACATTCAATCCTAAAAAAATATTTCAGATCTAAACACATGTCAAATCGTATGAGATCTGCGCTGTCATATTCTGTTTCCACACTATTATACATCTGTTTCATCACACATTTTTGACATGTCGTATTACACTGTGGGATAGTGTGGAACTACCTTTACATCGTAAATTAATCTAAATTCGGTTTATATTCTTACTCAAAATAATATTGCAACAAAGTGGCGTTCCAACGTGGATCAACGGTCTATTTTTTGGAGAAAATAAGTGATCGTGTGTGAAGTATTGTCCTGTAGTAGTTCTGTTTAATATATTTAAAAAAAAAATTGTAACACAGTGTTTCTTTTGATATAGGTAAATAGAAGTGAAGTGATTTGTTCGGAAATCTCTACAATCCACTTGGCAGCAACATACCCACCCCTTCATCATCCATTCATCATCAGAAACCAGTTTGAATCAGCAAGTACCTATAATATTAAATAGTGCATTCATATTGTTATATGAATGGTTTTGTCTCTACGACAGTAAATATTGTTATGGTGTTTGTCTCTACTACAGAATTATGCTGAATAATTCTGCTGAAATAACAATAGGGAATTTGAAAGCTTTGAAAGTTTTCAAAGCATCTTGACAATTCCGAATGGTTCGAGACTTAGACTGTTCGGGAAACTTTTGATCCCAGTATAAATAGGACATTTTAGTCGGAAATGGACACAGTTTCATTTTAACCTTGGTAGCGAATAAATAGTGAATAATTAGTGGTGCTAAGATAAGGAAATAAATAAAGAGTTTTAACTTAGATAAAAGTGAGTTTTATTTGTAGAGATAGTAGTGATAATTTAAAAGTAAAAGAAAATAAGTTTTATTCTCGAACCCAAGACTAAAAATATATCAGTGGTGTCAGAAGTGAAATAAAACTTAAGTACATAATTCATTTGAAAAAAAAAAAGAAGTGAAAAGTGATAACGTAACTATGGGTAAACTTGTGAATGCCCTCAACTTGATTAAAGAGTCGGGGTCTTCCTACTGCTGGAACCAAAAATGACCTCATTATTAGACTGCAACAAAATATGACTCAGCAAAACGCAAATCCGGACACATTCCTCGTGGATGTTGAAATTGAAGAGGAACAAGAGCATGTGAGTAATAGTTCCGACTTGTCCAATATGATGGCTCTTCTTCTTGAGCGTTTTCAAGAGCAAAGAAACGAACAAAAGAATCTTCTAGAAGAGCAAAGAAACGAACAAAAGAATATTCTAGAAGAGCAAAGAAATGAGCTCCTAGACCGTTTTGAAAACCAAGAGAAGAATCTGGAAGGCCAGAAAACCCTATTGGAAGGTAAGTTCTCTGAATTTGAAAGCAAGTTCGTTGCTGCTGAAGAGCGCCTAGACAGCATCGAACAACAAATTTCAACTGTAGAGGCAAAGTTCCAATACAAATTCGACAATATGGCGAAGGAATTGGACAAGGTAAGAAAAATCAAAATCAGAGAAAGTTCTGGGGACTGCATGCGAAAGAAGGAAATGCATCCGCCAACCTTCGATGGACAAACTTCTTGGTCGATCTACAAGAGACAATTTGAAGCAGCTTCGACAACAAACGGCTGGGACAACGAAGAAAAGTTTGTTGCACTCACACTGGCTCTCAGAGGACCTGCTGCAGAACTACTGCAAACACTACCAGCAGAGTTACATGGCAACTTCAAAGTTCTTACTCAGGCGATTGAAAAACGCTTTGGAGATGGCCATATGCAAGAAGTTTTCCGGGTACAACTTAACATGAGGGTTTAGAAAAGAGGTGAGACTCTTCAACAGCTCCAAGCAGACATCGAAAGCCTCGCTCATCTGGCATATCCAACGGCAGGTGAGGAAATTATTAACCAACTTGCTGCTGAAGCATTTGTCCATGGCTTAGCTGATATCAACCTACAGCGAGCAGTACGAACAGCGGGAAAACGGACGCTTCCTGAAGGATTAGCGTTCGCCCTCACCATGGAAGCAGCAGAACAGGCTTCTCAGAGCATTCATCGGGTAAGAGAAGTAACTGTAGAGGAGTGCACTTGCCAGAGAACAACATTCCAGAGCAACTCCCGTGATGGACCTCTTCGATGCTGGAACTGCAACAAGACCGGACATCTTCAGCGTCAGTGTCGTATGTCATTAAGGAGAGGAGTTTGTCGACATTGTGGCAGTAGGAAGAACAGCCAAGAAGAGACTCATAAAACTCCTGCTGCAACTGTTCCCCACCCGGGAAAACGAGTAATAACCAACTTCACGGGGCAGAAACTGGTTCCGGGTATCGATGGCCCTAGAACAACGATCCAGGTCTCGCAGACTAAACGAGACAATAAAAGTCTGACAGTGGAAGGAGCTATAAGTGACAAGAAATATATTGCAACTATCGATACCGGTGCCACCGCCTCCATTGTAAGAAGAGACGTAGTGAAGATGATGTGGCTACACAACACCAATAGCTACTGTCTGAAGACGGCAACAGGTGAGTCAGCTACAGTATATGGGGAAGTGCAACTAGTTATGCGATTGGCAGAACTGGAGTTTTCACATAAATTCCTAGTGGCAGATATTTAAGATGAGTGCATCATCGGAATCGACTTCATGAAAGCACATGGAGTAATTCTGGATATTGGTAACCAGGTCCTGAAATATAGAAATGTCGAGATTCCGATGATCTACGGTAACGAAAACTCGTCAATCCTGAGAACTGTCGTCAAAGAAGATCTACGCCTGCCTCCCTCTTCAGAAGTCTTTGTTTGGACAAACATAAAAGGCGATTCAGGGAACCATCGATACCTTTTTGTAGAACTGGACTCTGAACAACGTTCCCAAAACTACATCGTGGGAAAAACGCTTGCCGCACCTAAGAACAACATGGTGCCTGTAAGAATAGTGAACATCAAACCTTATGAAGTCAACCTTAAAGCAGGAGAAGTTATTGGACAATGTGGTCCAGTGGCAGCAATAACAAGAATCACCGATGAAGAAGTACGAAATCCTGTAGAAGTCAACTCTTTAAGTTAAAAAATTCTCAAATCCTGCAAACTAAGTCAAAAACAACAACAGGTTGCTCGAAGCCTTATTCATGAGTTTGCTGATATTTTTGCTTTGAAAGGATAAACCATACGGAAGAACACAACTGGTGCAACATCGCATCGATACTGGTGATGCAAGGCCAGTCCGTCAACCTGCAAGGCGCCTTCCACTAGCCAAACAGGCGGAGGTTACGGATATGATCTCGACGATGCAGAAAGAAGGTTTGATCAAGAATTCCAAAAGCCCTTGGGCATCACCGGTGGTCCTAGTCAAAAAGAAGGATGGAAGCACCCGGTTCAGCGTGGATTACCGAAGGCTGAATGATGTCACAAAGAAAGACAGCTACCCTCTGTCCAGGATCAGCGACACTCTGGATGCAATGGCAGGAGCTCAATGGTTTTCAACTTTGGACCTGGAAAGTGGGTACTGGCAGGTGGAAATTCACCCATAAGATCGAGAGAAAACCGTATTTTCGACAGGTAATGGTCTATGGCAATTCAAAGTTATGCCATTTGGACTGTGCAACGCTCCGGCAACATTTGAGCGTTTGATGGAATGCGGTTTACAAGGGCTTACTTGGAAGACATGCCTGGTTTACTTGGATGATGTCATCGTTTTTGGGAAAACATTTGACGAACACTGCAAGAACTTGAGAGAAGTTTTCCGGAGGCTTCGAGAAGCTCATCTTAGGTTGAATCCAGACAAATGCACCTTTTTCAAGACTGAAGTGAAATATTTAGGACATATTGTCTCGTCTCAAGGGGTACAAACCGATCCAGGGAAAGTGGAAGCTGTGAAGAACTGGCCAACTCCACAAGATAAACATCAGCTGAGAAGTTTCCTTGGGTTAGCTACATATTAACGGCGATTCGTGAAAGACTTTGTTGGAGTTGCGAAAAGCCTGCACCAACTCACAGAGAAAGGAAAACAGTTCAAATGGTCAGGTGATTGCGAGAAAAGCTTCCAGGAACTAAAAACACGCCTCTGTAACGCTCCCAATCTATCATATGCTACTCCTGGGAAACAGTTCATCATCGATGCAGACGCAATCAATGTTGGAATTGGGGCTGTTTTGTCGCAAGTTCATGATGGCCAAGAAAAGGTAGTAGCCTATTACAGCAAAGTGCTCTCGAAGGCAGAAAGGAACTATTGCGTGACTAGGAGGGAACTTCGAGCTCTGGTACTAGCTACAAAACATTTTCATAAGTACATCTATGGGCAGAAATTCCTCCTTAGAACAGACCATGGAGCGCTAAGGTGGCTTTTGAACTTTAAAAATCCCGAAGGACAAGTAGCAAGGTGGATTGAGAGGTTGCAGACATACTACTACGAGATTCAACATCGAAAATGAAAACTACACTCCAACGCAGATGCATTATCCTGACGACCATGTAAATCGAACTGCAAGCATTGTTCACGTCAGGAAGAAAAGGAGTCCCTAGTCACTCAAAGAGTGAGAGTCGAACCCATTGCCGGCTGGAGTAACGAGGAAATTAGGAATGCTCAACAAGAAGATTCTGACATTGAACCCATCCTTGCATGGAAAGAGCACGAGGAGAAACCACAATGGGTTGACATTTCCAATAGAAGCCCGGTGTTAAAAGCCTATTGGGCTCAATGGAAATCTCTCCATGTATAAGAAGGTGTACTCAAACGGAAGTGGGAATCCGCAGATGACAAGTCCTATGTGATGCAGGTAGTTGTGCCTCGGTCCAAAGTCAATGAAGTTCTCCGTGAGATGCATGATGGCACTTCTGGAGGCCATTTGGGAATTAACAAAATGCTGGAAAAGATCCGAGATCGTTTCTACTGGCTTCATGCAAAAGAAGACGTGACGTCGAAAAATGGTGCAGGAAATGTGACACTTGTGCTGCTACAAAAGGACCAGGCAGAAAAATTCAAAGTGCGATGCAGCAGTACAACGTTGGAGCACCCTTCGAAAGAATTGCAATGGATATTGCAGGTTCTTTTCCTGAAACCAACCATGGAAACCGATATATTCTCGTGATCATGGATTACTTCACCAAGTGGCCTGAAGCGTTTACCATTCCAAACTAAGAAGCAAAAACGGTTGTGGATCAGATTGTCTTCAATTGGATAAGTAGATTTGGTGTACCTAAAGAACTCCATTCTGACCAAGGGAGGAACTTCGAGTCAAATATCTTCCAACAGGTTTGCTCACTCCTTGGCATTCATAAGACAAGGACAACACCGCTGCATCCACAATCAGATGGAATGGTAGAACGGTTTAACAGAACTCTCAAAGAACACCTTTCCAAAGTAGTGGAAGACTGTCAACGAGACTGGGACCGATGCATTCCACTGTTTTTAATGAGCTATCGGAGCGCAGTTCATAGCACTACAGGACATACTCCTTGGGAAATCTTGTTTGGTTCAACAATGCGACTACCAAGTAAAGTGAAATTTGGATGCCCTCCAAATGAGCCACAAAGCCAAGAAGAATATGTGGACGATCTCAAAAAGAGACTCATGTACTTTCATGAAAGGACCAGAACAAAGATAAAGGATGCCAGTGATCGCATGAAAACACGTTATGATGCACGTGCAACGACGACAGGGTTTCAAGTGGAAGATCTTGTGTGGCTATACAACCCCCATCGGAAAAAGGGACTGTTACCGAAGCTCCAGCAAAATTGGGAAGGCCCTTACAAAGTTGTCACCAGAATCAATGATGTTGTTTACCGCATTCAGAGAGGTGTTAGAGGCAAGATCAAAGTTGTTCACAGGGACCGACTATGCCGATACAATGGCCAGGAAAGTGAAAGATTTGTTCGGGACGAACAATCTTAAGAAGGGGGCAATGTTATATGAATGGTTTTGTCTCCACTACAGTAAATATTGTTATGGTTTTTGTCTCTACTACAGAATTATGCTGAATAATTCTGCTGAATGATTCTGCTGAAATAACAATGGGGAATTTGAAAGCTTTGAAAGCTTTCAAAGCATCTTGACAATTCCGAATGGTTCGAGACTTAGACTGTTCGGGAAACTTTTGATCCCAGTATAAATAGTACATTTTAGTCGGAAATGGACACAGTTTCATTTTAACCTTGGTAGCGAATAAATGGTGAATAATTAGTGGTGCTAAGATAAGGAAATAAATAAAGAGTTTTAACTTAGATAAAAGTGAGTTTTATTTGTAGAGATAGTAGTGATAATTTAAAAGTAAAAGAAAATAAGTTTTATTTTCGAACCCAAGACTAAAAATATTACAATATCATAGATTAGGAATCAGTAGATTGTAGTTTTTTACTTGCTCTATAGGGCAAGTATTGGTTTCGTGCAGAAAAAAAAAATCGAGGTTTTAATCAAACATGACATTACGATGATAGAGAAGCCCAAAAAAGTGGTTTTCGCCATACCGTCCGTCGGTCTGTCTGTGCGTCTGTGCGGATGTGCGGATGTGCGGATGTGCGGATGTGCGCTTTTTCACGTCATGCTACAGCCTAAACGGCTTGACGGATTTTCTTCAAACTTGGTATATAGCAGTTTGAAGAAAAACCATTGTCGAGGTTTTTTTTTATTTTGTTTTAGCCCGGCTCAAACTGGTACCTTTCAAGTAACGGTTTTTTTCAATTTGGATTTTCTCGAAAACGGCTCTAACGATTTTGATTAAATTTATAATTTAGCTTACTTTAAGCATTTCTAACAAAACTGCGTTTTTTGTTTTTGCCTCAAATGGTCGTAACGAAAATCAGGTTTTAACGGCTTTTTTTCAAATAGCCATAAGTTCACAACGGCTTGATTGAATCAACTAAAACTTTGTTTGACACAGTTTTTAATAGTGTTCTATAGGATGGTTTAGTAAATTTTTCACTGAAGCCTTTCTAAACGGTGGCTTCCATACAACGAGCCGTTGAGTTTTAGCCAACTTTTTTTGGTTTTTTCTAATTTTCTCGAAAATGGCTCTAACGATTTTGATTAAACTTTGTGTGTTATATTCTTTTAGTGTTTTTAAGAGAACTGCGTTTTTAGTTTTCGGCTAAAAATGCAAATAACGGAGATCTGCTCTTAACGGCTTTTTTTCAAATGGCCATAAGTTGTCAACGGTTGGATCGAATTCACTCAAACTTTGTTTGGTATAGTTCCTTACAGTATCCTATCAGATGTCATTGATTTTTTTTCAGTTTCTCTTTTTTAAATGGTGGCTCCTATACAAAGAGCCACTTGATTTTGGCCAATTTTTTCATTTTTTCTAATTTACTCAAAAAAGGCTAGCCCGATTTTTATGAAACTTTGTATGTAACATACATAGAATACTTCAAACAAAACTGCATTTTTAGTTTTTGGCTATACATGATAATAGCGGAAATTGCTTTTAACAGTATTATTAATTAGGCCATAACCCATAAGTGGACATTTGTATCATTTATAACACCCAAAAGATAACGTCTTAATTTTAAATATTAAAGGTTTCTTAACGTTACCTCCCGTATATCGAGTTTTCCAGTTTTAGCCAAATTTTTTTGGTTTTTACCAAATTTTTCAAAAATGAATTGTTCTTATTGATCGAAAAGTTTGTTTTCATCGTACTATTGCACCAACAGAGCAAGTACGTGCGACCCAGTCGTGCATTTTATTTTTCTCGTTTGTTGTTGGCCTTAAATTATTATTTGGTTCAATCATAGAAAGGGCCGGCGCGATTTTAAATTTAGTAGTGTGTTAGTACTTTTTTTCGTTTAATATTTTTTTTTGCGTAGATAATATTTTTTATTATCTATTTTATTGCCATTTATTTTATATTTTACATAATATTATAACTAAATTGATTTTGAATATTTTTTTTGGGTTTATTGTTTTTGATTTTTACCTTTCGAGAACTTTTTATTTTCAATTTATTTTCATTGATTTGGATTGCTAAATTGAGTTTGAATTTTAATTTTTTTTTGTTAATGTTTTTTTCCATAACTTTTTTTAGTTTCGTTTTATTGATTTCTTTTTAAGATTTCTTGGGAACACAGTTTTTTTTTGTTGGTTTTTTCTTAAAGTTTTTTTATAGTATTTTTTGTTGTTGTTTTAATTAAATTTTCTTTCGATTTGATTAATTTCATTGAAGATGGAGGTTAATAGATTAGCGCAAGACGAGCTGGCTTATGAAATGGAATGGAGAGGGTTAGAGGTAGGATCCGTAGACGATATGAGGAAAGCGCTTCGGGTCGCGCTTAAATTAGAACGTAGGAAATCTTATGTAGCTCCAGATTATCCATTTAGTTTTGAAGAGAACCGAAAAGCGGTCGGGCAAAAGTTATCAGAAATAGGGAAAATTTTAGAAACCGCTCCTAGGTCAGAAACATCCAAAGAATATTTAAAGATTTTAGCTAAAGTAGAATGGGGATTAGGTAGATTAGATAGGTCGGTTCCTGAAAATGCAAACGAGGATAAGAGCAAGCAGGCTCTTAAAAATAAATTAGTGATGGCAATGGCCCAGTTAGAAGTAGATGAGGAAGAGAAAAATGAAGAGGAGAAAGAACAGGGGAGAGAAATGTTTCAGGAACAGCAGAATATTTCGGAGGTTGAAAATCAGCGTTCAGCTGAACCTCAAAATAGCAGGCCGGTAATAATTATTGCCAGTATATCGACGGGTATAGTAGGGAAAAATACAAGTGTGGAGGTTAATAGGGATAGTTTGATAAGAGGTAGTCAGATTGTAGAAAGAGTTTTTGTTAATCAGGAACGATTTGAGGATTTGTCGAAATGGGAGGTTAAATTCACTGGTGAACGCGTTTTTAGAAAGAGTAGAAGAGGTCCGTAGTGCACGGGGTGTGACGGAATCTCAATTATTTAGAGCAGTGGTCGATTTATTTGTAGGGAAAGCACTTATTTGGTATAGGGCGATTAGGGTTTCGCCGTTTCGGTAAATTCGTGGCAAGAACTTACAAGAGAGTTGAAGCTGGAGTTCTTACCACCGAATTATGACGATTTGTTGTTAGAAAAAATTAGGCATCGCACGCAGGGAAAAGATGAGTCAATCGGCGTCTATGTGGCGACGATGCAAAACTTGTTCGGTAGGCTTTCTGAAGAAATATCAGAACGGAGGAAGCTGTCAATGATTCAGCGGAACTTGACACCTTTCCATCAGACTCAACTTGGTTTGGCCAGACCAAATTGCGTTTCTGATTTAGTAACGTTAGGTCGGGATTTAGAGGCAGTTAGGGCCAATGTGGAATCTTATGTTCCACCCCGCAGTGTTAGGAATAGGACGTTGCTAGAACCGGATCTAGCATACGTATGTTTAGAATTTCCAACAGTTTCGGTTGTTACTGAGAGCAACCAACTGATCGACAGGCCCCCATCTCAAATCAGCCGCAGATAAGAAACCAAAATCCATTCTCTGGAAACTCTCAAGTTGGTAGTAGAAGATCTGATCCGGGTGTTAGGTGTTTCAAATGCAATGGTAAAGGCCATTTAGCAAATAGGTTTGCCGCTCCTAGGCGTTGTTATAGTTGTGGTAGAGTTGGAGTTACTCGAAGTAACTGTCAACAGTGTTTGGGGAATATGGGCCGAAATAATAATTCGGGAAATGTGAGACGCACCCTCGGGTCCGTAGGACGAGAGCGTCGTTAAAATCTTTTAGGTTGCCTACTGGTAACCAGTCAGCTAAAATTCATTTAGGTTTCACACTCGCGCAAAATGGTAGGGATCAACGGTCATATTTAGGCGTTGAGATTTTGGGAATTAAAATGTTAGGGCTTTTAGATTCAGGTGCTTCACGCACAATAATTTGTAGAGACGGATGGGATATTTTGAAAAATTTAGGGATTAGTTTAGGGAAAACCAATATTAATAGGGTTACCTTAGCGGGTGGTGCAGGTAGAAGAAAAAGTAGTTCTTGTGGAGTGCCTCGCCATTCCCTACCTTTCTCATAGATTGATTTTAGGAGCAGACTTTTGGGCTCGATCGGGTGTAGTCCCGGATCTTCAATCAGGGGAATGGACATTTTCGAACCAAACTTCGTTGGCTTCGATGTCCATTGCGGAACACTTGACAGATTTAGACGAGAAACAGAAACAAGAATTAGATAGTTTTTTAGAAAAGATTTTTCAAGAAATGCCTGAGGGATTAGGGTGCACACAGATGGTGTCGCACAAAATTAGGACAAAAGCTGAGCCGATTAAACAGCAGTACTATCCGGTGTCGCCAGCTATTCAAAAGTTTATAGATAAGGAGTTAGAAGAGATGCTCCGAGATGGAGTCATCGAAAAATCTGACAGTCCATGGGCTTCTCCCATTGTCATGATTAAGAAGAAAGATGGCACGTATAGGTTTTGTGTAGATTATAGGAAGTTGAATGAGGTAACAGATAGGGACGCATACCCCCTCCCATATATTACGGCCATCTTAGATAAGTTGAATAACGCTAGGTTTTTGAGTTCGCTGGATATTAAATCTGCATATTGGCAGATTCCAGTCGAAAAGGAATCTCGAAAGTATACAGCTTTCACTGTTCCAGGTAGGGGTTTGTCTAATTTTTTGAGGATGCCATTTGGATTGCATAATGCACCTGCAACATGGCAAAGATTTATAGATACGGTCCTTGGACCGGAGTTAGAACCATATGTTTTTGTCTATCTCGATGACATCATCATCGTTACAGACACTTTCGAAAAACATATGGAGATTTTAAATGAGGTTTGTAGAAGATTAGTTAAGGCAGGTTTAAAAGTAGGTAGGGAAAATGTCACTTCGTTAGGCCATCTTTGAAATTTCTGGGATATGTTGTAGACAGAAACGGTTTACACATGGACAAGACAGAAAGCATGTTAGTTATTCCTGGACCCAAAAATGTAAAAGAGGTTAGGAGTTTTATCGGAACGGTATCCTGGTACAGGAGATTTATACCAAACTTTGCGAGTTTGGTTAAGCCGTTATCCGATCTTCTTAAGAAGAACAAAAAGTTTGAGTGGAATAGTGAGTGTGAGGAAAGCTTCCGAAAAGCTAAAGAGTGTTTAGTTGCATCACCCATCCTAACGTGTCCGGATTTTACGAAGCCATTTGTCGTTCAGACAGACGCTTCGGACTTTGGGATTGGGGCTGTTTTGAGTCAGAATTATGATGAAGGAGAAAAAGTGGTTTGCTATTTAAGCAGGTCACTAAATAGATGTGAGAGAAACTATTCGACCACAGAAAAAGAGTGCTTAGCTGTTCTGTGGGCTATAGAAAAGTTGCGGCCATATTTAGAGGGAGTGAGGTTTACGGTCATTACCGATCACTACTCTCTAATATGGTTGAGCAAGTTGAAGGATCTGGCAGGTAGGCTGGCACGATGGGCTGTACGTATGCAGCAGTTCGACTTCGACATTGTTCACCGCAAAGGAAAATATCATGTGGTGCCAGATATGCTCTCTCGAAGTGTACCGGTCATCTCCAGGATTTCAGAGCCCACAACCGATCCTTGGATAGCAAAAATGATAGGAGATATAGATAAGAAGCCATTGTAGTGAGTGGAAAATAGTTGTTCCCAAAAATGATAGGAGAAAAGTCTTAGAAGAAAATCACGACCATCCGTTAGCAGGGCATATGGGGGTAAAGAAAACTTTTGCTAGGATAGGAAAAAGATATTATTGGCCCAAAATGAGGTCAGATATCACTAGATATGTAAAAAATTGTAAAGTTTGCCAAAGTGTGAAACCGGTGAACGATAAACCGGCTGGGTTGATGACGGAGAGGAAAGGGGTAACCGATCCGTGGGAGATGATTTGCGTAGACTTGGTAGGTCCACTTCCAAAATCGAGTAGATGTTTCGTCTACATTTTAACGGTCGTCGACTACTTCACTAAGTTCCCTTTGTTGTTTCCTTTGAGGTCTGCAACGGCCAAGTCAGTTTGTAAGGAGCTAGAGGATAATGTCTTCCTCTTGTTCGGTGTCCCCAAATTTGTTGTCTGTGACAACGGTCCTCAATTCAAAAGCAAGGAGTTACAGACCTTGTGCGATAGTTACGGTTTGACGATTAGGTTTGCGGCGCATTACCATCCTCAGGCTAATCCAGCAGAACGGATTAACCAGATTCTTAAGACGACACTTAGGGCGTATGTTTCTGAGAACCATAGAGCGTGGGACGCTCAGTTAGCGAAGGTAGCTTGTAGTATTCGTACTGCACAACATGAAGTTTTAGGTGTATCGCCATACTACGCCAATTTCGGGCAAGGTATGGTGACTTTTGGTCGAACCTCAACCACCATTCCGCATGATAGGAGCAGTAATACGGACGATACTAGGAAGTCTTTTAGAAAGCTTAGGGAACAGATAGGGCAGAAGTTAGTGTTAGCAACCAAGAAGGCGGCGAAAACATATAACCTTAGACGAAGGGATGTCCAATTCCTTCCCAACGAATTGGTTTGGCGACGAAACTTCATCTTATCTGATGCAGCGAATCACTACACCGCGAAACTAGCGCCTAAGTTCGTAGGCTCGTTTCGAATCAAGAAAAGAGTATCTGCGTGGACCTATATACTCGAGGATGACAATGGCAAAAATAGAGGTACCTGGAACGTTAAAGACCTCAAACCTTATAGCGATGACCCTGAAGAAAGATCTTAAATTTAGTCGCGTAGCATGGACGAGTTGCGCTAAGAGATACTGAGGGCTTAACAGCTCTGTGATGGTTATTAACTCTCGCCTAGAGCGATTGAGATTTAGTTGTATTGTTTGGTAATATTTGTTTTATAAAATTGTGTTGTTTAACCTTTTCTTACTCCTTTTACTTCGCTTTCATTTCTGAAAGCCTCTTTTCTTTCTTGGTAGGTAAGGGTGGAATTTGTTACGGTAAGATTTACTGCAACAAAAGCTATTCCTTTGTGGTTCTTAAAATCTCTTTCTGATCGTGTTGTTTTGGTCACGGTCTGACTCTTAAAACCTGTTTTCCGCTCCATCCTATCCATTCCTATTTTTCGACCCACATTTTGAGTCCGTTGTCCTCTAAGAGTTTTGAGAGTTACTCAGAGAGGATAACAAAACAGGTCCTTGTAATTCGTGTTGAGCCAGCGTGTTGAGCCAGCGGATGAGCTGGAGACTCACTCGCAATAGTCTTTCGTGTTGAGCCAGCGGATGAGCTGGAGCCTCGCACGCATCAGTCTATCGTGTCGAGCCACCGGACGGGCTGGAGACTCGCACGCATAGTAAAGAAACCGAGGAAGCTAACAATTGACAAGCTTTCCAACGAGCCCACAACAACACAACAAAGTGTGAATTATAGTCACACCGACTGTGGTGTCCGAAGATGCAATAAGGTGTTACCTTTTTGTATATGAGCGTACACGCTTCAATGGTAAGGCGATGTCTCGCCGCAATGTTCTTTGAAACAAAATTAAATAGTCTAAGCAATGCTGCTATATCGAGTATTAAATTAAGTCTGTTTTTATTTTCATTTACTTATCTTCTTTCTTATTTCTACTTATCTATACGTATCTACAATACTGTTCGAGGTTCCTATTGGCTATAATGCATAAAATAGGATCTTATTACTATTGAGTGACATTCAGTGCAATCGAGTGTATTGCTATTAAAAATTATTAATGTTGTATGATGACACACTCGATTGTACTTAACATGTTTTGTCACTCGTTTTGTATTTAGTTTGAGAGCCGAGTGGCGGTGCTTATGTGGGTACACACTACACCCTCGCCCTTAAGAAAAATTTTAGGGAATAAAATAAATTCTGTGTTCATAATAATATAAAGGTTTTTTTTTTTTTTTTTTTTTTTGACTAATTGTAAACAAATTAATTTATGAGCTCAAATTTTTATTATTCATAATTTGGTTTGTATGGCTTGAGAAGATTGTTGTGTATTTCTTTATTTATTCCATTCTGATTAATAGCTGAATTTACTCCTTTTCTTTCTATTATTTTAAATGGACCAATATAAGGTGATTGATTTTTCTTTCTATTTCCTACTTTTAGTAATACTAAATTGCCTACATCTAAATCTAACCTATTGTTATATTTTCTATTTTCTGAAGCTATTCTTTTTTCTTTAATTTTTATTATCATTTCTTTAGCCTTACTGAGTGCATAATGTAACCTGATTTTCAACTCATTGGTATAATTGTCGTAGTCGTAAAGTTTTGTTTTATTATTTAACGTATTTGTCGGTAAGCAGGGTACTTTACCATAAATGAGTTCGTAAAGTGAATACCCAGTGCCTATATGTGGTGTTGTATTATATGCAAACGTAAAATATGGAACCCATTTGTCCCATTCATTATCATTGACATTTGATAATAAGAATTCATTGAGTGTCCGATGATTTCTTTCAAGGGCACCTATAGTTTGGTGGTAATACGGAGAAGAGAATGTTTGTTTTATCTTTAAAAGTGAACATACGTTGTTCATAAGTTCGTTATTGAATTCTGTACCTTTATCTGATTTTAGAATCTTAAAGTGTCCATATCTAAGAATAAATTCTTCCACCAGAGTCTTTGCTGTTGTTACTGCGTCTTTTGATGTCATAGGGTATGCGAAGACAAATTTAGTCAGCTCACATTGCATGGTTAAGATATATCTTTTTTCGTTTGACATTCGTAATGGTCCGACTGTGTCAATTGACACTACTTCAAAACTATTGCTTGGAGTGTCTGTAATAGTTTGCGGTTCTATTGTGTGTTTTGTTTGTTTATTTCTTGCACATGAATCACAATTTGTTATGAAATTTTTTACCATTTGACTCATCTTTCGCCAAACGTATCTTTGTTTTAATTTTATAAGGGTTTTCCGTATACCTAAGTGTCCTCCATGTGCAGAGTTATGGAATTCGTCGATTAGTTTGTATTTAGTTAAATCATCAAGTATTTGTTTTGGGGCGTTATATATTATTATTTTTAGCTTAGGATTCTGGCCATATATTTTTATCTATCCATATGTTTTTTTGAATTTATCTTTTTCAAAATGCTTAAATATTTCATCATTGCTCATAAGGGCTAGCTCGTTTATATTTTCTTTATTCATTCTGGATACTAATTTCTTCAGTGTCGACTCTAGTGTCGCTGAATTATCATTAGGTCCCGTATACGTATACTTATTATTATCTTTGTTTATATCTGATGCAAGCTTCATCAGGCTCGAATCTGGATTCGCCGATGCACAAAATTTTCATCAATATTTATTTTTGAATTCCTAGCATTTTTATCAATATTAAATTTTAATTTCTTTATATTTTTGACGTCATTAATGGATATGCATTCCCAGATTTGAAGTTGTACAGGCTTCTCTTGAGAATTGCATTTCTCCTTGTTCTTGTCCACATTCATTGTGTTGGACATCCCCCTTGTGATAACTAATGTTCTTTTGTCAGTTTCATCAATTTCTGTCGGTATCATTTGTTTTAGTAAGTCTGAGTCGATTTTTATTCTAGATAGAGCATTGCGTTTGTATTCATTTTTCCTTTTTTGTATATTATGTCGAATTCATAGTCACTTAGATCTATTCGTATTCTAGTCATTTTTGACGATGGATTTTTGTGTGAGAATAGAGATACTAAAGGTCTGTGGTCGGTGACAACAGTAAATTTTCGTCCGTATAGATATGATCGGAAAAACTGTATACTGCAATGGATTGCGAGTAGTTCTTTTTCTATTACGGGTTTGTTAAGGTCATGTTTTTGCAATGATTTACTTGCGTATGATATGGGAAGATCTTCACCGATTTTGCCTTGGGAAAGGATTGCTCCTAGTGCATAATTTGATGCATCAGTTGTTAGGATAAATGGTTCGTCGAAATTTGGGTACTGTAATATGGGAGGTTCAATGAGTTTTTACTTGCGATTATAGGTACTATAAGGCAAGTTATGGATTCGTGCAGAAAAAAAAATTTGAGATAACAATCACACATGACATTACGATGATGGAGAAGTCGAAAAAAGTGGGTCTGGAAATTCCGTCCGTCTGTCTGTCTGTCTGTCTGTCTGTCTGTCTGTATGTCTGTTCGCGCCTCTGGAGGCTGAATGGGTGGGCCGATTTGCTTCAAATTTGGTATTTAGGATTTATTTGGCCGTCCCTCGGAACGTATTTTTTATTTTTGCTCTAGGTCCAAAAATAACGGCACCTGCCATACAATCTTGAAGACAAAAATTGATTTTCTCAAAAACGGCTCTAACGATTTTGATAAAACTTTCAGAATGCTATTTTTGCAAGAAAATCTATCTTTTGATTCGAATTTTATTTTTCAAAATTTGTCTAATAACGGTACCTCTCATAGAACCAATATTTTCAAATCAAATTTTCTCGTAAACTATACATTCGATTTCAATAAAATTTTGGCTACAGGAAGTCATTCATAATTTTATTAATATGGCATTTAAAAATTTTCAAAAACTTTTTTTTTTTGATTTTTTATAATTTTTTCAAAAAAATTTTTGGTTTTCGAAATATGTTGGAAACATTGATTTTTTTTTTAAATTATTTTTCAAATGTAAACTACAGATTGCCATATATTTACATACTCAAATAAATTTCAAAATATTTTTTGAAAAAGTTTTTCAAAAACAACCTTTTAAAAAAAAAACTCTTCCAACGATTTTCAATATTTTTTTTTCCTAGATTGCCGTATAGCTTTGAAATTTTATTGCATACTTAGTTTTTCCGAGAAAACTCTTAAACTAATTTAAAAAAATAAAAGAATTTTCGAAATTGTTTAATTTTTTTTTTAATATCCATATATGCAGCCACTACGCAATTGCTTATCATAAGAGCAAGTTCGTGCGACCCAGTCGTGCATTTTATTTTTTTAAAGTATCAAAAGCTATTTGACAGTTTGTATCCCATTTGAATTTCGTGTTTTTCTTTAAAAGGGCGTTAAGGTTTTGTGCAATATCAGCAAAACTTGGTATAAATCTTCTGTAATAATTGCAAAAGGCTATAAATCGTCTAACTTCATCTGTATTTTTTGGTATTGGATACTCTTTAATCGTTTTATGTTTAGCAGGGTCAGTTTTGACACCCTTTTTTTTAAATAGATGTCCAAGGTAGATGACTTCAGGGCACAGAAAATTGCATTTTTCGGGGTTAAGTTTTAGATTGTAGCGTTTCAGTCGTTCAAAAACCCGGATTAGGTTTTCGTTGTGGTGTTTTATACTGCAACCGTAGATTATTATGTCATCAACGTATAGGAAGGCTTCTCTTTCTAGTCCAGCTAGAGCGATGGTAAGCATTCTTTGAAAACTGTTTAATGAAATTTTAAGTCCAAATGGGAGTCTCTTGAATTGGTAGTGTCCGTTGTTGGCGGAAAATGCCGTAAGTGGTCTTGAATCTTTGTGAAGTCCTATTTGGTGAAAAGAACTAGTCATATCTAATGTTGAAAACCATTTTGCTCTACCTAATTTGTCAAGTACATCTTCTAATCGTGTGAGTGGAAATTTATCATTTATAATCTTGTTCTTTTTTGGTACGAGTAATAGTGGAGCATTGTAAGGGCTTGTTGAATGCTCTATTATATCGTCTTTAAGCATTTGTTCAACTTGTCCTTATATAACGTCTAAATGAGTGTGAGGAAGTCTATAATTTTTTATATAGGTTGGTGTACTATCAGAAGTTTCAATTTTCTGAGTGTAAAAATTGTTTGTTGTTAGTGGTTCGTTTTCGAAATGAAAAACTTCTTGATATTTTCTAAAGATGTCAATTAATTCCTTTTTTGCATGATCGTCTTTGCAGTCTATTTTTAGTTTTTTTATCATTTGTTTGAAACGATCCTCATTATTATTTTTTTCGTTTTTATATGTCAGTATGTCATAGTTATCAAGTGGTTCTGTGTTTAAGGTAACGTTGTTTAAAATTACTTCATTGTCGTTCGTGTTGAGCAATTTGATATGCGCCATGCCATTTTTTGGTATTATTGTGTTGCTAACAAAAACACCTGGCGCTATTTCTTTATTAGTTATAAGTGTGTCATCCGTCAATTGCAATTTTAAAGGTTGAATCATTTCTGTTCTTGAAGGTATTCTAATAGTAAGTGTATTCAATGGCTTGGATTGCATTGGTAATGTTATCGTTTTTTCTTCATCAAAAAGTGATATGGTAAACGTTTCGTAGTCTATTTTGCAAAGGAATTTGTTGAAAAAATCCCTACCTAAAATGACATCTGTTTCAATTGGAAATTTTTCTTCTACTAGTTGAAATTTGTGAGAATATATTGATTCACATAGTTGAAGATTTAAATATATAGTACCTAAGGAGCATATTTCTTCATTTGTTATACCCGTCAATTTGCATCTTTCTTCGGGAAAATATTCTTTGTTTGTGAGTTTGTTTGATTCTTTGCAAATTGAAATATCGGCACCTGTGTCAATAAGGAAGGTCAGTGTTCCATGTTTATATTTTGCGACTATTAAGTTTGTATCTATATCCGATATTCTGTATACTTTTAATTTTGGCTGTCTGGAATATTCGTGTTCTCCTATTCCAAGCCGCTTTCGTTTCCCTCTTGTTCATTGTTTACTAATCGTATTCGGTGTCTTGTGTCTCTGAATGAGTTTTGTTGATGACCTGTGTTGTTATTTCTTTGATAGTTTTGGATTCGGTTACTGTTCCAGTTTTGTCGGTAGAAATTATTGTTTTGGTTATTGTATCGGATTCGGTTATTGTTGTTGTAATCAGCGCCGGATCTAGGATTTGTTCAAGGGGGGGCAAAAGTTGAATTTGGCGCCCCCCAGCAATTTTTTTTTTTTTTTTTAAGTTTACGTACAAAACTTGAACTCATATCGTTAACCTGTTTTCATCTTTATGCTTGATGCTGTTGACAATAGCTTATGAACGATACATGTCATAAAAATCTGTGTGGCCCAACCTAAGAAAGTAAGGTATTGCTAAGGGTTCTCATGTTACTGATTACTCAAAATGCAATCTTGGCGTATGTGCAAAATAAAACCTTTGGGGTATGTGCCATAATCCAGATTGATTTGATAATTTTTCTATTTCAATAAACGACAGCGAACCTGCTAATGTTGTTAATAAAAAGTTAAAAGGCTGTATGCTTATTTGTGATTCTGTCCGATATTTTGATTGCACATTTAACTTTTACTCACCGATATACAAAATCATAACTTATCCATAGAACAGCTTTAGTCTTTAGTGAAATAGCTCAATAGTACACAACGAAAATTTTTTTTCATTTTTACTTGCTCTTTAGGGCAAGTATTGGTTTCGTGCAGAAAAAAAAATCTCGAGGTTTTAATCAAACATGACATTAGGATGATAGAGAAGCCCAAAAAAGTGGTTTTCGCCATACCGTCCGTCGGTCTGTCTGTGCGTCTGTGCGGTTGTGTTGATGTGTGCTTTTTCACGTCATGCTACAGCCTAAACGGCTTGACAGATTTTCTTCAATCTTGGTATATAGTAGTTTGAAGAAAAATGGTTGTCGAGGTTTTTTTTGTTTTGTTTTAGCCCGGCTCAAACTGGTACCTCTCATGTAACGGTTTTTTTCATTTTGAATTTGCTCGAAAACGGCTCTAACGATTTTGATTAAACTCAGAATTTAACTTACCTAAGATGTTTCTAACAAACTAGCGTTTTTCGTTTTTGGCTTAAATGGTCGTAACGAAAATCAGGTTTAAACGCCTTTTTTAAATGGCCATAAGTTCATCAGACTATTGCACCCACAGAGCAAGTACGACCCAGTCGTGCATTTTATTTATTTCAAACATTTAACTATTATCTTTTGATACAAAATTAGGACTACTTTTGAAAAACTCGTACATTAGAAAATTTATAGTTCACTAGCTATTCCGACAGACGTTGTGCTGCCCTAACGAGCATCAGATAGCGCGATGATACAAACCATGATAGATACAAAAATGTTGAACATTGAGGGATAAGTTTGACTTCTTAATTATAATTATACCGTCCATTTAATTTGTCTAAGATATTAGAACATGGATGATTTTTTTAAAATTATATAAACTCAGAAAAGTACGTATATGCCCAAGTGTACAATACTGTTTAAGTGTTGTTTTTAGGTTGAGAAATGGGCAATTGCAACAAATGTTTCTTTTAAGTTCAATTCGTTCGCTAGTTAACTTTTTTCATACTAAATCAGCAGCAGTTTTAAATCAAATCATAACACAAGATAATTTGCATTTGAAAATATTTCAGTTTGGTTTTTCTGATCGCTATAACTTGGCCCCTAAGTCTTATATCACTTTCTTGCTTTTAGCCCATTTCACTCTAGTAACAGCTTAGTCTTGCCAAAGATTTTTATCACCTATTCCACGCGCAAATTACAACCTTTCAATCTTTGTGGTTTCTGAGTTAAGTCTTAGTAAACAAACAAATAATATAGAAGATTTTCAAGGACTCGGCGCGTCGAACCTTTCTTCACCGTGTCGCTAAACTACATGATCAACTTTAACCAAACCTTCCAGAAAAACTAATGGAACAATACCAAAGTTTTTTAGATGTTTTTTAATCCATCAACATCGTAGCCATCCTTCGATAAAATTTAACTTTTTGTAGCTTGACAGACGGGGGACAAACTATATTTTGACGTGAATATATTTAGTTTTAACTGAATCCCGAAAGCACTAGAATCGCATTTTTCCCAAACGAAACATAAAAACTTGAAATTTCTGAATCCGTCGACATCGTAGCCATCCTTTCGATGGAATTTGACTTTTTTTTAACTTGCCAAACGGTCTATGGTTTTAGATTTCAAGAATTCCACATAAACATCCCAAGAATGTGTCGCTTCTTGATTACTGAATTTGTATCGAAGTTGACCCTTTTGTTATTAAATTCTTATTTTTATTTTATTTATTTCAGAACACCAAGGCATAACAAAAAATAACTTTTATAGATCCAGGTGCTGAAACGAGTCAAAAATATCAATCATCAACTCAAACTGAAATGATTTATCCATTATTCAATGCTTTAATAGCATTTAGTAAGTAATGCAGAAATAAATTATGATTTTAAGAAAGCTGCCTCATATTTGAAACTTGTTTCAGTAAATAAGATATTGGAAATGGAATCTTACTTGCAAAGTATATACTTGAAGACCTTTTTTTTAACTCTCGTTTCTTTCTTCATCTTCCAATTTTGCGCCCCCATGAGAGGCGACGAATTTGTTTAAAGGGCGACGAAAGTGGTTCATTACATATTTCTTTCATATTTGGAACAAGAAATAAATAAAACATTGCATTACTTTGGCGCCCTGTTCAAATGTTGAATACCTTTTTTTTTTTTTTTGGCTCTCCTATATTTCTTCAATTTCCATTTGGCGCCCCCAAGGCCAGGCGCCCGGGGCAAGTGCCCCTCTTTGCCCCCCCCCCTAGATCCGGCGCTGGTTGTAATGTTGTTGGTTCATGTTTCTTTTAAATGTGTTGCGGTCATTTTCTTGATATCGATTGAAGTTTTGCATGCTTGAGTTTTGGGAATATCGCCTTAATTGCATAATTACATTTGTATTAGTTTTTTCTAGTTCTGAGGCCAGATTTGAAGCTTCTGTAAGTGTTTTTGGTTGAGATGCGAATATCGTTTGTTTGATGTTGTCGTTAAGACCATTTTTGAAGATGTTCAGTGCATATATGTCATTCATTTTTATTATCACATCTTTTTGTCTTTTGTAGCCTCGGGTCCCAGTTCTTTGATCTGTAGCTTTTTTAGCTCCGTTATATTGCTTAGTAGTTTATCCTTAAACGAAGTCACTGAAAGATTCTTTTGATTAAAATTAGATAAGGTATTTTGAACTTGGGGTATTGTTAAACTACTCTTATATCTTTCTTGAAGTAGCTTTTTTAATTCATCAAAACTACTCGGTTCTATGCTACCTAAAGCTGTTTTAATATTTGATCCTAATTTGACGTGAAAAACAAATTCAATGAGTTGGGCTGTACAAGTGGTTTTCAATCCCTTATTTATTATTTCGACTATTTTTAAGAAGCTATCTAATTCCTTATAATTACCTCTACCTGTAAATAAGGGTATGGCTTTCATAGCCATTGTTAAATCGAAATCTGACATGTTGCTGGTTGTTAGGTTTTGGTCCTTTGTTTAAGATAAGTTAAGATTTAGCTGTTCTTCTAATAATGTCTTCGTGGTACTGTATATTGTTTTGAATTCTAACTTTAATGCTTCATTTTTACTATCATCTTCGCTATCTACTAAAACTTCAAATTCTCCTTTTAATTTTGCGATCATTTCTAGTTTAGATTTTAGTGTCTCAGGTTTACATGGCCTGTTTGAGCTTTTTTTAAGGTTAATTAAAATTGTTTCAATGTCCTCTTTAATCTTTTCCATTTATAAAAGTATCTACCTATTTTATGTGAAAATTAACTTTAAACTTTTACTATATAAAAAAAAATTGTATTTTGAATTGAAATATTTTTTTTTTCTCTATCTTCTATCTACAAAAATCATAACTCATTTTTGTATATTTATTTAATTAAACATTTGTTATTTGATTTTGGTTCTTATGCTTATGAACATAGTTTTTAAAGTATTGATTTAATTTGTATGCTACGTATAATATTCCTATAATGATTGCTGATTCGGGTATTGCTGGCATGGTCATCTGTTCTTGTATGTTGTTGTTATTGTTTACTACCGTTGCCGATGGCTTGCTTTGGGCTTTTCCCATAATATTCCTTTTTTAGTTCTTTTATTTTTTAATCAGCCCCTTTTTTGTTTTTTGGTCCGTAGTTATCGCTATTTTTCGGTGCAGGTCGGCAATTTCCTTCCTTGTCCTCACTAGTCATCCTCCACGTGTCCGATTTCGTTTGTGTGGTTGTTCTGCAGCTTGTTGCTTGTTCTCTTATCAGTCTTGTATCTATTATTCTTCAATTGTTTTTCTCGTTTTTTTGTACTCTTCTATAGAGATGGGCTTTGGTCCGGCGGCGGCGTTGATTGGAGTCGGGATGTACGTTTCTGCTTCGTTGTTTTCGCTTAGAGGTACAGGTATGTACTCTTCGGACTTCCTACTTTTTAATTCGAGTAGGTATTTCTCCCACTTTTCTATTATCTTGTCAATAGATTCGTTTTTTGGCATGGAGTTTGTTAAGTTTTGAATCGATGTAGTAACCGAAATCTATTTTAATGAAGATTTGGCAGTGTGTACCCACAATTCAGAATGGCCGAGTGCCCACCGTAGTGTTGGATATCAAAGAAAGATCGCAATTAAAATTATTCTTGTTTATAGTCCGGTCAAAATAGACAAAAAAAATAGTGCTAGGTTGCAAAAATTCGCATAAAGCTGAAAATTGGTACAGACGTTGGGAACACCATTTCAAATAAAGTAAGCAACATCCCCATCGATCCGACTGGTACGTTAGAAGTTATTCAAGGTCTTAAGGTCAAATAAACGGTTTTTACAATTTTTCTTGTAAACGGTAGGTTTTATCATAAAAATACATGAGACAATGTTGTAGAACCTGACATTATCTACAAAACTTGATAATATCATTTTTTTGTTAGAATAACCATTTCGGAGATATCGTGATTTTAAAAATTGAAGGAGTCACGTTCTATATGATATGTACATATATGGCACATACATACATTTAGTCCAGTCGACAGGGTGGAAAAAGTGGGTGAAAGGTGGAAAAAGGACGGAAGCTAATGAAACTATCAGATATTGTTGAAGGATAGTTAATAAATATTTTACGAAGTTTTGGACCTCGAGGGCCTTATGGAAAAAGAGAAGGGGGAGGTTGAAGGTGTAACTGCAAAATGTTCGACCTTGCAACGGTTTTTCCTCAGTAACTTTTTTTCTTTACGTTTTATAGCAAAAGCATTTCCATTTTATAGTAGAACGTCAAATTTCCTACAATTTTGTTGGTACCAAAGTTGTTGTTTGTTAATTCTTTACCGAGACCGAGCTTTAGCTCTTTGAAAAACAGGTATTTTTTCAGAATTTGCTAAAAAAAATTCAAAAAAAATTCAGCTTATTTCTTCTAATAGAAGGAAACTAGTGCGAGGTTTTTGTATGTTGCTTAGTTTATTTGAAATGGTGTTCCCAACGTCTGTACCAATTTTCAGCTTTATGCGAATTTTTGCAAACCGAAATGTCTTTTTTGACCGGACTATTATAAATCCCACCATTTTAGTTGGAAAATGGTTAGGATTCTTTCTAACAAAAAGATTCTTCTCAAAGCAATTAGTTTGGGCCGTTTGTGCTGGAGACTTTGCGCGTTGTGTCGTAGTTTTTCACTTGCCTGTTAAAAATAAAACATAATTGAGTTCGCCTGGTAAACCAGAATACACCGTTAGCAACTGAGCTATTTGATAAATGGGCCCTCAGCTTGGCAGATCATCGGCACGGTTCGGTTGACACCTTGATACCAGCCCATGGGAGAGAGGGTTAAGGAAAGCAGGACAAAGGAAAATAAGAAAAGGGATAGGGATGGGAGGGGGAAGGTAGGGAACCTCGAATCTAAGTTCAAATTGCATTGAGGAGTGTTGAACTATTGATGAGTAAAGGAACAACTCAACAATTCAATCTGACCTTAGCTGATCCCCATCCTGACATCGCACAGGACAAATGTGGTGAGCATTACCACCCGGAACCCCCTTGGAGGGTTTGAAACGAGGATTTTTGCCGGGATTTTTTGTGTACCCTTACAAACCAGCAACCTGCCTAGGTGGCATAAAGTCTGGAGTTCGGTTACATGGAACTGTTCTATGGTTGGTCTGGTAGATTGAGTTCTTCCCGTCCTTCTCCGTGAAGTACATACCATCACATCCGTCTTATCCTTCGTTAAGTTGTTTGGTTAATGGTAACAGCGCATACCAGCGCTAATTGGGTTCTTTTAAGGAGATTTTCAACTCAAATCAGAACCGCCTTTTCTACCTACCTACCTATGCAACTGTTGCAGTCTGTTTGAAGGTCAAATCGTGGAGCACTTAATTCGGGATTGCAGCACTAAATTAGCACCTAATTATTGCATTAGCTATACTTTTTTTAAATTCCATGTAAATTCTTGTGGCGGTCGCAGCTTGACGGACCAAATACGTTCTACAAAATCCACAAGGCAGTTTCAGCCTTAAATATGCGAGTTAAAAACTGAAAAGCAGTTTTTTGGAGAGAACTCGAGGAGCCCTTTATTTTGATAGCATTCTTTATACCGCACGATTTCGTATATTTGCTAAAGTTATTGCAGTGCATTTGAAGGTCAAATCGTAGAGCAATTAATTTGGGATTGCGGCACTAAATTAGCACCTAATTCCTGAATTTTTTTTTTTGAAATTTAGAATTTTAGTTTGTGGCGGTCCCAATTTGGGGGTAAGGGTAAGAGCACTTAATTCGGGATTGCAGCACTATATTAGCACCTAATTATTGCATTATTATTTTTCTTAAATTCCATGTAGTTCCTTGTGGCGGTCCCAGGTTCACGGCCCAAATACGTTCCATAAGTTCCACAAGGCAAGTTCAAAACTGAAATGCAGTTTTTTGAAGGACTTTGGAGCTCTTTATTTTGATAGCATTCTTTCTACCTTGCGATAAAATTTGGGCGATTTCGTATATTTGCTAAAGTTGTTACAGTGCATTTGAAGGTCATATCGTGGAGCAATTAATTTGGGATTGCGGCACTAAATTAGCATCTAATTCCTGCATATTTATTTTTTTTTTTTGAAATTAAGAATTTTAGTTTGTGGCGGTCCCAGCTTGACGTCCAGCTGGGCCCGCCGCAGGTTTTGGGGGTAAGGGCAAGAGCACTTAACTCGGGATTGCAGCACTAAATTAGCACCTAATTATTGCATCATTTCATTTCGAAATTCCATTGTGAATGTCCCAGCTTGACGGACCTGTCAACTCTTGTGTAGTAGACCGAGAGCCAACGACATAATGAATTAAGTCATTTATATAATGTTGTGTGTGAGGCATATCAATAGAAAGTGTTAAGGGAGTTAGACAAGAAAAAGTTTGTCTGGCAGTTTTTTGGTGTGACAAACATGGGGAAAATTCGACACAAAAGTTTGACAAAAATGAAATAAGTCAAGTCACATATATAATGTTGTAACTCATTTCAATAGGAAGCCTTTGATAAGTTAGACAAAAAAAGTTTGTCTGTCAGCATTTTGGTGTGACGAACATGGGATAAATTCGACACAAACATGACAAAATTTCAAAATATAACTTATTTGGGTACTTTTGTGGTGACGCCTCAATATCCGCGGACAAAATATCCGGGTCAAAATATCCGCGGACAAAATATCCTCGTCAAAATATCCGCCTACACCCAACCTCGCACCTACTCCTAAGTCCTATAGTGTGTCCAAGCAGGGGGGCAGCATGCCCCCCTTACATAGGTCATTGTTTATGCACCGTAATGCTGGGCGCTAGTTCTGCATTTATGTATCTATACAGGGTGATTGGTATAAGGTGTTACAAAATGCAAGAACATGTAGGTTGAGTCAAGACAAGAAAAATTCGTATGGAAGAGGGGGTCTATTCTCCTCCGTTTAGCAGGGAGAGGTAATTTTCTAAAAACACGACTAAAATTTGAAAAAAAAAATTATTAAAAAATAACAGTAACATTAATATTTAATGAAAATAATAAATTGTGAACCGTTTTGAAAATATTAACTTTCAAACTCAAAATTTTGAAATTAAAAAAAAAAAAAAACATAAATATATCATATTAAACATAAATGTATACAAATAGAAATACTACAAAATTGAAATAATCTTACTTGTATTTCTATTTTGTTAATAATGAGAGTTTATTTAAAAGTTTGTATTCAATATTTAGGAGATATTTTACAAAGGATATTTATGTACGAGGATCAATTTATTGTTTAAGGCTGCACGCCTCCGTATCCGCCGACAAAACATCTGCATTAAAAAACCCGCATACATCCAACCTTGCACCTACCCCAAATCCTACAGTGAGCCCAAGCAGGGGAGTTGCAGGGGGGCAGCATGCCCCCCCTTACATGGGTCATTGTTTATACACCGTAATGCTGGGCGCTAGCACTGTATTTATGTCTCTATACAGGGTGATTCACCAGCGTTGTGCCAAAAAGCTTGAGCGTGTAGGTTAAGTTGAGACAAGAAAAAAATCGTATGGGAGGGGGGGTCTATTCCCCTCCGTTTAGCCGGGAGGGGCAATTTTCTGAAAAATTGACTTATTTTGTAAAAAAATATATTTAAAATCAACGGGTTCGTTTACAACACCGTGTTATACCTTTTTAGAAAGCCAAAAACTTCTCCTTTTATTTTGTTTTTAAATTAAATTGTTTTAACGAATAGTTTAAAAAATATAAATTTTCAAACTCAAAATTTTGAAAAAAAAATTTGAAAAAATAATTTTAAAACTAATTTTTTTCAAAATTTTACGTAATTAAGAATAATTTTTGTTCTCAGAATTCAACGCTTCTATTAATCTTTAATCCAACACTGGAAACCGTATGGCTCTACGACTTTTTCTTGCCAAGGTATTCAAAAATAACCGAACCTACTTCTTCACAAAAACAAGAAAACCTAGCCTTACGGGATGGCACAAGTGACCATTTAGCCAATTTTTTCGTGTTTTTGTGAAGAAGTAGGTTCGGTTATTTTTGAATACCTTGGCAAGAAAAAGTCGTAGAGCCATACGGTTTTCAGTGTTGGATTAAAGATTAATGGAAGCGTTGAATTCTGAGAACAAAAATTATACTTAATTACGTAAAATTTTGAAAAAAATTAGTTTTAAAATTATTTTTTCAAATTTTTTTTCAAAATTTTGAGTTTGAAAATTTATATTTTTTAAACTATTCGTTAAAACAATTTAATTTAAAAACAAAATAAAAGGAGAAGTTTTTGGCTTTCCAAAAAGGTATAACACGGTGTTGTAAACGAACCCGTTGATTTTAAATATTTTTTTTTACAAAATAAGTTAATTTTTCTGAAAATTGCCCCTCCCGGCTAAACGGAGGGGAATAGACCCCCCCCCTCCCATACGATTTTTTTCTTGTCTCAACTTAACCTACACGCTCTAGCTTTTTGGCACAACGCTGGTGAATCACCCTGTATATTTGTCTGCGGATATTATGTCGCGGATATTTTGACGCGGATATTTTGTTCGAGGATATTTTGTCCCAGGATATATTGTCCGAGGATATTTTGTCCCCGGATATTTTGTGGCGGATATTTTGACCCGGATATTTTGTCCGCGGATATTGAGGCGTGCAGCCACTTTTGTAACAGAACGAGTAAATTGTGTTAAGACAAGAAAAAAATCCTAAGGGAGGGTGGTCTATTCCCCTCAGTTTAGCCGGGAGGGGCATTTTTCTGGAAAAATGACATTTGAAAATAAATATTAAAAAATAACTGCACCTCCTACAATGCCATAATACATCTTTTTGTAAAGCCAAAAATCTTTTCTTCGATTGCGTTTTTAAATAAAGTCATTCTAGTAAACCGTTTTAGCAAAATAAACTCAAAAACTCAAAATTTTTAAAAAAAATACTTCAAATAAATTTTTTTTTAAAATTATACGTAATTAAATATTTTTTTACCAAAGTTGTATGCTCTTATTACTCCTTACTAAAACACTCAAAACCGTATGGCTCTAGAACTTTTTGTTGCTAACCTATTCAAAAATAACTGAACTTAAAATGTTCGCCTGTGCAATCCGTGTGAAGATTGTTAGACTAGATTTTCTTGTTTTTGTGAAGAAGTAGGTTCGGTTATTTTTGAAAAGCGTAGCAACAAAAAGTCCTAGAGCCATACGGTTTTCAATGTTTTACTAAGAAGTAATAAGACAATACAATTTTGGTAACAAAAATAATATTTAATAACGTATAATTTTGAAAAAACTTACTTTGAAATATTTTTTTTTCAAAAATTTGAGTTTGAAAATTTGTATTTCTAAAACGGTTCACTAGAATAACTTTATTTGAAAATGCAATTGAAGAAAAGATCTTTGGCTTCACAAAAAGGTGTATTATGGCATTGTAGGAGGTGCGGTTATTTTTAAATGACTGTTTCTGTTACTGAAATTTTGTCATACTTTGTGTCGAATTTACCCCATGTTCGTCACACCAAAATGCTGCGAGACAAACTTTTTTTGTCTAACTAATCAAAGGCTTTCTATTGAAATGAGTTACAACATTACCTATGTGACTTGACTTATTTCATTTTTGTCACACTTTTGTGTCGAATTTATGGGTCACACCAAAAAACAGCCAGACACACTTTTTCTTGTCTAACTCCCCTAACGCTTTCTATTGATATGCCTCACAACATTATAAAAATGACTTGATTCATTATGTATGTCGTTGGCTCTTATAGCGAGTTTCATTCACGAAAAGAATTGCTCTGTCTGTCAAAATATTTGATCTTTTTCACATTTAAGAATTACATTCATTCAAAAAGGGCAATTCTAGATGAATTCTCAACACGAAAGATTGCATCTCTCATGGGTTTGGAGAATCGATCTGAATACTTTTCTTACAAACTTCAAATGAGAAATAATTTGTTATTTTTTGTCGTTTGTTGTGGAGTTGTGCAAGTCTGTGAAAAAAAAATAAAAATAAACAAATAATGAACGAAGAACTTAATATGTATCTACTTTAATTATCCAATTAATTATCAATTGGCAATTATCCAAAGTGAGCAATTTCAAATGACAAAAGACAAAAACCAAATGAGAAAGTCAAAATTGCCAAAACAAGTTTTATCGAAATGGAAAATATTTTACAGAGATTTGGGATTGTTGTTTTATAGTATAAAATTATTGGTGAAAAATCAATAAAAAACATGTTTAAATATAAACAATATATGAGTTAATTTTCATTTTATTATTTTCTTAGGCTGTCTTTTGTATAAAAAACTAGTAAACTATTTCATCAAGATTCAATGTTTCCTTTAGGAAAAAAAATTATTTTCAAGTCTGGAATAAAGACGAAAAGCATATGAAAATATCCCTTTTAATCCAATTGACACAGGAAAAGGTTGAAATTGTGTCCATTAATTTGTAGTTTTCTCGTGGCAAAAACATTCAAAATAGCATTCCGAAAGTGTTATCAAAATCGTTAGAGCCGTTTTCGAGAAAATCAATTTTTTCTTTACGATTGTATGAAAGGTGCCGTTATTTTTGGACCTAGACCAAAAATTAAAAATATATTCCGAGGGACAGCCAAATAAATCCTGAATACCAAATTTGAAGCAAATCGGCCCATACGTTCAGGCTCTAGAGGTGCGAACAGACATACAGACAGACGAAATTTCCAGACCCACTTTTTTCGACTTCTCTATCATCGTAATCTCATGTGCGATTGTTATCTCACATTTTTTTTAATGAATCCATAAATTGCATTAAAGTACCTACCTACATATGTATAATCGCAAGTAAAAATTGATACTTTTTAAATAATTGAGATTGCCAAAAATGCATGATACTTAGGCTTCCTTAATAGATGCAAGAAGTTTTTCACCCCTTCTGATCTGGCTACAATTTACAAAGCGTTTATACGCCCAAAACTTGAGTTTAACTACCATCTCTGGGTAGGGGCTTCTCAAAATTTTTCGCACCTGCTCGAAAAAAGCTTTAAAATGTATAGGAGAGAGACGCATTATGGAAAAATGTCCATCACTTGAACATCGTAGAAATGTTGCATGTCTTTCTTTATTTAAAAAGTTCTTCTACAAAATATGCTCATTCGAGGTAGCCAGTTCCACCCCTTAAACATTTCTCCCGTAACACTCGTCTTGCTAGGAACGCTCATCAGCTTACACTTGAGCCCAATTTCGGACGAACCCGGAAATATAGGGACCAATGTTCATTGACACCTCCTTTCCCCTCCTCCCTAATTTCCTATCGCTCAAGCTGTGGCTAATCATTAAGAGGGCTGTCATTATAAGGCGTGCCTTAGGTATATATAAAAAAAATCCGGAACCTAAGCAACTGCTGTAACTTTTTTCTTTAGTTACCCGCGTGCGCATGAAATGTTGGTGAGCAACAGATTTTTTTGTTATACTTTCATGCATGTTTCCAACCGAAGCGTTATAGAGATTTCACATTGGGCCGAAAACCGGTTTTCAGCTGAAAGCTTACAAAAACCTGAAAATCATTCACACCGAACATATCAAGTTTTATAGCGAGTTTCATTGCAAGCAAAAGTGCAATTCTAGATTGATTCTCAACACGACAGATTGCATCTCTCATGGGTTGATAGAATCGATCTGAATACTTTTCTGTCAAACGACAAATGAGAAACAGTTTGTTATTTTTTGTCGTTTGTTGTGAAATTGTGCCAGTCTGTGAACAAAAAAATTAAAAATAAACATATCGTGAACGAAGAACTTAATATGTACTTTAATTATCCAATTAATTATCAATTAGCAATAATCCAAAACGAGCAATTTCAAATGACAAAAGACAAAAACCAAATGACAAAATGTCAAAATTGCCAAAACAAGTTTCATTGAAAAGAGCAATTCTCGATTTTGAGAACAAATCTCCCAAATTTGAATGAAACTAGCTATTAGGTTGACATTTCACATATTTTTGGCAGCCGACTGTCAAATTTTGTATTATTACATTTTGTAAACTTGAAAATATAGTCGTATTATTTGTGAATTTTGTGAAGAACATGTCCCAGTCATCCAATCCAAATGACTCCTTCGATCCAAGCACATACCTGATTGGTAAATTGGTAAATTACTGTGTTTCCTTAGGTCCCGACGAAGAACAATCACGAAAGCTATTCTATCTAGGGTTTGTAATGCATGCACCCATTAATTACTACCACGACAAAACGACACCTTTCCACTGCCAGATTCATTGGGCTATGACAGCAAACCTGGCGTCTACATTTCGCCTAACCACAGACAAAAGAAATATACAGATGTAGAATAGTAGAACAAAAGCATGTTCAAAAAAAAATTCAAAGCTAGCATACCAAAATCGAAAGCTAGACTTCATACTCAAACATGTACGAGAAATTGACATCCTTCGAAAAAAATAAAACATAACTTTATCATACCATACCTCCTTACCAAAAAACCAGTTCCTAGCAGGGTTACCTCTGGGATTTTTCAAAAATTCGCAGAAAAAAGTCGCTTTTACAAAAAAAAGTCGCAAATTAATTTTTTTTGAAAAAAGTCTCATTTTCGAACAAAAAGTCGCAATTCCAAAAAAATAAAATGCACGACTGGGTTGCACGAACTTGCTTTTATGCTAGATATTTGCTTAGGGGCTATGTATTTTGAAAAAAAAAAATTAATTAGAAAAATCTTTAATTGTTTTAAGAATTTTCTCTGGAAAACCAGGTATGCATAATATTTAATTGCCTAATATCTATCTAGGGAAAAAATATTGAAAATCGTTCCACTAGTTTTTTTAAAAAATTATTTTTTTTTTTAAACTTTTCGAAAAAATATTTTAAAACTTTTCTAAGTGTGTCTTTATAAGAAAGTTTTTAGTCTTAAGCCTAGTACTCAGATCGCGCTAAACTAAATTTTATCTCTACAATATGTATCTCTACACACCTTTGCTAAAAAGGCGCGCTAAATTTTGAAGTTGGAGAGATTAAAGACACTATAAGGCAAGTTATGGATTCATGCAAAAAAAAAATGTTTGAGATAACAATCAAACATAACATTACGATGATAGCGAAGACGAAAAAAGATGATCTAAAAATTCTGTCCGTCTGTATGTCTGTCTGTCTGTTCGTTTGTATGTTTGTATAGACACCTATAGCTCGAATGGGTCGGCCGAATTGCTTCAAACTTGGTATTATAGAGTTTTTAAGGTATTGTACATTTTCAGCTCAAAAAATAACGGTACCTGCCAAATAACCGTTACGCTAAAGCTTTTTTTTTAGAATAAATATGGCTGAAAATTTTGTTAAAAAAGGCCAAAAACGGAACTTTCTATAGGACCGTTTTTCTTGATTTCGACTATCTCGAAAACGGCTCAACCGATACTTTCGAAATTTCACACAAATATAGGTCCCCGTAGCTCAATTTATACTGCATTCCAATATTTTTGAAAGATAGTTCTCTGTATTAAAAAAAAAACATTACTTTAAGAACTGCTCATTATTTTTTTTTTAAATTATAAATATGTAAATGTATTTGCTGATGAACTGGCATTTTTAATTTTTTTTTTTTTTGAAAAATGTTTTCAGAAATTTTTTTCGAAAAACTATTTTTTCCAAAATCCGCTCCACAGGTTTTTATAAATTTATTCTCATAATTTGAAATTTTTCCAAGAAATAAAATGGCGTACTTATTTTTCAGCTCAAATTAGTTCAAGTATTTATATAAGAATTTAAAGAAATTAGTTTTTATTAAAATCTCAAGCCCCAAAACCACTGTCACACTTTAGAGCAAGTTCGTGCGACCCAGTCGTGCATTTTATTTAATATACCTTCATTATGCAGCCACTTTGCATTTATCGAACATAAGAGCAAGTTCGTGCGACCTTTGCAAGACCTTCTGACAACTGTGAGAATTAATCTTGTGAAATAATGTGTTTTACATTCTTTCGCAAGCTAAATTTTGTGGAGACTTTTTTTCTTAGCCGTTAGCCTGACATCTGGAATTTAGCTTGAAGTGAGTACTGCTCAGCTAAAAACCCAAGCTAAAATTTATCTTCGGTGGAAATTTGTATGGAAGATAAATTTTAGCGCGATCTGAGTACTAGGCTTTACCTAGTAAACAAATATAAAAAAATCAATACACCCGTTTTCAAAATATTTTGAAAACTAAATTATTAAAAATCGAAAAAATAAGTTTTTGAAATGCAATATAAATTTAATTATTATTGATGGTAAATGTTTAGGCATAAGAAAAAGTCGCATTTTTACAAAGGTCGTCGCATAGTCGCACAGCAAAAAAAATAAAATGCACGACTGGGTCGCACGAACTTGCTCTTATGATAAGCAATTGCGTAGTGGCTGCATATATGGATATTAAAAAAAAATTAAATAATTTCGAAAATTCTTTTATTTTTTAAATTAGTTTAAGAGTTTTCTCGGAAAAACTAAGTATACAATAAAATTTCAAAGCTATACGTCAATCTAGGAAAAAAAAATATTGAAAATCGTTGGACCAGTTTTTTTTTTAAAAGGTTATTTTTGAAAAACTTTTTCAAAAAATATTTTGAAATTTGTTTGAGTATGCAAATATATGGCAATGTGTAGTTTACATTTTAAAAATAATTTTAAAAAAAATCAATGTACCCGTTTCCAACATATTTCGAAAACCAAAAATTTTTTTGAAAAAATTATAAAAAATCAAAAAAAAAAGTTTTCGAAAATTTTGAAACGCCATATTAATAAAATTATGAATGACTTCCTGTGCCAAAAATTTTATTGAAATCCAATGTATAGTTTACGAGAAAATTTGATTTGAAAATACTGGTTCTATGAGAGGTACCGTTATTAGACAAATTTTGAAAAAAAATTTCAAACCAAAAGATAGATTGTCTTGCAAAAATAGCATTCTGAAAGTTTTGTCAAAGTCGTTAGAGCCGTTTTTGAGAAAATCAATTTTTTTCTTCACGATTGTATGGCAGGTGCCGTTATTTTTGGGCCTAGAGCAAAAATAAATAAAATGCACGACTGGGTCGCACGAACTTGCTCTTATGATAAGCAATTGCTTATTGTGGCTGCATATATGGCTATTATAAAAATTTAAATAATTTCGAAAATTCTTTGATTTTTTAAATTAGTTAAAGAGTTTTCTCGGAAAAACAAAGTATGCAATAATATTTCGAAGCTATACGTAAATCTAGGAAAAAAAAATATTGAAAATCGTTCGACCAGTTTTTTCTTAAAAAGGTTATTTTTGAAAAACTTTTCCAAAAAATATTTTGAAATTTATTTGGGTATGCAAATATATGGCAATCTGTAGTTTACATTTGAAAAAATAATTTAAAAAAAAATCAATATACCCGTTTCCAACATATTTCGAAAACCAAAAATTTTTTTGAAAAAATTATAAAAAATCAAAAAAAAAAGTTTTTCAAAAATTTGAAATGCCATATTAATAAAATTATAAATGACTTCCTGTGGCCAAAATTTTATTGAAATCGAATGTATAGTTTACGAGAAAATTTGATTTGAAAATACTGGTTCTATGAGAGGTACCGTTATAAGACAAATTTTGAAAAATATTTTCCAACCAAAAGATAGACTGTCTTACAAAAATAGCATCCTAAAAGTTTTATCAAAATCGTTAGAGCCGTTTTTGAGAAAATCAATTTTTTTCTTCACGATTGTATGGCAGGTGCCGTTATTTTTGGGCTTAGAGCAAAAATAAATAAAATGCACGACTGGGTCGCACGAACTTGCTCTTATGATAAGCAATTGCGTAGTGTCTGCATATATGGATATTAAAAAAAAATTAAATAATTTGAAAAATTCTTTTATTTTTTAAATTAGTTAAAGAGTTTTCTCGGAAAAACTAAGTATGCAATAAAATTTCAAAGCTATACTCCAATCTAGGAAAAAAAAATATTGAAAATCGTTGGACCAGTTTTTTTTTAAAAGGTTATTTTTGAAAAACTTTTCCAAAAAATATTTTGAAATTTATTTGGGTATGCAAATATATGGCAATCTGTAGTTTACATTTGAAAAATAATTCAAAAAAAAATCAATGTACCCGTTTCCAACATATTTCGAAAACTAAATTTTTTTTTGAAAAAATTATAAAAAATCAAAAAAAAAAAGTTTTTGAAAATTTTGAAATGCCATATTAATAAAATTATGAATGACTTCCTGTGGCCAGGAAATCGAATGAAATCGAATGTATAGTTTACGAGAAAATTTTATTTGAAAATACTGGTTCTATGAGAGGTACCGTTATTAGACAAATTTTGAAAAAAAATTCAAACCAATAGATAGACTGTCTTGCAAAAATAGCATTCTGAAAGTTTTATCAAAATCGTTAGAGCCGTTTTTGAGAAAATCAATTTTTGTCTTCAAGATTGTATGGCAGGTGCCGTTATTTTTGGACCTAGAGCAAAAATAAATAAAATGCACGACTGGGTCGCACGAACTTGCTCTAATGAGTGACAGTGGTTTATGGGCTTGAGATTTTGATAAAAATAAAATTTTCAAAATTCTTAAATAAATACTTAAACTAATTTGAGCTGAAAAAAAAGTACGCCATTTTATTTCTTGGATAAATTTGAATTTATGACAATAAATTTAGAAAAATCTGTGGAGCGGTTTTTGAGAAAAAAAGTTTTTTTTGAAAAACTTTTTGAAAAAAATTTTCAAAAAAAATTCAAAAACGCCAGTTCATAGGTATTCAGCAAATACATTTATTTAAAATTTTTAAAAAAAAATTTAATAAGCAGTTTTCGAAATATTATTTTTTTAAATTTTTTTTTAAAAAATGCTTTTAAAAATACAAAAAAATATTTTTCAAAAATATTGGTATGCAATACAAATTGAGCTACCTACAGCTATATGTGTGTGAAATTTCGAAAGAATCGGTTGAGTCGTTTTCGAGATAGTCGAAAGCAAAAAAAACGGTCCTATGGAAAGTACCGTTCTTAGCCATTTTTTAAAACTTTTTTTTCAGCCATATGATTGGTCGTACCTAAAAAGCAACACTGATTTTTTTAATTAAAAATCGTTAGAGCCGTTTTTGAGAAAAATAAGCTTTAACGTAACGGTTGTATGGCAGGTACCGTTATTTTTTGAGCTAAAAAAAAAATTTCAATTTTCTTTCTGTACAATACCTAAAAAAGTCTATATACCAAGTTTGAAGCAATTCGGCCCACCCGTTTGGCTGTAGGTCTACATACAGACAGACAGACAGACAGACAGACAGACAGACATACAGACGGACAGAATTTTTAGACCATCTTTTTTCGTCTTCGCTATCATCGTAATGTCATGTTTGATTGTTATCTCAAAACTTTTTTTTTCGACGAATGCATAACTTGCCTTATAGTACCTATAATCGCAAGTAAAAATATGTTCCGAGGGACGGCCAAATAAATCCTAGATACCAAATTTGAAGCAAATCGGCCCATCCGTTCAGCCTCCAGATGCGCGAACAGACAGACAGACAGACAGACAGACGGACGGAATTTCCAGACCCACTTTTTTCGACTTCTCCATCATAGTAATGTCATGTGTGATTGTTATCTCAAATTTTTTTTTCTGCACGAATCCATAACTTGCCTTATAGTACCTATAATCGCAAGTAAAAAGGTCGCAAAAATGCGACTAAAGTCGCCAAAGGGTAACACTGGTTCCTAGTCCTACCAATACGAACCACGTACCACGGTCTAAGGCACGGTGGAGGGTGGAGTGGTGGAACTGCAACCACGATCAAGGAAACACAACTCAACTACTGTTTGAGTTTGAGGATTTGAGGGTTGATTGAAATTTTTTTAGCAGTGCACCTAAATTTGTCAAACCGAATGGTTGTCTTTGTCTGAGGTCTATGGAATAGTTAATGCTGGAATGATTGTCTGTGTCTTCGGATAGTGTTTTTTTTTTTTCAGCTTAGATAAAGACATTTTATTTGTGTATCTTATATCTCGCCTTACTTCTTCTTCTGCTTTTAATTACTAGGTATAGTTGGATTCTTAAAAACAAAGTACCTATTTGTTTCGTAGGTTTATGCAGTTAGTTTTTGTAAATACATTTATATAAATAAAGTATTAGGTATTGAGATTTTTAACGACGAAATATAGTTTTTCTGCAAGTTTATTTTAAAAATTTAAAATGTTTTCAACTGATACGAAAACGAAAAAGCACAGGTACGGATACCGTGTAAAATGTTGTATTTTCTCTTGTGGAGCTAAGAGGCAGGAGAACCTGTCAACAAAATTTTTCAAATTTCCAGTTCGGGAGAAGAACCAAATTCTTTTTAGTAAATGGCATGATGCCTGTAATTTAAAAGAAGATGTCCTTCATAAAAATCTTTATTTATTTGCAAAACACTTTAAAACAAATTTGATATTAAAAAAGAATCTCAGAAAAGGATCTGTTCCCAGTTTATACCTTGGAAAAATATCAAATTCGCTCGGTTCAAATATCGCAACCTATTTGAAACCTTCAACTTATACACAAGGTTCTGATTTAGATTTAACCTTACAGGAGTTTAAATCAATATCAGACGAACATTTTCAGAAAAATGTCAATACTGAATATTTTCCACAAAAAAATGATAAAAGACATACGAAAACAAAGCAATTTAAAACATATTGCTTTGCGGCGCAAAGTTAATATATTTAAAGTAGGAAGCTTATCAAAAAAGAAAGATGGGGAAACAGCCACGAAAACGGTATCAATGTTAATTGATTCATTGCATGGTAAGCAAAAATGCAAAAACTTTTGCAAAAATGCTAATGACCAAGAACAAAACCTATTCTAAAGACGAAAAATGGCTTTCTCAAAATATATTTTTTAGGAATGCTGCTCTTTATAACTTTATGAGGGAAACTCTTGAATTCCACCTGCCTCATCCTACTTCTTTATACAAGTGGATGGATATAAAACATCTTTCACCAGGCTTCAATGAAGAGGTTTTATTAAAAATAAAGGGCAAAGTAGATGAATTACCTGAGGTGAGTAAAAATGTAGTACTTATTTTTGATGAAATATCGATCGAGGAAAATCAAACATATAATAAGTTTAAGGACAGAATTGACCGGTTTGTTGACTATGGTGATATGAAAAGAGAACCAATCAGAGGAAAAACTATTTGTGTTTTCATGGTAAGGGGACTCTGCTCCAATTTCAAATATATTCTGAACTATGTTGTTAGTGCGACATCTTGTCCCGTGTTAGAACTAAAACAACAAATTTTCAAATGCTTACATGTTTGTGCAAGGTTAAGAATATTTGTACGAGCGCTCACATGCGACCAAGGATCAACAAACCGAAGACTATTTTTCCAATTTGGAAATAAAGAAGGAATAAACAAAAACATCGATAACAATTGGTTTGTTTATGAAGGAAAAAAGATATACCTTTGTTTCGATGTACCTCATCTAGTTAAATCTATCAGAACAAATCTAATATCTTCAGGCTTTTGCCTTCCTAATGGAGATGTTGTTAGCTGGGACGTTTTGAGAGAACTATATGCTATTGACTCTCAAAATCTTGTAAGAGCTTGTCCGAAAATCACCCAAGCACACGTGGATCCTACAAATTTTCAAAAGATGTCAGTTAGCTTGGCTACCCAAGTATTTTCACACAGCGTATCATCATCAATTTTAGCAATGCTGGAAGTTTCGGATTTTTCTAAGAACATTGAGGGTAAGGCCAAAGCCACGTCAATTTTTTTCAAACAAATTGATAAAATGTTTGATATTTTAAATGGACACCCACCGTTAGTTAGAAACACAATTAATATGGAATTCTTAAATGAAATGAAAGATTTATTAGCGTCATTACAACTTACTAAAAACACAACCGTTCATTGCTTTAAGGGAATAGTTTTAACTATAACATCTTTCCTTTCTTTGGCCGATGATCTATTTGCCGATTATCCCGATTTTTCTTATTTTTATTTGAATAAAATGAACCAGGATACACTGGAAAATTTCTTTTCACATGTTCGTGCCCGAAACGCGAACAAAAGAAATCCAAATGTTTTTGAGTTTCAATCAATTATAGCCAAGATCATTTCTTTGAATCTACTATTAACATCGAAATTCTCCAACTGCGAAAAAGATTCAGATGAAATTCTTGATGTTGATTGGTCTACAGTTGTAAATACAAAATTTGAAAAGCCTATTTTGGATGTCAATACAGCCGAAACAGAAGCAAAATTTCCTTATTTTACAGATTCTTTTACAAAAAATGCTCACTCGAGGTAGCCAGCTGCGTTCCACCCCTTAAACATTTCCCCCGTAATACTCGTCTTGCTAGGAACGCTCATCAGTTAACACTTGAGCCCAATTTCGGACGTACCGTGAAATATAGAGATTCTTTCTTTAGCCGTACAACACGAATGTGGAATGGATTGCCTGGCACAATTTTTCCTTGCCATTTTGATCTTCAAACATTCAAGATCAATGTTCATCGACACCTCTTTTTCCTTCATTCCTAACTTCCTATCGCTCGCGCTGTGACTTATCATTAAAAGGGCTATAATAAACCCCTTGAGCGCGTGTGCATTATAAAAAAAAAAAATTTAAATTGATGAAAGAGCCATGTTGAAATTGTAATCAAACATTACTAAAAACGGCTACAACAATAACAGACGATTCTGAATTTCTTATCCACCACAAGGCATACTTAAATTCAGAATCAGACTTTGGTAAACTATTTCCCCCCTCCGAGATATTTTTTGAAATTTGTAAGCTTCAAATAAATGTTTTTGAAAACATATACATCAAAAGTCCAGAAATCATTAATATAAAATCCAAAATAATATCTTTAAGCATTACAAAAACAGAGAGCTTTAGTCCTGAGTGGTTTAAGGATCCAATTTGTGGTAAACACCGTTTAGATGCCCTTTCATTTATGATTCTAGTTTTGCTGAGGAAAAATTGTATTTGGACGAGAAAAAACACAAAAAAATCGGGACGTAAGGGAAAAACACAAAACAAACGTCTTGAAAATTTAATGAATATTTAAAATGAATATAAAACTACTTTTACTGTTTATTTTATTATTTTTTAAAGCAAGTTACAATTATACCTAAAACTATCCCCTCATAAAACTGAGTTGTGTTTCCATGATCGTGGTTCCTGTTCCACCACTCCACCCTACACCGTGCCGTGGACCGTTGTTGGTATTGCCATGCTAGGACTAGGAACTGGTTTTTTGGTATGGAGGTATGGTATGATAATGGTATGTTTAATTTTTTCGAAGGATGTCAATTTCTCAGACATGTTTGAGTATGAGGTATATGCTAACTTTCCTGCGGCCTGCGCCCTGCGGCTGCGGCTGGTGGCTACGTTAGAAAAATTAAGTTTGAAGATCTTATTTAACTTGTGTGATCATACCACCAACGAAAAATAGTGTAACTGGTGCCATCTACACTAAAGAAGTGAACTAAACACGACGTAGCCCATATTCTACATCTGTATATTTCTTTTGCCTGTGGCCTAACCTACGCCCTATCGAACGACCCAATAAAAACAAAAACAAAAAAAAAAGCGACACATAATCCGGCTAATAAAAATCATCCTCGGGATTCTTGGATGAGTGCTGTTGATTCTTAATTTGGTCTTGATTGCAATGCATGTCCGCTACTTACTGGGTGGAGTTGGCATCTTCAATTGTTTTGTCATCTCGTATCCAAACAATTAAACGGGGAAATCGCAGTGAAATACCTTTCCCCGTGGCGACAATTCCTATGGCCGCTTTGTGGGCTGGATTGAGAGACAGATCGGCACACTTAGTTTCCCAAACTTGAAGAGCGTAGAACAATTAATTCATCTATCTCGATTTGAAGGTCATAGCGATAGTAGAACTTGGGTGTTTTGATCACGTGCTGCTAAAAGAACTCGGCATGTGTTTGGAGGTCTTAATCGTTAGAATCTGGATGCAATATTTCAATGTTTGGGGAGTTGAGTGACTGTGGTGCTTTGCAGACTTGTTCCAATTTTACATAACACTGGTTCTCTGCGTTGTCGGCATCTTGACGTTTCCTTGCGCTCAGGACTTGGAATGGATTTTCAGTGTGAAAATATTTTCACAAAATGGTGAAAATATTTTTTTTGAAGTTTATAATTATTTTTAGGTGGTGTTCATCTTCTTCTTCTATATATATAAAAGTGAGTTTGATTTATGTTTGACCATTTATATCTCGAGTTAGACAACACAGAATTTGATGATTCTTTTTTTGATGGAAATGTATTTATTTGCACCAGGTTTTTATGTAAAAAAAATAATACAATGTATGTTATGCACTTGCCAAAATGCAATCAATTAATTATCAAATTCAATAATTGATCATTATTAAAGAGTACATATGTATTAATATGAATCATTATGCAAAATATACCATTAAACATTTGCAATAAATGCATTTATAACTCGAGTTTGACAACACAAAATTTAATAATCAATTTTTATACTGTGAAGGAAAGAAAATCACACTTTTATTTCATTTATAATAATAAATTTGTCACAAATGTTGGAATTTTGTTTCAATAAAAATTCAAAATAAATCATGACTCGACCACAACATTCAAATATTCGTAGAAAAACACGCAATAGTAAACGCAAGGAGGCTGTAAGAGCTGCAGAAAATGAAGTTGAGCGTAACGTTAGACTAAATAATGAACGTGTAGCAAGATCACGTTCGAGGCGTTCAAATAATGAGAGTGAAAATAGCGAAGATCATCATCGGGAAATTCGTTTAATTGAAAATCTTGAGCTTGCTGCATTTAATTATAACAGTGAAATCGACTATAGTTCATATAGATCAGTTTCTATTGGTAAAATGGACAAAGTCTGCCAATATTGCAATGCTTTAAAATTCTCAACAGAAGCACCGGGAATGTGCTGTGTAAATGGAAAAGTAAAATTGCCTGCATTGAATCCGCCCCCAGAAACTTTGAAGTCTTTAGTTTCTGGAGAATAAACGGAATCGAAACATTTTTTGGCAAAGATTCAGCAGTATAATTCATGCTTCCAAATGACTTCATTTGGTGCTACAAACATATTGAGAGATGGATTTATGACGTTTAAGGTAATTTTTGACAATTTCCGTGAATTAATTTGAAAAAATATCTGAATATTTTTAATCTAATTAGATACAAGGTCAGGTTTACCACAAAATTGGATCATTGTTACCGTTCCCAGATTCAAACCATCAATTTTTGCAAAGTTTTTTTCATGAAAGAAATGGTTTAGTTCGGTTATTTCAAACTGCGCTCGAACTAATGCCATCGGACAGTCATAAAGTTATTATTCGAGCCGATAAAATAATCGATGGAATTCATCCAGGAAGATTAAATGCTCCAACTGTAGATGAAGTGGCAGTAGTGATGGTTGGGCAAGAATTCAGTAGGCGTGATATTATGCTTCATCGTAGAAATCAGCATCTTCAAAACGTGTCTGAAACTCATAGTTGTTACGATGCCTTACAATATCCAATTATTTTTTGGGAAGGTGAAGACGGATATCATTTTAATTTAAAAATGGTGAATCCCACGACTGGTATGTCAAATTTTTGCCATATTTTTAATGCTTTCACCCCCTTACTACTCAACTGTTGTTTATGAAACTTTTCACAAATGTTGTCAACTGTATAGGCAAGGCCATAGGGTAACTTCTATCTTAAAAACGATAGAAAGTATTAGCACTGCACTTTATAAAAGCGAAATTTCATTCTCACTAACGAATTGTTTTTTAAATATTCAATTAATAGGTAGTTTTTATAAATTGCAGGTGCGGAAATTAATAAAAAAGTCAGTGCGATGAATTATTATGCATACAGATTAATGATTCGTCAAAATGAGGTCAATCACATTTTATTATGTAAAAGACTGTTTCATCAATACGCAGTGGAATCATTGGAATTCTGGGGATCAAAACATCTTCCCCTTTATATTTGCCACTAAGAATCGTAGCTTCAATAAGATTGTTCATTAACTTTTTACGTATGTTGCAAATGCACTTGCCAGTATGCAATCAATTAATGGTGGTCGTACAGGGTACTGTGCACTTAAATTGCCTTTAAACATCCAGGTTATCGAAGCGCCTACATGTAATATTTCTAAAATGTCGGCAATGGCCAAAGTCTTGCAATCGACTACTGCGGATGTCAATGCCTTAAATGTTCTCCTTTGTGGATATAATGTTAAAACACTCACTAAAGTGATCCATCTGCTGCACAATTTTTAAAGCAGCTATTGGATATTGGAAATGGAAAAATGTCCGTTGACGTTGATAGTTCAAATGGCCAAATAACACTGCAAATTTTTATTGTATAAGGAATTCAAAGAAAGAATTGGTTCAAAGTGTGTTTCCAAGTATTTCGGAGATCTATAAAAATCGTCCTTGGTTAAGTGAAAGAGCTAAATGCAAAAATAAAGATGTCGCTGAAATTAATGTATCTATTTTAGAAGAAACAGATGGTCAATTTTTTGCCTACAAATAATTATAAATGAAGATGACGTAGTGAATTACCCGACGGAATTTTTGAATTCGCTTGATTTACCGGGACTGCCACCTCATTATTTAGCGCTAAAAATTGGAGCTCCAATTATAATGCTACGTAACATTAATCAACCAAAACTTTGCAATGGTACGAGACTTGCTGTAAAAAAGTTAATGAACAATCTAATTGAAGCTACGATTCTTAGTGGCAAATATAAAGGGGAAGAATTTTTGATCCCCAGAATTCCAATGATTCCATCTGATTTGCCATTTGATTTTAAACGTCTTCAATTTCCTATTCGCCTTGCTTTCGCCATCACTATAAACAAAGCCCAAGGTCAGTCTTTGAAAATTTGCGGTATTGATTTAGACTATCCGGTGTTTTCTCATGGTCAACTGTATGTTTGTTGTTCTAGAGTAGGGAAACCGACCGCACTTTTTATTTATGTAAAAGATGGTAAAACAAAAAATGTTGTTTATAAGAAAGCATTAGAATAAAACTTTAGACATTTTAAAAATGCATTTGATTCAAATGTTTTCTTTCTGCTGAAAAATTTTACGCCTTTGTTTTTGTTGAGAAATCTGCTCAGCGAAGTCGGCATGGGTTGAGACAACAAACAGTCAAGGATTGGAATTGTGATTTGTTAATGGTCATGGCGAAGGAAAGATGATTTGGGAACTGAATTCGTTTAAAGTCAAAGGGCATATCTGTTTGGAAGATCCAAAACTTCGTAAAATTTTTATTAACTATCCTTCAACAATATCTAATAGTTTCATTAGCTTCCGTCCTTTTTCTACCTTTCACCCACTTTTTCCAACCTGTCGACTGGACTAAATTTATGCATGTGGCATATATGAGCATATCATGAAGAACGTGACTCCTTCAAGTTTTAAAATCACGATATCTCCGAAATGGTTATTCTTACAAAAAAATGATATTATAAAGTTTTGTAGATAATTTCATGGTCTACAACTTTGTTTCATGCATTTTTCTGATAAGTCCTACCGTTTACCAGAAAAATTGTAAAAACCGTTTATTTGACCCTTTGACCTTGAATAACTTCTAACGCACCAGTCGGATCGATGGGGATGTTGCTTAAATTATTTGAAATGGTGTTTCCAACGTCTGTACCAATTTTCAGCTTTATGCGAATTTTTGCAAACCGAAATGTCTATTTTGACCGGACTAATGTTTATACAAATATTAAAAATGAGCTTGATATAATTATGTTAATGTTTTATAAGAGAGCATTTGAATAAAATGTAAGAAATTTAAAAATCGAATTTTATTCGAAGTTTTCTTTCTATACCCTTAAATTTTAGCATTTCTCAAGCCTGACAAATTAAAAGAATTTTATACGCCTCTTGGCTAGACTGCATTTTTTTAGAGGCAACAGCCCATTGGAAATCTGCTCAGCGAAGCGGGCATGGGTTTGCTAGTTGTATATAAAATAAGTATCACAACAAGTTTAGGTGTGTTTTCTTTGTATCCCAACTGGTTTTATATAAATCCAGTTGTTTTATAAAACTTTTGATGAGCAAAAATGTATGGTTCAGGTTTTGGGTTTTTTTTTCGCGAAAACCGCGTTTTAGTTCGGTGAGAAAACCCTATTTAAGTTTTGTTTACACATGCAGGTTGCTTTAAGCTTTTAAGAATTTATACATATGTTAGCCGCACAAATCACAGAAAATGAACACGCCTAATGTTGAATTTCTTCCATCGAATTCTTCGAAATTCTTCATGCTGGGGTTCTCTTTGTGTTTGAAACGTGAAAAGATTAAATCAACTCTTGAGTTCTAAAATGAAAAAGCACGTCTTACTGTAAGCACGTTTTATTCAAAAGTCAATTTATTCTAGAACATAAGTGACAGAAGTTGATTTGTGTCATTATATTAATATTACGTTTGGCAGATGACAAGGGCTGTCTCTTATGTTTGTAGTTTTAGTATATACTCTTCCACATTCCGCCCACCTCGTCCAGTTACTGTGACAAAACCTCTGGACGCCCATCGTGTTCATTCGTACAATCATTGTCGATTGGAAGTGCGACCAACTTCGAAATAGCTCGCTTTAGTTTTGATGATTGTGTTCGAATTGTAGCTACTCGCACTAGATCGTCGTCACCAGAATGTACCTCCAAGACTCGTCCTAATTGCCATTGAGCGGGTGGCGTACGTTCATCTTATCTCGAATAAGAACCAGGTCTCCCACTTTGATATTTGGTTTTGCTTGATTCCATTTGCTTCTTACCTGGAGCTCGTGTTGGTACTCACGACTCAACCTTTTCCAAAAATCCTGCTGCATTTGTTGGAGATGCTTCCACCGTATTAGTCTAATTGACTTGATGTTGAGCAAATCTGGCTCTGGAACAGCAGTTATGGGACCGCCCACCATGGAATGTGCAGGGGTCAAGGCAACTAAATCACTGGGATCATCAGAAAGTGCTGACAGAGGCCTTGAATTAAGCACAGCTTCGATTTGCTTAAGAACGGTGTAAAACTCCTCGAAAGTCAGAGTTGTAAATGATGTTTCATGTTTTTGACACCGGCCTCCCATATGCCTCCAAAGTTTGGAGAACCTGGTGGAATAAAGTGCCACGTAACACCGTGGCAAGAGTAGGATCGCGCGCCTTCCTCTAGCTGCTTTCGAAAAGCCCCAAACTCAGTCTTGAGTGCTATATTTGCACCAGCAAATGTTGTTGCACAATCGCTGTAAATGCTAGAGCTGTATCCTCGTGTAGAAGAAAAGCGTCGCAAAGCCGAAAGGAATGTTTCGGTGGTCATATCACTCACAAGCTCGAGGTGGATAGCTCTGGTGCTCAGACACACAAAGAGAGCAACCAATCCTTTGTAACTTCGATGACCTCGGTCTTTTGTGGCTTGAACGGCATACGGCCCAGCATAATCCAATATAGAATGCTTAAACGGAGCAGCAGCGGTACAACGGGGACTGGGAAGACTTCCCATAGTTTGGATTTTGACGGAAACAGCTAAAACAATGACTAAAGAACTTTTTAACAGCCGGACGCCCATCGATCAACCAATAGCACCTTCGGAGGAAATTAGGGGAATCTTGCTTGCCACCGTGCATAGTACACGGATGCCCTTAATCAATAAACATCTGAGTAAGTTTGCTTTCCTTAGGTAATATGATGGTAAACCTTTCAGACACAGGCAGCCAAGCATTCTTTAGCCTCGCATTCAATCGTATGATGCCGTTTTCGTCAATAGTAGGATTGAGTTTAAGTAACTTGCTTTTTGAACTGATAGGTTCTCCTTGGGAGAGACAAGAGACTTCATTAGCAAAATGGACTTTTTGAACATACCTGATATAGAAATGTAATGCTCTTTGACGTTCAGTAGTTGTGCACCAGGATGATGTCGCGTGAAGCCGGTTTAGTTTGATGTCAATAGTTAAGACACATTCATCTCCACAAAGAGGAAACATTTCTTGATCTCATTGATATAAAACGGTTTGGTAATTGGAACGAAATTCTTCGCAGTATGGCACAAGTTTATCGATGATTTCGGATGTATTCAAAGCAAAGGAGGAATGAAAACGTTATAAAATGTCTTACATGTCAAGATTTCAAAAAGGCAGAAAATTATTTGTACAGGATGTGTCAACGGGATGTTTTCGCTTAAGAGATCGCTTTTTTCAATCGCATTGAATACTTACTTTACTTACTTACTTATGTTGGCGCCACTGGAGCGTGGTACTCCAAGGCCTTGCTGAGAATGCCCCTCCAGCCGGCTCGATCTCTAGACTGCTGTCTCCAATTTCGTACTCCAAGTTGACGGATGTCTCCCTCTACCTGGTCGCTCCATCGAAGATGAGGTCTACCTTGGCTTCTGACTCCCTCGGGTTTGGCGTTGAAGACTTTACGAGCTGGAGCGTCGATGTCCATTCGCTCTACATGGCCCAGCCATCTTAGTCTTTGGATTCGAATTTTTCTGGCTAGGCTTATGTCACTGTACAGCTTGTACAGTTCGTTGTTATATCTTCTTCTCCAAACGTTGTTTTCGCTATTTACGCAGACAGGACCATAGATCGTACGCAGAACTTTTCTCACGAAGACTCCAAGTGAATTTTCATCTGATTGGGATAGGGTCCATGCTTCCGCACCATAAAGCAGGACCGTGATGATGAGGGTTTCATACAGTGTCACCTTGATTCTTCTCGATAGGGCTTTACTCCTCAATTGCTTACTCAGCCCAAAGAAACAGCGATTAGCAAGAGTTAGTCTGCGTTTGATTTCAGCGCTGATGTTGTTGCCGCATTGAATACAGAGCGGATCAAAAAGATTGTAAATATGGAGAAATCAAGTGCTCTATACAAACTCCCACCTTATTTGGACGAACATATGGTGCTGAGAATGCATGGACGAATTGATGGGGATCAATAATTTAACCGAAGTAACATCCAATCACCCGTTTAGCTATATCCGATTATCACGAGCGATTTCACCATCACAACAACGAAACAGTGGTCAATGACTTCGTCAAAAATTCAACATACTGTTACATGAATAGTGTTTGTCTCAACTACAGTTTTATGAATGGTTTTGTTTCTACTACAGAAATATTACTATATGGTTTTTGTCTTTACTACAGTAAAATGCTGAATAATTCTGCTGAATGATTCTGCTGAAATAACAATGGGGAATTTGAAAGCTCTTAAAGCTTTTAAAGCATCTTGACAATTCCGAATGGTTCGAGACTTAGACTGTTCGGGAAACTTTAATCCCAAGTATAAATAGGACAATTTATTCGGAAATGGACACAGTTTCATTTTAACCGTGGTAGCGAATAAATGGTGAATAATTAGTGGTGCTAAGATAAAGAAATAAATAAAGAGTTTGAACTTAGATAAAAGTGAGTTTTATTTGTAGAGATAGTAGTGATAATATAAAAGTACAAGAAAATAAGTTTTATTTTCGAACCCAAGACTAAAAACAGTGGTGTCAGAAGTGAAATAAAACTTAAGTGCATAATTCATTTGGACAAATAAAAGTGAAAAGTGATAAAGTGACTATGGGTAAACTTGTAAATGCCCTTAACTTGATTGAACTTAGAGCAGTGTTAAAGAATCGGGGTCTTCCTACTGCTGGAACCAAAAATTACCTCATTATTAGACTGCAGGAAAATATGACTCAGCAAAATGAAAATCCAGAAACATTTCTTAAGCAAGTAAGTACAAGCTCCGACATGTCTAATATGATGGCTTTCCTTCTCGGACGTTTTCAAGAACAGAAGAATCTTCTAGAAGAGCAAAGAAACGAACAAAAGAATCTTCTAGAAGACCAAAGAAACGAGCAAAAGAATATTCTAGAAGAGCAGAGAAGTGAACAAAAAGATGAACAAGCGAAACTTCTAGAACGCCTTGAAGACCAGAAAAACCTCCTCGAAGGCAAGTTTGCTGCATTTGAAAGTAAATTTGGTGCTGCTGAAGAGCGTCTCGACAGTATCGAAAAATAAATTGCAACCGTAGACGAAAGATTCGAGAAAGTTGAAGAGAAATTCGGAAAGGAATTGGACAAGGTAAGAAAAATTAAAATAAGAGAAAGTTCTGGGGACTGCATGCGAAGAAAGGAAATGCATCCGCCAACTTTTGATGAACAAACTTCTTGGACGATGTACAAACGACAATTTGAAGCAGCTGCGATAACAAATGGCAAATGACGATGAAGAAAAATTTGTTGCACTGACGATTGCTCTCAGAGGACCTGCTGCAGAACAATACCAGCAGAGTTACATGGCAACTTCAAAGCTCTTACTCAGGCGATTGAAAAACGCTTTGGAGATGGCCATATGCAAGAAGTTTTCCGGGTCCAACTTAACACCAGGGTTCAGAAAAGAGGTGAGACTCTTCAACAGCTCCAAGCAGACATCGAACGTCTCGCTCATCTGGCATATCCAACGGCAGGTGAGGAAATTATTAACCAACTTGCTGCTGAAGCATTTGCCCGTAGCTTAGCTGATATCAACCTACAGCGAGCAGTACGAACAGCCAAAAAACGGACGCTTCCTGAAGCATTAGCGTTCGCCCTCACCATGGAAGCAGCAGAACAGGCTTCTCAGAGCATTCATCGGGTAAGATAAGTAACTGTAGAGGAGTGCACTTGCCAGAGAACAACATTTCAGAGCAACTCCCGTGATGGACCTCTTCGATGCTGGAACTGCAACAAGACCGGACATCTCCAGCGTCAGTGTCGTATGTCATTAAGAAGAGGAGTTTGTCGACATTGTGGCAGTAGGAAGAACAGCCAAGAAGAGACTCATAAAACCCCTGCTGCAACTGCTCCCCACCCGGGAAAACGAGGAATAACCAACTTCACGGGGCAGAAACTGGTTCCGGTTATCGATGGCCCTAGAACAACGATCCAGGTCTCGCAGACTAAACGAGACAATAAAAGTCTGACAGTGAAAGCAGCTATAAGTGACAAGAAATATGTTGCATATCGATACCGGTGCCACCGCCTCCATTGTAAGAAGAGACGTGGTAAAGATGACGTGGCTGTTTCGCAATAATAAAAATGCAAAAATTATTGAAACAAATCAAACAATTTATTTTAATTTTAATTATTGTTGCTTTCAAAATACGAGATGTTGTCGCGTTGGTGGTTGCTAGTGAAAAGAGACCAAGTTTCCCTTGTTAATCGTTGAATTCGAAAATGCACCGTTTCGTATTTTTTGTTCTTCTTTGCGGGCATCTTCTTTGCGCCGCAGATTAACATGGCATTGTTGAAGGTGCATTCTCAACAGCTCGCATGAAGATAACTGTTGTTGGGTACCCAGAAGACGCAATCTTTTAGCAACCAAAAAAAACGACATAGGCAAACTATTTAGGGTAAATTACAATTGTTGTTGAATATTCAAAAAATTCATTAATTTAACTTTAAACATTTTAAGCGAAATTTAAATCTTTAGTAAAATTAATTCAAGCAAAATATTTTTAATTTCATTCTGAAACATGCCGCCTCCCCTGAAAGAATTTCAGGATTGTGGCAACAAAGCAATTTTGGTGATAGGGCGTTTGTATAGGGCGTTTTTAAAACGAACTGAAACGACTCGCACCAGACCATCTGGACCCTGATGAACTTCTTCGATACGCCCAAGTGACCATTTGGATGGGGGTAAATGTGGTTCCTTCACGACCACAATATCACCAACTTTGAAATCTCTGGTCTTCTGCTGCCATTTTGGACGTTGTTGAAGGGATGTTATATAGTCTGTTTGCCATCTTTGCCAAAAACTCTGCATCATGTTTTGGACTAATTCCCATCTTCCCAATCGGTTGACTGGCGTTTCCAAATAATTTGGCTCTGGTAAAGCAGTATGTGGCCTTCCTATAAGAAAATGGGAAGGCGTTAATGGGTTCAAATCTGTGTCGGAAATAGAACAAAGAGGTCTAGAGTTCAATAATGCTTCGATTTGGGACAACAAAGTGGACATTTCTTCAAACGTAAGGACACTATTCCCTACAACGCGTTTCAAGTGTTGCTTCACCCACTTAACTCCCGCTTCCCAAAGGCCACCAAAATGTGGACTTTGGGGTGGAATAAACTGCCATTTGATGTCATCTGCAGCCAATGCTCCAAGGATCCTTTCGTTATGTTCCTTAGAACGCACCAGCTGGAACCATTCCGACAAAATTCTGGATGCTCCTTGGAAGTTACTTCCATTATCGGAATAGATACTGCTACATTTTCCCCGTCTAGCGATAAACCTCTGAAGGGCAGCCAAGAACGCATCCGTTGACAAGTCGCTGACAGCTTCTAAATGTATCGCTTTTGTAGCCATACATACGAAGATAGCGAAATAGCCCTTTGTTAACTTCGGCTTTCTTCCCTTTGATGACCGAAGTGTGATCGGACCAGCGTAATCACAACCCGTATGATCAAATGCAAACGAAGGAGAAAGTCTTGAAGAAGGTAAACGATTTTTCGAATAAGGTTTCTACTTCCAATGACCCAAAATTCCTGTCGTATCAAAGCAAACAAGGCCGAAACACCTGCATGAAGGAACTTTATATGAGCCGCAGAAAGAATCAAATGGGTAATAGGGTGGCCCTTTGGTAAAATTATTGGGTGTTTTATCCTAAATGGAACATTTGTAGCGTTAGAAAGGCGTCCTCCAACTCGAACTAATCCCGACTCATCAAGAAAAGGTGATAAGGATGAAAGTTTTGAACGACTCGAAACGTAGTTTTTGGTTTTTAGAGTATTTATTTCAACCTGAAACTCCCTTTGGGCATAAGCAATACAAATTTCCTTTGACCTTAGCAATTCAGCCGACGAGATGAATGATTTTCGGCGTTCATCATAATCAAGCCTCCAGTTTTCAGCAAAACGCAAGATGTAAGCAACTACTCGGACAAGTTTATTCCACGAGGATATCTGAGCCACTAGATCGTCCATAAAATGTGGGATGTTTGTTGTTACATGTACAAGGGCGGATATTCTCTTCTCCTCTGGAACTTCTTTAAGTTCTTCTTTAACAATATTCGGCCAATTACTAAAATCCTCCAATGCCCAAGCAGGCCCTTTCCACCAAATTTCCGACTGCAACAAATCATTTGGCATTATTCCTCTCGAGGCACAGTCTGCAGGATTATCTTCGGACCTTACGTGATTCCAACGTGAACTAGGGAGAGTATCAATTATTTCAGACGTACGATTGGCGACAAAGGTACTCCATTTACGCGGCGGCGAAGCAAGCCATGCTAAAACAATTTTAGAGTCACAGAAAGCAAAGATATTTTGAGGTTGCGAATCTAATGACGAGTGAACTAATCGAACAAGGCGTCCCAGAAGCAAGGCACCACACAATTCGAGCCGGGGTATGGACAACTGCTTCACCGGTGCGACTCGAGTTTTTGCGGCAACAATTTTCATTTGGACTTTACCATCTTCTGAGACGCTGCGAGCATAAACAACAGCGGAATATGCCTTTTCAGAGGCGTCACAAAAACCAATAAGATCAAAGCAGCGGGAATTCTCAGTACACCTTCTCGGGATCGCAACCTTTTCGAAATTAAATAAATCTTGCCGATAAAGAGTCCACTTATCAGCTACTTCCTTTGGTAGAGAATCATCCCATTCTATTTTCGATTTATGTAACCACAACTCCTGGAACAGGATTTTCAACAAGATGGTAGACGGAGACAAAAAACCCAAGGGATCAAAAATCTTAGCAATCTCGGATAACAAACTTCTCTTAGTACATTGTATGGAGCTCTTTCCCAAGGAGATTTTATATTTAAAAATATCGCGATATGGATTCCAAACTAAGCCGAGAATTTTGGTGAAGCTAGTTTCATTATTCAAATCCAGAGAAACAATATCATTACCATCAATTCCACTTAAAATCGGCCAACAATTAGAGCTCCATTTGCTTAATTGGAAACCCCCACAAGACAGCAGTTCCAACAATTGATCCTTCAACTTGACAACTTCAGCTACAGAATCGGCACCGGTCAGCAGATCATCAACATAAAAATCCTGTAAGATTGATTGTGATGCCAAAGGAAATTGATATTTATAGTCGATAGCTAATTGTTTAAGGACCTTCATTGATAAAAATGGTGCGGGTGACGTACCGTACGTAACCGTACAAAGCCTGTAGTGTTCAATGGGTTTATCGGGACTTTCCCTCCAAACGATACGCTGGAAATCTCGGTGATGTTCTTTTACCCATATCTGGCGGAACATTTTTACGATATCAGCGCAAAAAACATATTTATGCATCCGAAATCTAACGCAAACACTAACTAGATTACGTTGCAAAGGAGGCCCAATGTGCAGGGTATCATTCAAACTTTTCCCGGATGAATCTTTATGTGAGCCATCGAATACAACCCTAATTTTATTTGTAATGACGGCGTGATGCGGCAAATAGAATACCTGTCCGGAAGTAGGCTCAATTTTACCTTCTGGTATACGTTCCATGTGCCCTAGCTCAGAGTAAGTTTTCATAAATTTGACATAATCAGATTCAAGAGATTTATTGTACGCGAAACGACGTTCCATTGCAGACAAACGAGATAATGCACCCGAAAGGGTATTTCCAAATTTTATTTTACTATGCCGAAATGGTAGTTCTACTGCATATTTACCATCGGGTGCGCGAGAGAAGGTTTCCATCAAATGTGTATCTACCGGATCCTCATGCTGCAAAACTGTTAAGTAATGAGGAAGTTCTTCAACTTCCCAAAAAGATTTTAATTGAAAGTCAAGGTCATCCTTGATCCCTACATGCAAAGATTTAATTTCAATGTCTTGCAAGCAACCAGTGATAACCCAGCCAAAGTAAGTATTCTGAGCTATCTGATTTCCGCTATCACTAATACGACGACCATCACGTAAAATTCTCCAAGCCTTATCGGATCCTAACAGGAGATCGATAGGTCCAGACTTATTGAAATCAGGATCAGCCATCTCCAGGCCTTCAACAAACGATTGGTCAATGATTTCAAACGAACGAGAAGGCGTTGCCGACGTTATTTTACTTAAAATATATGCTTCAACTTCAAGGTGGTTTTCATTGAGACGCGACAACAAATTAACGTTTATCACACCGTTGGTCATGCCAGCTTGGAGTGATGAAATTCCGTTGATGGGGATACGAGCATGGCGTCGACGTAGGCCTAAGCGTTTAACGAGTTTTTCGGATGCAAAGGATACTTGTGAGCCTGTATCCAGTAGGACTTTACAACGATGAAGATTTCCATTGACATCTTTAATGTTTACAAGAACAGTTGGTAGAATACCAGAAGAACTAGTTTTGTTTTTAATGTGATTGCTCACCAACGGGGTCTGGGAAGCTGAAGACGAAACAATATTAGTAGAGGACTCCATATTGTTTTCGTGGACCGACAAGTTTGGTTTGTCCAAATGAACGAAAGGATGATGACGGAACTGGCACTCTGAACAACGAATTGTCGATTTACATCTTGAGGAAGAATGATTAGGCGCTAAGCATCGATAGCACAATTTCTGGTCTCTAACAAAATCGCGGCGGGAATGAATTGACATGTCAATAAATTGTTGACATTCAGGGAGTATATGATTTGCTTTACATTTTGGGCAAGATGAATTTGAAGCGGCTAAGCTTTTAACAATTGGCAAAGAATTTAAACGCGAAGAGGTTTTATTTGGACGAACTTTCGATTCACTTGCTTCTAAGGCCGAACATCTTTTATCTAAAAATTCAATCAACTCACTAATCGTAGACTCCTCTGCCTTTTCATTTGTAAGAGCCCATGATTTTCGCGTTTCGATATCGACTTTCTTAAGCAAAATATAAATTAACCAAGGGTCTCTATCCTCCGCATTTATTGTCTTCAAACCCCGTACGAGCTCATCAGCATTGTCCGTTAGAATACGTAATTTCGAACTGTCTATAGTAGGCAGAGCAGGCATTTTCAAAAAGTTTTCAATATACGCGTTGATTATATAAAGTGGTTTATTATTCCGATTTTCCAATTTCCCCCACGCTACGGCATAATTACCGTCGGATATCTCAATGTGGTTCAAGAGCTTTGCAGCATCATCGCGCAAAAAGGATTTTAAATACCGTAACTTTTGAGCCCCTGGTAGAGCTTTTTTACAGTCAATGCTGCCTAAAACCATATCTCTAAAACCTGGCCATTCACGATAGTCACCCGAAAATGGTGTTATTTTAAATGAAGGCAACTCAATTTCTGCCTTTTGAACCGATTTAGAAGTAGTGGATCGTTCCAATAGAGATTCTAGCACAGCCGCTTGTTTCTTAAAAAGCTCTTCCGTATTCGAATTAGCCGTAGGCTGCGGAAGCACTTTCCGAATGGCTTTAATTAAACTACTTTTGGCTGTAATATATTTGTTTTCCGTCGCCTGAAAATCGGTTTCAGGATCACCATAGTGTTCGTTATCATGATACGCGAAAAGTTCATTTTGGTTGGAACAGAATGCTTTCCAAGTTTCTTCCAACCTGTCCAGACGCACTTCTAACGTTTCTAAGTCTGTCTCATTGGTAATCTCCGCAACGAAATTATAAGTACGTGTAATCGAACCCTTTAAATGTCCGCGAGCTTGTTTTAATAGTTCCATGTTGTAGCAACCAACAACAAAAGCTACCCACAACCAATTAAGATAAGTTCAGTGTTCAGCTTTATATCACGAGTTTTTACTGAAAGTCTCAATAATGAAGCACAATTGTTTCTCCCAAAAATCCCTGCAGCAACCTCGAATCAGCAACAATAACGCAAAGGTAGCAATTCAACAGGAGTAGACAAACAATTTAATGCAACTATGTCCACATTACATACCATAAGCCGATACCAAAATACGACCTGTTTTCTGTGTGTCCAAATGTTTTTCCAGCAACCACCCAGTAATCAAAATGCAACCAACAAATTATAGCAAATAATTAATCAAAGGTATCCGGCTCGAAGGACCAGACTTTGTTTCGCAATAATAAAAATGCAAAAATTATTGAAACAAATCAAACAATTTATTTTAATTTTAATTATTGTTGCTTTCAAAATACGAGATGTTGTCGCGTTGGTGGTTGCTAGTGAAAAGAGACCAAGTTTCCCTTGTTAATCGTTGAATTCGAAAATGCACCGTTTCGTATTTTTTGTTCTTCTTTGCGGGCATCTTCTTTGCGCCGCAGATTAACATGGCATTGTTGAAGGTGCATTCTCATCAGCTCGCATGAAGATAACTGTTGTTGGGTACCCAGAAGACGCAAACTTTTAGCAACAAAAAAAAAACGACATAGGCAAACTATTTAGGGTAAATTACAATTGTTGTTGAATATTCAAAAAATTCATTAATTTAACTTTAAACAATCTTTAGTAAAATTAATTCAAGCAAAATATTATTAATTTCATTCTGAAACAGTGGCTACACAACACCAATAGCTACTGTCTGAAGACGGCAACAGGTGATTCAGCTAAAGTATATGGGGAAGTTCGGCTAGTGATTCGATTGGCAGAACTGGAGTTTTCACATAAATTCCTAGTGGCAGATATTAGCGACGAGTGCATCATCGGAATCGACTTCATGAAAGCACATGGAGTAATTCTGGATATCGGTAACCAGGTTCTGAAATATAGAAATGTCGAGATTTCGATGATCTATGGTAACGAAAACTCATCGACCCTGAGAACTGTCGTCAAAGAAGATCTACGCCTGCCTCCCTCTTCAGAAGTCTTTGTTTGCACAAATATAAAAGGCGATTCAGGGAACCATCGATACCTTTTTGTAGAACCGGACTCTGAACAACGTTCCCAAAACTACATCGTGGGAAAAACGATTGCCGCACCTAAGAACAACATGGCGCCTGTAAGAATAGTGAACATCAAACCTTATGAAGTCAACCTTAAAGCAGAAGAAGTTATTGGACAATTTGGTCCAGTGGCAGCAATAACAAGAATCATAGATGAAGAAGTACGAAATCCTGTAGAATTCAACTTTTTAAGGTCCAAAATTCTAAAATCTTGCAAGCTAAGTCAACAATAACAACAGGTTGCTGGAAGCCTTATTCATGAGTTTGCTGACATTTTCGCTTCAAAGGATAAACCATACGGAAGAACACAATTGGTGCAACATCGCATCGATACTGGTGATGCCAGGCCAATCCGTCAACCTTCAAGGCGCCTTCCACTAGCCAAACAGGCGGAGGTTACGGATATGATCTCGACGATGCAGAAAGAAGGTTTGATCGAGAATTCCAAAAGCCCTTGGGCATCACCAGTGGTCCTAGTCAAAAAGAAGGATGGAAGCACCCGGTTCTGCGTGGATTACCGAAGGCTGAATGATGTCACAAAGAAAGACATCTACCCTCTGTCCAGGATCAGCGACACTCTGGATGCAATGGCAGGAGCTCAATGGTTTTCAGCTTTGGACCTGAAAAGTGGGTACTGGCAGGTGGAAATTTACCCAGAAGATCGAGAGAAAACCGCATTTTCGACAGGTAATGGTCTATGGCAATTCAAAGTTATGCCTTTTAGCCTGTGCAACGCTCCGGCAACATTTGAGCGTTTGATGGAATGCGTTTTACAAGGGCTTACTTAGAAGACATGCCTGGTTTACTTGGATGATGTCATCGTTTTTGGAAGAACATTTCACGAACACTGCAAGAACTTGAGAGAAGTTTTCCGGAGGCTTCGAGAAGCTCATTTTAGGTTGAATCCAGAAAAATGCACCTTTTTCAAGACGGAAGTGAAATATTTAGGGCATATTGTCTCATCTCAAGGGGTTCAAACCGATCCAGAGAAAGTGGAAGCTGTGCAGAACTGGCCAACTCCACAAGATAAACATCAGCTGAGAAGTTTCCTTGGGTTAGCCACATATTACAGGCGATTCGTGAAAGACTTTGTTGGAGTTGCGAAAAGCCTGCACCAACTCACAGAGAAAGGAAAACCGTTCAAATGGTCAGGTGAGTGCGAGAAAATCTTCCAGGAACTAAAAACACGCCTCTGTAACACTCCAGTTCTGGCATATGCTACTCCTGGGAAACAGTTCATCATCGATGCAGACGCAAGCAACGTTGGAATTGGGGCTGTTTTGTCCCAAGTTCATGATGGCCAAGAAAAGGTAGTAGCATATTACAGCAAAGTGCTCTCGAAGACAGAAAGGAGCTATTGCGTGACCAGGAGGGAACTTCTAGCTCTGGTACTAGCTACAAAACATTTTCATAAGTACATCTATGGGCAGAAATTCCGCCTTAGAACAGACCATGGAGCGCTAAGGTGGCTTTTGAACTTTAAAAATCCCGAAGGACAAGTAGCAAGGTGGATTGAGAGGTTGCAGACATACCACTACGAGATTCAACATCGAAAAGGTAAACTACACTCCAACGCGGATGCATTATCCCGACGACCATGTAAATCGAACTGCAAGCATTGTTCACGTCAGGAAGAAAAGGAGTCCCTAGTCACTCAAAGAGTGAGAGTCGAACCCATTGCCGGCTGGAGTAACGAGGAAATTAGGAATGCTCAACAAGAAGATTCTGACATTGAACCCATCCTTGCATGGAAAGAGCACGAGGAGAAACCACAATGGGTTGACATTTCCAATAGAAGCCCGGTGTTAAAAGCCTATTGGGCTCAATGGAAATCTCTCCATGTACAAGAAGGTGTACTCAAACGGAAGTGGGAATCTGCAGATGACAAGTCCTATGTGATGCAGGTAGTTGTGCCTCGGTCCAAAGTCAATGAAGTTCTCCGTGAGATGCATGATGGCACTTCTGGAGGCCATTTGGGAATTAACAAAATGCTGGAAAAGATCCGAGATCGTTTCTACTGGCTTCATGCAAAAGAAGACGTGACGTCGAAAGATGGTGCAGGAAATGTGACACTTGTGCTGCTACAAAAGGACCAGGCAGAAAAATTCAAAGTGCGATGCAGCAGTACAACGTTGGAGCACCCTTCGAAAGAATTGCAATGGATATTGCAGGTTCTTTTCCTGAAACCAACGATGGAAACCGATATATTCTCGTGATCATGGATTACTTCACCAAGTGGCCTGAAGCGTTTGCCATTCCAAACCAAGAAGCAAAAACGGTTGTGGATCAGATTGTCTTCAATTGGATAAGTAGATTTGGTGTACCTAAAGAACTCCATTCTGACCAAGGGAGGAACTTCGAGTCAAATATCTTCCAACAGGTTTGCTCACTCCTTGGCATTCATAAGACAAGGACAACACCGCTGCATCCACAATCAGATGGAATGGTAGAACGGTTTAACAGAACTCTCAAAGAACACCTTTCCAAAGTAGTGGAAGACTGTCAACGAGACTGGGACCGATGCATTCCACTGTTTTTAATGAGCTATCGGAGCGCAGTTCATAGCACTACAGGACATACTCCTTGGGAAATCTTGTTTGGTTCAACAATGCGACTACCAAGTAAAGTGAAATTTGGATGCCCTCCAAATGAGCCACAAAGCCAAGAAGAATATGTGGACGATCTCAAAAAGAGACTCATGTACTTTCATGAAAGGACCAGAACAAAGATAAAGGATGCCTGTGATCGCATGAAAACACGGTATGATGCACATGCAACGACGACAGAGTTTCAAGTGGAAGATCTTGTGTGGTTATACAACCCCCATCGGAAAGCTTTTAAAGCATCTTGACAATTCCGAATGGTTCGAGACTTAGACTGTTCGGGAAACTTTGATCCCAAGTATAAATAGGACATTTTATTCGGAAATGGACACAGTTTCATTTTAACCGTGGTAGCGAATAAATGGTGAAGTGGTGCTAAGATAAAGAAATAAATAAAGAGTTCGAACTTAGTTAAAAGGGAGTTTTATTTGTAGAGATAGTAGTGATAATTTAAAAGTACAAGAAAATAAATTTTATTTTCGAACCCAAGACTAAAAACATTACAATACCAACACGTCGTGTTTTGTTGAGGTCAATACAAAAAAGTTGGCAAAAATGTAAAATACCCAGATGTCTTCCAAGTGCTAAACTAATAGGCGACTTGCCTATGAAAATCTCGTTGGACCCAACATTAAGTGGAATTTTAACGCCACTCTGACTCCTCATATGGGATGAATTTTTGAAAGGTTAGTTCGTTAGGTGGAGAAAACTCTTTCTCACATTTCCCCTATACGAAACCCATCTGAAGAGCTTTTAAGTACTATGTTGTCTAAGGTAGAGAAAATACTTAATTCCCGACCTTTCCTCTAGATCAGTCTTTCTCAAAGTGGGCGATAGCGCCCCCTTATGGGCGCTGGAGGCCTGTAGGGAGGCGGCAGAGAGCCCAGAAAAAAATGTGGGTCTTGAAGCGGTTAAGAGGGGGCGATGGATGATTTGTAATTTTATCTACTTCATATTTTAAAATTATCTTTAATTAAAACCTACATACTACACAACATACCTTGTATGATTATTATATAACAACTAAATATTATATTGTTGTGGTCAACAAATCGCAATAATAAAAGTAGAAGCGAATATTTAAAATTGTAAGGAGGTTACCAGGGTTTTCAAATATTTACATTAATTTGTAAAAGAAAGCAATACAAAAAAGTGCATTTTGCAGGGTTGGAATTAATATCAAATTGAGCCGCACTCAGCTCACAGCTCAGCTCATATTCTGAGCTAGTCAAATGTCAGCTAGCTCACCACAGCTGAAATAAAGCTGAACAGTTGGTTGAGCTGAGCTGTAGTTGATGAATTGAAAAAAAAAATTAATTGTGTCGGTGCGAGGAAATGTGTGCTGTCTGTGGGCTGGTGCGCACACCGATTTTCGGCGCGAGTAAAAATCAAAACTTTTTGATTTTTGGTGTCGGTCACTAATGGAAAAAGGCTTACTATTTTACTGAATTCAGTACAATTTGATTTTCTCAGTACGTAAGTACATCTCTGCCATTTTCAGTACAATTTTGAATCATCGGTACAAAATTGATTTATTCCCTTAGTAAATTTTCTCTTATCTTCACTAAAAATATGTATGTGCGATGCGAACATACCCAAAGCCCAATTACTTAATATTAAACTAACACCACAACAGCGTCTCCAAAAAGATCGCTTTGTTTAGTGATGAAGCCCATTTCTGGCTCAATGGCTACGTTAGGGGCCAGTTATAGTGATACGGAAAACCAAACCAAAAAAATTTTCAAATGGAAAATTTAGTTATTATGGTTCGATTAAAATCACAAGTGCCACACTAATCGATGGCAACCAACTCAGAGAATTCATTTTGCAAATAAAAATTTGAATTGAACTTGTACTTTTTGTTAAAAATGTATTTATTTATTTTTCTTTTGTGCTTGAGATTTTGAAAAAAAAGCACTTGAAAAAATCATATGAAATCAATAGTTAAAACTTTTTTTTTCGAGAAAATAAAGTAAGTCATCAGATTTCTTTTACTTTTTTGCATTTTACTGATTTTGTTTTTTTCAAAATCGTAGGACCAGTTTTTTCAAAAAACGCTTTTTTTAAACTTTTCGAAAACATTCCAATTTGAGTATGTCAACAGTTCGAGGTTTTTATCAGAAAACAAAAATTTTAAAATTTTGAACAAACTGTTTTTGAAAAAGCAACAATTTAAAACAAAATTAACTTTTTTTTTAAACTCAAAAAAATTTTTTTTTTGAAAAATTAAAGAATTAATATTATTTTGTTTATAAAAGAGCTTTCACATTAAATTTTTCTCGAAATCCGTGAGGTGGTTTACGAGAAAATCTGTTATGGAAAAACTGGTCCTATGGGAGGTACCGTAATAAGACTTTTCCTGAAAAATCCATTCCGACCAAAACATAAATTTTACTCAAAAAACACCATTCAGAAAGTTTTATCAAAATTTTAGCTGCCGTTTTTGAGAAAAATGCGTTTTTCATAAAAGGTCATATGGCAGGTATTGTTAGTTTTGGAGCTAGAACTTTTGGAACTAGAACTTTTTTAGGCTTCCCGATCATCGTAATGATATGTTTGATTGTCAAAAAAAATTTTTTTTTAACGAATGCATAACTTGCTTAGTAGTACCTATAATCGCAAGTAAAAAGAAAGAAGATTGAGTTAATGTTTCAAAAAATTCATTGTTTAGGGTGCCTTTTGTATTTTGAAATTCTTCAGCAAAGGTTGAAAGAATTTTTTCATATCAATATAAAATACAAACTAGATTAAGAAATCAATCACAAAGTGCAACGTGTTCTGCACTGAAAGAAACCAAAAATCTCAATGAAAGTAATTGTTGTCAAAGTTTTCTAATTATTAATAAGGATCTTATGAATAAAAATGCTACAAACACTCCTCTTTAAAAAGTAGAACTTTTAGAGTAAAACTCCTTTAATGATAATTGACTATTATTTAAGTTGAATTCCATGCATCCAAGAAACTACTCTCGATTTGATCTAGAGTTCATTTTCATTTTCCATGAAGCCCAAAAAGCAGTATAGATTTGATCTCAGATTGAAACTTGATCAATATTCGCGTCTCGATTCAGAGCCAGACTTACACACACCAACAAAATGTACATTTACTGACGTTGGAAATTTGTTTTTCTCATTGTGGCGTGGGTGAAAGGAAACATTTATTTGCAAAACAATATTTTATGATTTATTTTAAAGTGGAGCAGTTTTTACGAGAACAAGCCCGAGACTCTGGAAGCCCTCGAGGAGAACATGCAAGACGAGTGCGAGAATCTGTCGCCCGAAGTTCTGACTGAAGTGATGAAAAATGCCATAAAATGAGAAATCAATTGCGACGGAGCCCATTTGGACGATATCATCTTCTCGACGTGACCAATACAAATATTCTAAAGGTTTAAATATACATAATCAAAAAACAGAATCGAAATTTTTCATTTAGAAAAAAAAAAGAGAGCCAAACAACATCGGATGGATGATTTCTTTTGGACCCTTCAGATCAAATCTATGAGAGTTAATCTGAAATTGTCGTGGAATTCACCTTCCTGTACCTACATAAGGCACCAGTTTAATGAAAGTTACAAATGGCTTTACTGTGATACGGAGATCCGTCCGCCGTTCTTTATTTGGAATGAAGTTTCTTTATTTGTATTTATGTTCCCTAAATATCTCTGTATAACAAATAAATTGTTCTTTTTTTTGTTCAGTGTTAATAAATACATTTTATTTTTCAATTTGTTTGTTTATTTTACATATCAATATAAAAAAAAACCCAGTACTATTTGGTCTTTTTCAGTACGATTTTGTTTTAGCGCTCAGTACAATCGACAAAAGTCGATTTCCATCACTGGTGTCGGTGTCTCGATCGGTGTGATGTGTATGGGGATGCGCGCGCACTTTCTATATTCAGTTGCATAGTATTGTGATTGAGTAAGGAGTGCGGAAGATTTATTTAAATGTTTTTTTCCTTTGAAATCTCTTTCACAACTAAAGTGTGTACGATTTGGTGTGCAGTGTGTGGCGAAATCACGCACCAGTTTCGGTGCACATTAACATTCAATTATTATTTTAGCCTATGAAGAATACAAGAATAAAGTAAAACAGCGAAAGTGCTGATTATTCATTAGATACAAATTATTGGGAAATACATTATTGAACCAATCGTTAAATTTTTCATCTAAATTTCAGTCAAATGTGTATTCAATTATATAATTGTAGCTACTCTTATTATAGACATAAGTACTTATATCTGAAGCTAGTCTTTAGCTATGTAAATAAATAAATAAATAAATAAATAAAAAAGTAGGTGGAATTGGCAGACTGCTGACATCTATGAAATTTCGGGTTGGCGGATGTTCTCAGGGCGATGGCCGGATACTGGGTTGGCATGTGGCTATAGGGCGATGGCCGGATACTGGGTTGGCATGTGGCTATAGCTTGTGGCGACTTAGTGGGCGTTAGGTGGATGGGCTGCTGACGTAACTCCTCCCCCCTTAGAGTAAAGCGACGGCCACAATGATGTCATTGGAGCCGGAGTGAAGGATTGAAGGATCGGTGGTGCATGCTTGGTTTTTATTCTTTTGGTTAGTATGATGACTATGATCATCAATACGATCGCCATGATGAAGAACGCCGCGGATGCTGCTGATGTTGAATACACTGCTGCTGTGATCTCCAGGTTGTTCATTTTTGCATCTGTATTGAAGTTGAAATCTTGAAGCTTTTGAAGGGTGAGTATCTCTGTTGTCGAATTAGCTTCGATGTTGCTGCCGGTGGTGGTGGAACATGCACGTCGTCCCAATAAGTGTTAGGATTGTTGTCGTATGATACTCCATTGACTTCTACGACACAGTTTTTGTAGTGTACGAGTGCTGTACCTTCTATTTCAGACATTTTTGTACTGCAAGTAGAGTTAATTATTGATTTAGGAATATTTAAGAAAAGGATAAAGCTGGGTTCCGGTTGAGAGATGCTCTCAATTCTCCCAGTATCGATGAATGGACAATTAGCAGCGTCATTGGTCATCAGTTTTCCGATGCATTTGGAGTCCTTGATGTCTTCTTTGAGGGTTGGGTGTTGGCAGTAATATGTTTTCTCTATCTTGGGGCAAGGTGCTTTAAAGTGCTGTATAATATTTTCATTTATATTTATGTAGGGTTTAGTTTTTATAAATTTTGTGCTATTAATAGGAAGGGGAATTAAATGGTAAAGATAGAATTTTTTTGGTGACACGTTAGGAATACGTATGTTAAATATAATATTAGAAACATTGTAATATGCTTGTAATCCCAACAATTCATAAATTTGTTCGTTAGACTCAATTTTAATTTCTTGTTTAGTTAGTTTGTTTTCTATGTTATTTAATTCATCTGCACTTAAAAGAAACTTTGGGATTATATTTAATTTACTGAGGATCACCGCTTCTGCAATATTTGAAATATGATTGGTTAGTAGGTCGATGTTATAGTTTATTTGGTTAAGGTATTATGTTTCTATAAAAATATGGTGTTCTCTTTTTATAGCGTTATGTGTTTTAAGAAGGAAATCTTTAATTTTGGTTTGTTCTATATTAATGTGTGATGTGATATTCTTGAATCTTTCTATTGTCTGGTAGTTAAGTGCGTGTTGGTTTGAAATTTTGTTAGTAATGTTGTTTAGATTTGTGTTTAAATGTTCTATCTGTGTATTGATATCATTTGCGTCTTGCGCATCCATATTTCCAGTTATAAATTTAATAACTGATCCGAGTCCATTAACAAGACCCCGTTTGTTTCTTTTTGTCGGGTATAGTGTTGCTATTTTTTCTTGAAGCTCTTTAAGTTTAAGTTTCGTTATATGGACAGAGTTAGAATATGTTGCTCTTTTTTCGAAAAGATCGAGTGTGTTGGCAATTTGTTGAGCATTTATACGGTAATCTTCTAGATTGACAATGTGAATTAGGTTATTATAATCGTAAATGGTTCTTGAAGGTCCTAGTCGAAGGGTTAGTATGCCATGATCTTTTGGAAAATTGAAGATCTCAATAAGTTGTGTTAGTATGAGGGGAAGGCTGAAATAATGGAATATGATCATTAGAGTTTCAGAAGGCAGTGTCCCGTTCAATTTCACATTTATCTATTGAAATGGAGAGGAGAACAAAAATTGTTATAATATATTGTTACTTAAACTATAGATAGTCTCAATCATATTCCGTGATTCACTATCTTGTCACAATTATATGCCGTAATTGTGTTGGTTATGTGTATATATCTACTTTTGTTTTATATATGTAATTAAAAAAAAAAAAAATATATGTTATTCTTACAACTATGGGTAGCCTCGTATAATCATGTTCCGTGATTATTGCTACCATGTTACACTCATATGCAGTGAATGTATTTTTTTTTTTTTTTTTTTTTTTTTTTTTTGAATTTTATACCATATAATATAGTATGTATATATATTCTTTTTTTTTTTTTTTTTATTTTTTTTTATTTTTACAACTATGGGTAGTCTCATAATCATATTCCGTGATTATGACTACCATACACTCATATGCCGTGAATGTATTTTTATAGTTATATATATTTTTAATTTTAAGGATGTAAGTACCATAACGTCACGAGAAGATTTTTTTTTTTTTTTTTTTTTTTTTTTTTTTTTTTTTTACAACTATGGGTAGTCTCATAATCATATTCCGTGATTATGACTACCATACACTCATATGCCGTGAATGTATTTTTATAGTTATATATATTTTTAATTTTAAGGATGTAAGTACCATAACGTCACGAGAAGATTAGAATTAAGGCAAAGAAACAGAATAGATATAGATACGTACACATTAAATTAGTTTATTAATTGTTAATTGTGTTTGGCTCTTCTTCTGATTTTGCTCTTGTGTAACTTTTTATTTTTCCTCGTTATTATTGTGAATTTATTATTTTCTTTGATTATTTGTTTTGAAAACCTGGGGGTAATTTTGTTCCGCCTGCACTCTTTTCTAAAAACAATGTCATCGATTTTACCATCTTCTGGTTCTTCTCTATTTTCGTTTAACTTTTCGATTCTAGCTTTCGTAATGGTTTCGACTTTTTCTTGGATTTTAGGGTAGATATCGTTAAGAAATTCGTTTAATTTGTGAAGATAATCATGTTCGTCTGAGAACTGAAGTGTTTTCAGAAATCGATATGGCCTTCCAAAAAATAATTCGTAAGGTGTGTGTTTTGTTGCTGAATGGATAGCATTATTGTATGTTATCAGGGTTTCTAATAACATTTCTTTATGCTCAGTTTCGAGCTTATTTTCCTTTCTTTTTGCATAAATTAATCTATAAATCTCAGTTAGGGTCGAGTGTAGACGCTCTACTGGAGAATTGCTAGACGTTTGTTGAAAGGATGTTAGGTGCAGAGTGATTTTATGTTGTTTGCAAAAATCTTGGAATATATTTGCAATAAATTCGGAACCTTGGTCGCATATAATTTTTTTAGGGATGCCGTAGAGGCTTATGTATTCTTTTACATGTTTAAGGATGGTTACGCTGCTCCTACAGTTGAGAGTGTAACCGCTTGCGAATTTGGAGAACTTATCTATGACCGTGAGTACTTGGTTAAGGCTCGCGCAAACCAAAGCGGCTGCGGTGGCGGTGGCGATCACCAAACAGATGATGCACATGTAAACCATACAAATGGCACACACCTAAGCGATATGTGGGTTGTGAATACGATCCACTGCTGCGTTCAGCCACGCGATCTATGTAGAACGCTGCATGCACCATTTGCCCGCCGTATCGCAGCGGCCATTCGTGATATCTTTTTATTTATTGTTTGAAAGTTTTGCAAGCCATTTTGAAAATTTAAAAACTAAAAATGTTTTTGAAAAATATAATGAGAAATATGCAAGATACACTTATGAAATTTTTTTTTTACTTTTTTGTCTCGTCTTAAAGTAGTAGGGCTTTATCCATTTTTGTGGGAATAATTAGATATTAATTATTAAATAAATATTATTATTTCAATTCAACTAACAATGATATTTTTCACGGCTTGGCCGCGACTGAAAATATCGCGTTGGTTTGAGCAGATTTTTGCCCGCCTCTTTATCGCGCGACCTGCTAGGTCGCCACCGCCACCGCGGCCGCTTTGGTTTGCGCGAGCCTTTATGGTTTATGCTGTAGATGTCCATGTGAACAATTTCTAAAGGTTTAAGGGGGGTTTCCGGTTGGGCGTATTGAATTTTAGGTGGATTCCGATCGTATTTGAGTGTTTTACATTGTTCACAATAGCTTATTGTTTTCGCTATTTTGTCTTTCATATTAGGGAAGTAATACTCGCGTTTAAGATGGAAGTATGTTTTATTTATACCTCGATGGTTCGATTGTTTGTCATAGTCACGAACGATTCTTTCTTGATCCTCTGGTTGTCGAAGATCTTTGAGTACTTCTGCGCACCTTACTAGGCGAAAAGCTCTATTTCGTGAGAAGAATTTTGAGAATGTTGTTTGGACTACAGAAAATATCTCATCTGTAGTATAGATTGCAGTTAGCTTGTTCGCTGGGAAAAAGTTTTTAAGAATTGTTACCATTGTGTTTTCATCAAAGACAGGTCTACGTATTATACGTCGTTGTTTATTTCTAAAGATGGTTTCTATAGTCATTGGGGAACCTGAGTCTTTGGTTTCCAATATAGCTTGAATACTAAATTCGTTTAAAGGTTTTTCTGATATTGGGATTCCATCGTTCATGTTTTCTTGGGCACTATGGATTGTTTCTAGGTCTTCGTTGTTATTGAAGAGTTCCTTCTCGTTTGGATTAGGGAATTTAATTCGACTAAGGGCATCGGCATTGGTGTTTGCCTTCCCTTTTTTGTAGAATATCTCATAATCAAATTGTTCTAACTTAAGACGCCACCTTACTAACTTAGAATTGGGTTCTTTTAAATTCATTAGCAAGAGTAAGGGTTTATGGTCTGTAACTATCTGAAATTTTCTTCCAAATAGGTATGGCCGGAAGTATCGTGTGGCCCACACTATTGCGAGAAGTTCCTTTTCGATAGTAGAATAGTTGCATTCGCTTGCAGAAAGGGTACGGCTAGCATAACAGATAGGCTTATCGCCTCCAATTTTGCCTTGTGACAGCACGGCTCCCAGAGCGAAGTTGCTAGCATCTGTTGTGAGTATAAATTTTTTTGTGAAGTCTTGGTATTGTAATATTGGGTCGTTAATTAAAAGTTGTTTACAGGTTTCGAAAGCTTCTACATAAGAGTGATCTAACTTAATTTCGGCATCCTTTTTAAGGCAGCTTGTAAGGGGTTTTGTTAGTTTTGCTAGGTCTTTTATAAATTTCCTGTAGTAGCCAATAAGCCCTAAAAATGCCTTAATCTCAGTACGAGTTTTTGGGGTAGGAAAATTTTTGATGGCGTGGATTTTTGCAGGGTTTGGCTTAATTCCTTCTGTTGTTATAATGTGCCCCAAAAAGGCTATTTCTTTTTGCAGAAATTCGCACTTATCCATTTGGATTTTGAAGTTTGCTTCTTGTAATTTCTTAAAAACTTGTTTTATGCTGGCCAAATGTTCCTGGAGTAGATGATAATATCATCCAAATACACTAGGCAGATCTTCCCGACTAGTTCCTTAAGAACATTGTCCATCACTCGTTGGAACGTTGATGGAGCATTTTTTAATCCAAAAGGCATTCTGAGGTACTCGTAATACCCTCCTTCGACATTAAACGCTGTTTTTTGTATGTTATTAGGGTCCATTTCAATCTGATGAAATCCACTTGCCAAATCCAAGGTGGTGAAATATAGACATTTGCCTAGCTTGTCCAATATTTCGCTTATGTTTGGCAGAGGATACCTGTCAGATATCGTTTTTTCATTTATTTTCCTGTAGTCTATCACGAGGCGCCACTTCTGTTTCCCGCTGGCATCTTGTTTTTTGGGGACGATCCACACAGGGGAGCTCCATGGGGAGTAGCTATGCTGTATTATGCCTTGTTCAAGCATTTTAGAGATTTGTTGTTGCACCTCTTTTTTGTGGACGAAAGGATATCTATACGACTTAGTATAGATTGGGACCTCGTCGGTCATGTTAATAGCATGTTCAATTCGGTTGGTGAATGTTAGTGGTTGTCTTTCCATATATGTATATAATATCGCTATATTCTTTACAAATTTTGAGGATTTCTTTTCTTTCCTCGGTGTTGAGGTGATCAGTACGAATAAGTTTTGAAATGTCTTTCGTAGATGCGCATTTGTTATTACTACCATGGTTGAAATTATTAATTTCAATAAAATTTTCAGATTCGTATATTTCTGTTTCCAGTGGTTCTTCTAGGATAATGGATTGCGTATTTTCGGAGTAATTTATCAGTTCTACAGTACTGTAACCATTTTCGGCATTATACAATCCTTGTGTTATGCAAAGGTCTGGTTTAAGTTCTGTTGAACTAATAAAAATATTTCCGTTTCTATTTTTAACAGAAAGCTTAGCAAGGATCTTACTATTTGCTGGAATAGTAAGTTTGCCAGATGAGTAGTTTGGTTTCAAATTAATTTGTATGTTGGAGTTTTGAGTAATAAGAGTTTTGCTCTTAATAGTCCAGGAAGCGGCCGTCAAAGTACCTACCTCATCGAGTCAATGGAAAATTTGGTCATTAACGAATGGTTAGTGACACGAAGATTACAGAACCGCTGGTCGGACAGACTTTTTCCGGGCCTTTTGGCCGCAAAATGGTCACTTCCGGTTGCGTTTTTTGGTGTTGGGGTATACCATCAGGTCAATGGAAAATTTAAATAGTAGTAGGTAGAGATCTGGTTGTAGATTTCAAATCATTTGGTCGGACAGACAGAATCCGGGACCAACCCTTTGTCCGACCATCTCAAAAAACGGTATTTTTGGTGTTGACCTACCTCATCGGGTCAATGGACAAATGGGGTATCAAATGAAAGCTTGGACCGTCTACTTAAAGAATCTACTGGTCGGACAAACTTTTCATGGGCCAAACATACGTCCGACCGCTTTTTCCCCAAAAAAAAGCTTTCATCTTTTTTCATCTTTTTTCAACTCAATATCAAATATTTTTAAGTCAAATCAATATAAAATTTGTATCAGATAAAAGTTAACATTGTCACTTAAATAAATTATATAAAAAAAGTTAAAAAAAAATTACAAAAAGCCATAACAAAATCTATTGATCATTTTTTTCTCAGGAAATAAATTTTTTTTTATAAATTAAATAAATGACATACTTACCGACGAACTGTCTACTTTCAGCAAGGAAAAGTTAATCCGAATTATTAAATGAATGTTACACATATGTCTATATAGGGTATATTTAGTTTATTTTTCAAATATAAGATGAATTCATTTTTTCAAAAAAGATATAAAATAAACATAAAATCACATATCAATACATAGAATAAAAAAATAAACTGCATATATCCCAGTAATTATTGAACGACAATTAAAATAATAAAAAATTAAGAAATATCGTCTTCATCAGAATCTTCCTCACTCAAATATTCTAATTCTTCTTCTTCTTCATTGTCTTTTAAAATAATATCATCAACATTAAGCGGAGTGGGATCCCCTTGAAACCAAAGTGGTATTAACTTTTCATTCTTCAATACCCACCCAAAATCTTCTGCCCTCAGTTTGACGCAGTCTGCTTCTGTGGCATTAGCCCACATAGAACTTACAAAAATTGTTCTTTTAATTTTTTCATTGAGTGATTTAAAACATGGGGGTATCAAGCTAGAGTCAAAGTTTTTTATATTTTAAAAAAAATTGCCTACCGACGTATTTTTAGAAGCATATGCACAGCTGGTCAAAAAATAGGTGCAATTATTTTTTTTTATATAAACTTAATTTTTTAATATGTTTTGTTTATTTAAATATTATTTTAACATTAGTTTTCCTAGGACTATCAATACTTAATGAAATATTAATATTTAAGGCTTTTAAATTAAGTAATTATAAATTTTATACAATAAAACGGACGGTGTAGACATTTGCGCCTGGACAAAAAAATAGATGTGTCTTCCTTAATTAAGAAGAATGATAGTTTGAATGCAAAATTTGTTGTATTTGATAATAATTTTCGTTTACCATTCTCTTATAACCCGAGTATACGACATTGTTATCCAAAACTTTTTGAAGTCGGCGTGGCATTGACTCAATAAGCTTTTGGCATGTTTCTTGGGGTATAGAATACCATTCCCTCTGGACAGCAGCCCACAATTGGTTCCCATTTGAAAAATATTGACCTCCTAGTTTCCGCTTAAGCTGATTCCACAAGTTCTCAATCGGGTTGAGATCAGGCGATTGACTTGGCCACGAAACGATTGAGACTTCTTTCTCTCGAAACCAATCCTTCACAAGATGCGCCGTATGTTTCGGATCATTATCCTGCTGAAATTTCCATCGGAGAGGCATGTTTTCTTCGGCAAATGGAAGCATAACATCTTCCAAGATATCCCTATAACCGTATTTGGTCAATACGTTATTAATGCGGAATATGGGACCCACACCATACCAGGAAAAACAGCCCCAGACCATTATATTTCCTCCTCCGTGTTTGATTGTTTTCCGGGTATAGTGAGGGTGGTAGTCCCTTCCTTTTTGTCGCCTGACATTACGCCCCGAATCTGATGAGAACAAATTAATTTTTGTTTCGTCACTCCAGAGGATATTTCGCCATTTTTTTGCTCCTTCAGGTCCGTTCCAACTTCTATGGTTTAAGGCAAATTCTTTTCAGGACCTTATATTACTTGCTCTTAGTAAAGGAACTTTCCTGGCAACTCTTCCTGGTAGGTTGAAGCTGTGAAGCCTTCTGCGGGTTGTGCGGGCACTGACTTCATCATTGATTTGTGCTCCTATTGTCCTTGACGAAGCAAAAGGTTTAGATTTAGCCAAAAGGAGGAAACGGCGATCAGTGGTGACTGATGTTTTTTCGGCCTCCCACGATTTTCGCGCACTAATCTGGCCTTGAGTGCATTTGTCACAAAATTTTGGGATCTTCCTATGGCTTCTGCTATAAATTTGTAAGTCTTACCTTCATTTCTTAGCTGTAAAACTACCCGTCTTTCTTCCGCCGAACAGTGGACGTTTCTACCCATACTAAAAGTCTAATAAACTATTATTTATTATTATTTATTATTTTATTTATTAACAACTATCATTTATGGATAGTAAAATTATTAAAAAGAGGTTACCTTGAAATTTAGTATTTTTTTGAAATAACAAAGCTATAAACTGTGGGTTTATTTGGAGAACACCTATTTTAATGACCAACTTCTTAAAAACACCAAATCCTAATGCAACAAAGAAAATAGAACAGCTCAACATAATACACACAAAATGCAGTAAGCTCAGCATCAGTGTCAACAGAATAACCGTTTTTTCTTAAAACAAGAACTTTTTGTAAGGCCTGCGATCAAAAAAACAGTTATTTTGCATCAAAGACAGCAGTGGTGCGAAAAAATTTGATCACACCTATTTTTTTGACCAGCTGTGTATGTTTTGAAACCTTTGAAATCTAGCTTCATTTACACTTTTGCAGTTCCGTAGACCATACATATGTGAAGTAAAGTTTTGAATGAATTCTGTATCTTTTTCCAGTAAAAGATCAGTTTGTTTACTCAATGCTTCAAAGGCAGCTTGATAACAACCACTTTTTTGAAGGAATCTAGAGGTTTAGCTTTTCCTTTTCTAAAAAAACTGGCCGTATAGTCACAACCTGTAAAGGCATGAAATGCTGGTAGCGCAGCACATAAATTCACTCCCAATGTCGAAGCTAGTTGCGTACAGCTATGCAATTGAAATTATTTCTTTTCGAGCTGCCACTTGCTAACCAAATCTCTAAGTCCTTGAATTTGTGCATATTCCCCAGTAAAATAACGAATATGTCTGTGTCAGATGCTCGAACCATAATGTTGGAATTAGGTTTTGATTTGCTTATATGGTAAATTAATCTGGTATCAGCTTCTTCATGGCTATAACTATATTCATATTCCTCACGTTTAGAAATACATTGGTTTTCAACTTCATAGGAGAAACACTTGTCATCTACCGTCAAAAAAACTTTTTTGTCTCCTAAAATTGGAATCAAAGAACTATCCTCCCAGTGCAGCCCTAAAAATCTTACGAGTGATTCTTTAAATTTAGGGTTTTTAAGGCATTTTACAAAATCATCTGTTCGAGTTATTGGCTGATTTAATGCATAGTTAACTCTATGATCATTTTCATGGAAAAGATTACGTTCTCTTAGTTGAAGAGATGGTGCATATATATCAATTAAAGATAACAAATATGGGCAACTAATATGATGTGACAAAATATCACTAATAAACAAAACAGAGAAGATTTTGCGTCTATTATCAAGCGACTGAATACCAATAAGTTGACATCTAGTTGCATATGAAGGCATTTGAATGTTCCAACCAAGTTTCCAAACCACAAATCTTGTAAAATGTTTTTGAATGGTTTCTAATCTTTTAGAATGAATGATGTACCGAGGATTCCAGACAACACAGCAATATTCCAAGACTGATTTGACATAGGCGGAATACAGAGATTTAAGAGCATACGGATCCGTGAAGTCGGCTGAATTCCGTTTAATGAAACCTAGCATGGAATTAGCTTTAGCAGCTATATATTCAACATGCTTAATAAAACTGAATTTAGGATCAAATACCACGCCTAGATCTTTTTTTTCGAGAACTCTTTCAAGAGCAAAATTGTCAATTTTATATTCAAAAAATATTGGAGAGTGAGATCGGAAAAAAGAAAGACATTGACATTTTTTGACATTTAGAAACAATTTGTTAATAGAACACCATTCAGAAAGTCTTAGAAGGTCTTCTTGCAAAAGAAGGCAATCAGATTGGAGTTTAATACATCTAAGAAATTTTAGATCATCTGCCAATAAGAGGCGAAAAGAGTTAAAAAAGACACCAGGCATGTCATTTATGAAGATAAGAAAAAGGAGTGGGCCAAGGTAGCTTCCTTGGGGTACACCGGATGATACATATACAGGACTAGATAGAAAATTACAAATAGACGCAAACTGAATGCGCCCTATTAAGTAGGATGAAAGCCATTTCAACATGCTTGAATGAAAACCTATTAATTCCAATTTCTTTATTAAAATTGTGTGACTGACTCTATCAAAAGCTTTCGCAAAGTCGGTATAAATCACGTCAACCTGATATCCCTCTTCGAGCCTATTTAAAACAAAGTTCGAGAAAATAGTAAGGTTGGTAGTTGTCGATCTACCAGAAATGAATCCGTGCTGAAATGGTGAGATAACTTCCTTTAAAATAAAAGTAAGTTTATCACATACCAGTTTCTCAAAAACTTTAGGAATCGTTGACAACTTACAAATAGGGCGATAATTGGATATTTCCTGTTTGGAACCCGATTTATAAATTGGAATGATAAAAGATTTTTTCCAATCAGATAGAAATAATCCCTTAGAAAGAGAACAATTAAATAGATATGAAAGGGGGCCTGAAAGGGCTATAGCATACATTTTTAGAACTAAGGGGGGGATTCCATCAGATCCGGGCTGTTTATCACTATTTAATTCCAATAGTGCTACCTCAATTTCAGACCTACTGATTATTAACCGACCAGTATTAATCATACCTTCGATACCAAAGTTGTTAGCACCAGAAGGTTGATGACTACTGTTGGTGTAATTGGACTTAAAATAATCTACAAATAAATTACAGATTGTTAGAGTGTCAGAATAAGTGGAACCTTGATATTGCATGATGTTCGGAAGTCCACTGCTTTTTTTTTGTTTTTGATAAATGTCCAAAAGCATTTACTATTATTTTTTAAACTATTTTCAATAGATAGAATATAAGTTTTATACAAAAACTTGTTTAGAATATTAAATTCCCTCTCCAGCAGAACATAATTATCTTTTAGTGATGTATTATTCAACGATTTGCGTAGTAATTTATAAGCTTTATTTTTTTTGTTACTTAAATTACAAAGCCTTTTGTTAAACCACGGGGGCTTTGAATTATTATTAATTTTGATTTTTGGGACATGCAGATTAATTGCGCACGTAAGAGATTGAATAAAAGAATTATAAGAATTTAATAGATCGGATGGATCAAATGTCAGATGCCATGGGATCTGTGACATAAAACTCGCTATGTTAGGAAAATTAGCTTTTTTATAGTTAAACACAAAACTATCATAATTTATTTTGGAATATTCATAAAATTCAAATGTAATGTACAAGGCAGTATGGTGAATAGTGTTGGGTACAATGGGGAGTTAACTTTCACCAACTTGTATTTTAAATTCCTTATCTGAATAAACAAGATCTAATAAGCGATTTAAACTATTTTTACAATTATTATTCTGAACTAAATCATAAGACAAGAAAGTATCAATAACTTCAATTTCGTAATCATATCTTACGTTGAAAGGTAAAAGTTGATTATCATCAGAATCGTAGGACCATTCGATACTAGGTAGATTAAAATCTCCAAGAATAATAACATGCTGATTATCTTTAAGCTTAGATAAATAAAACTGACAGTTTTAAACATGAGATTTATATATGTATATCTATAGAGCTTCTAGGAGGAATATAACTAACAATTACATAAAGATCGATGTGATGAGCAATGCTGACTTTGACTATAATTTGGTCGATGTCATACGAAGAATGAGAGGTAGAAGAAGGCAAAGTCATCTGTACACATGAGAAGGTGGAACGTATAGCAAGCATTACTCCTCCCCCTCGTACTAATCCAGTTAAATGAGGACAGCGATCTTTTCTGAATACAGAATAATATTGATTATTGATAAATTCGGCATTATGATGATCTTCTGTGAGCCAGGTTTCAATGATAGCCAAAAAGTCATATTGTTGAGAAGACGAGGATAAAAGCAATTGTTGCATTTTGGTGCGCATGCCGCTTACGTTTTGATAATATCCATTGAATTGTGATGGTAAAGTTCGTTGTCAGTGTTGTGGAGGTGGAGGTGGTGGCGGTGGTGAATGTTGTTCCTGGGTTAGTTCAGATGACTTAAGAGGCTGTGTTAGATGTTGCTGCTGTGTGTGGAGTGATGGTTGTGGTGATGATAGTAGTTGGTGATGTTGTTGTTGGGCTTGAATGCTTTTAGTTTTCTCGTGAGAAATGAATATTTTTACTTTTACATAAGAACCCCATACTGAAGCCTTCATGATATCAGATATATGAGGAGAGGGTACACTTAGTTTGAATGTCACAAATTTAAGAGAAGACAAGTCGGCATCTCTCTTAGTTAACATGAAACATTTGAATTGATTCGTAGGAATATTAGTTTTTTGAGAGATATGATTAATAATGTCATCTGCTGTGGTGTTTATATCAAATTTGGACAGATGAACCCATTTATAGTCTGGAATAGCACGGAGAGCTGATGAGGTGTCAATACCAATAATAGGCTTAGAACTGCTTTTAATTTTTTTTGGAATTGTTTTCCATTCGGATTCAATAATTAAGTTATTTTCTGAGTTTATTTCAAGGTTATTGGCGGAATTTAATTGGATGGTAGATATTGAATTGGAATTATTAGTTGACAACGGTAATAAAGAATGCGGTAATGACGTAGACGGTTTGGAATTAAGAGCAGATAATGATGGCGATTTTACGTTAGGATGATTATTATCAAGATTATTAGGAGTGAGATCAGATGAGTCGGGATCGTTTACTGGTAAAGAGATTTTTGTGTTTTTTTTTTTTGCCGTTTTAATTGGAGGCGAACTGTTATTAATTAGCAATTTAATGTCAGAGAGTTCATTTTTCAACTCACTAACAATGTTAGTGAGAGAGTTTAGATTATTGAATATGGAAGAGAAATTAAGATTTAAACACGAATTGCACTTGTAAAAATATTATTATGAGATAAGGATGAGAAATCACTTTCAGTAATTGCTAGACATTCTTTATGAAAATGATGACTGCAGCAACCCCCGCACTCAATGAAACTTTTGGACCGCTTAATTATTTGATTGCATAAAGAACAAGTCTTAGACATATTGAAGAAATTAGCTTCACTACTGACTGCGTTGGAAGTTAGTCGAAGACTGGGATATATGCAGTTTATTTTTTTATTCTATGTATTGATATGTGATTTTATGTTTATTTTATATCTTTTTTGAAAAAATGAATTCATCTTATATTTGAAAAATAAACTAAATATACCCTATATAGACATATGTGTAACATTCATTTAATAATTCGGATTAACTTTTCCTTGCTGGAAGTAGACAGTTCGTCGGTAAGTATGTCATTTATTTAATTTATAAAAAAAAATTTATTTCCTGAGAAAAAAATGATCAATAGATTTTGTTATGGCTTTTTGTAATTTTTTTTTAACTTTTTTTATATAATTTATTTAAGTGACAATGTTAACTTTTATCTGATACAAATTTTATATTGATTTGACTTAAAAATATTTGATATTGAGTTGAAAAAAGATGAAAAAAGATGAAAGCTTTTTTTTGGGGAAAAAGCGGTCGGACGTATGTTTGGCCCATGAAAAGTTTGTCCGACCAGTAGATTCTTTAAGTAGACGGTCCAAGCTTTCATTTGATACCCCATTTGTCCATTGACCCGATGAGGTAGGTCAACACCAAAAATACCGTTTTTTGAGATGGTCGGACAAAGGGTTGGTCCCGGATTCTGTCTGTCCGACCAAATGATTTGAAATCTACAACCAGATCTCTACCTACTACTATTTAAATTTTCCATTGACCTGATGGTATACCCCAACACCAAAAAACGCAACCGGAAGTGACCATTTTGCGGCCAAAAGGCCCGAAAAAAGTCTGTCCGACCAGCGGTTCTGTAATCTTCGTGTCACTAACCATTCGTTAATGACCAAATTTTCCATTGACTCGATGAGGTAGGTACTTTGACGGCCGCCTCCCATACTATAAGGTCGATTTTTGCACCGAGTGACAGAAGAGCATCCATACCCAAGAGTCCATCGAAGAAGTTATGGAATTTAAAAATGAGGAATTTGAGCAATCCAGTTTGGTTAAACTCGAGGAATATAGGAAGATTTGCTTGTTTTTCGAGCTGATATTTTTTGAAAACAGTGGTGATGTTAACAGGTTCACAACTGATTTGTTTTTCATGAGGAATGTATTCGGGGTTGATAAAAGAGGCAGATGCACCCGTATCTAAAAGAAACCTCAAAGGTCTACCAAAAGGGGATGAGATTTGTATGTATGGTAAAGCGTTTGGGTGAGAATTTGGATCTAATTATCCTGTGGGTTCTTGGAGGCTACATTGGAAAAATTTTCGATATCTATAATATTAGTGGAGTCGTTCTCGAAAAATCTGTCTAATTGTTGGAAAGGGTTTTTGTTTGGTGGTTGTTCCTCTTGGATTTCTTGCAGATTAAAGTTAGGATTTCTTGTTTGCTGGCTGTAACTGGTTTTTATTTTTGGGAAGGAATTGTTTGGGTTGTTTGGCTGTGGGTTATTATTGGGCCTATATTTTTGCATCCTGTTGAAATTGGTTTCATTTCTGTTATATGGTTTGGGATATAAGGGTTCATTAAATCTTAGTTGTGTATCTCTTATCGAAAGTGTCCTGGGAATGGCATGATTCTGCCTCCAATTATTTTGATTGTAGTGATAATTTTGTCTAGTTTGGTTTGGACTATATTTATTGTTGTCGTAGGGGTTAAATCTGGGGTATTGTGTAACTTTTTGGTAAGAAATGTTTTGCTCTTTTATACAACAGGTTAAGGCTGCTGCTAGGGAGCCAGGTTGCATTGCCCTTACTCTGGAACCAAGAGGTTCGTTAAGGGCACTCAAAAATGAATTGAGACACATTTAGTAATAAAGATCCTTTTTTGCCTGTATGACAGTTAGATTTTCTTCATGGATTAAAATATTGTTACAAAGTGCGGATTGGATTTCGATAATCTCTCCATAGAGGGATTCTACTGTCTTATTTAGTTGCCTTATGCTATGTAAGTCTCTGATTAGAGACGTTTCCGTACGTTTGTCGGAATAGTGGAGGATAAGATTATTTTTTATGTCGTCCCAAATAAGGGGGGTCCCATATGTATTGAGGACTTCGTTCGCCTGTCCTTCAATTTTATTACGTATGGCTCTAAGGAGTATCTGGCCATAGGGTGTATTATCAGTTCCTTTTATGTAGAGGAGAATTTCTTCAACGTTATTCAGAAATTCGTATAAGAGCCGTGGGTTCCCGTCAAATCTGGGTAGGTCCTTAATCGCGTCTGGGATCCTCAATGAACTAAATATTTCATTGGGATCAATAGGTGTGTTAGTTTGGGAAAAGTTATCTTGTAGAGGTAATGGTTCGGTATTATTATTAGTAGCCATAGTGGAGGAGTCTGTACTTGAAAAAGATGAATCTATATCTTCAGGAATAGAAGTAAGACTTCTAGAGAGGCGTTTAGAAAATTTAGCAAAGCTGTAGGGGAAAGGTGAGCGTTTTGGTTTGACTGGTCCTTTTTCTTTAGGCATGTAAGTATGATTAATTAAATATAATGGGATTGTATTGGATATATGTATATATTGAATTTATATATTTTTCTTGTTTTTTTCTAAAGTTAATATCTTTAATATATATAACTAGCAAAAAGTACCCGGCGTTGCCCGGGCACCCGAGGAAAATTTTTTCATACAATATCTTTTAAATGCAATTAAAAACCAAGACATAATTTTTGTAAGAAAAAGGGTTTTTTATTTTTATTTTGCCAAATTATGTTCGTTGAGTAAATAAAACAAACAGAGATGCTATTGTTTTTTAATATCGGGTACCTTCAAATCTTATGCTGTAATTTCGTTGGGGTAAATGATGTAATTTCCTAGCAGATTTCCGAATAAGATTCGAAATAACATCATTTCCTATACAAAAACACATTTCGAAATTTTCTCATTTCCACCAAATTTGGATGAAATTGGGTTACAACCGAAATCGAACATCCCTAATTTCAAAATGATTGTGTTCTCGACTTTCAGCTGTTCTTAATATCTTAGTGAAGAGAAATTCAGAAATTCAAATTGCGCTGGCATCAGAATATCCTGGATTGCAAATTTTGAACCTCAAAATTTGCAGAAAAAAATTAACGCATGGTAACACTCACTTGCACCGAGGTTGATATAATATTTCCGAAATATCCAAGATGGTTGAGCTTATGAAATAGGCCAGAACAGAAGAGTTAAAATTTTACAATGTCTTCGGTATGGCCCAAGCTGTTAAATTTTTGACGCAGATGATATTTTGGACAAAGGTTATCGATTCCGTTTCTTTATTCGGATTTGGACACCATGGTTGAACCAGGGGTTGCAGGTATTTAAAATTTACATATCGCACTAATGAGTACATTCATTGTAAACAAAACTAAACAAAAGGCAACTGCAGAAGTAAACAAACCAAAACAACAATTTGGAAATAAATCCAAGGCAACGGCAGAAGTAAGCAAAACTAAACAAAAGTCAACTGCAGAAGTAAACAAAACAACAATTTGGAAATAAATCCAAAGCAAAGGCAGAAGTAAGCAAAACTAAACAAAAGGCAACTGCAGAAGTAAACAAACCAAAACAACAATTTGGAAATAAATCCAAGGCAACGGCAGAAGTAAGCAAAACTGAACAAAAGTCAACTGCAGAAGTAAACAAAACAACAATTTGGAAATAAATCCAAGGCAAAGGCAGAAGTAAGCAAAACTAAACAAAAGGCAACTGCAGAAGTAAACAAACCAAAACAACAATTTGGAAATAAATCCAAGGCAACGGCAGAAGTAAGCAAAACTAAGCAAAAGGCAACTGCAGAAGTAAACAAAACAACAATTTGGAAATAAATCCAAAGCAAAGGCAGAAGTAAGCAAAACTAAACAAAAGGCAACTGCAGAAGTAAACAAACCAAAACAACAATTTGGAAATAAATCCAAGGCAACGGCAGAAGTAAGCAAAACTAAACAAAAGTCAAGTGCAGAAGTAAACAAAACAACAATTTTTAAATAAATCCAAGGCAAAGGCAGAAGTAAGCAAAACTAAACAAAAGGCAACTGCAGAAGTAAACAAACTAAAACAACAATTTGGAAATAAATCCAAGGCAACGGCAGAACTAAGCAAAACTAAACAAAAGTCAACTGCAGAAGTAAACAAAACAACAATTTGGAAATAAATCCAAGGCAAAGGCAGAAGTAAGCAAAACTAAACAAAAGGCAACTGCAGAAGTAAACAAACCAAAACACCAATTTGGAAATAAATCCAAGGCAACGGCAAAAGTAAACAAAAACACTATTTTAGCGAATTTCTTTTTCGTATTTGTTCTTCGATACAGCGGCTGCGTTTAGGGCAGGAATACAATATAGCGTTGCCCACAGCCAGCTACTGGCACGAAAATTGCAACCCACGCATATTTTCCATTCACACACACAAACTTTATAAACATGCCGGCTAACTGGCAGTAAAAGAAAAGAAAGTCTGGTAATTCAAAACGGGTGTGACATAAGTTCCACTGACCTTATTAATATGTCTGCTTTAAATAGGCACAGTTTCCATGGACATTTTGAACAATTAGGCAATAGTCATAAGGTCCATGAACATTATGCCTATTTTAAAGTGGACATAATGTCTATATTGAAATTTTGAACTTCAAGTCTAGTTTTATTTATGAAAATTATTTATATATATCAAATGCTTTTGTTTAGGTCTATTTTGTATAATGGGCCTCTGATTCCGATGGCATTTTTCTTCTTAACTTGACGCTACCGATTGAATGGGTCAACTAAAGAAATTTGACTACGGACAAACAATTACTCAAAACAGAGTAGAGTGTTTGGCGTTTCCATTACCTTGACATTATGTCTACTTCAAAACTTACTAATTAAACATGTCTAAATTTTCGATTTCGCCATAAGGTCAATGGACATTATGTCTATTTCGTTCATGGACCTTATGACTATTTCCAAAAAGATTTGAAGGTTCCCGAAATGGCCAACGATATCATCTCTGTTTGCTTTTTTATTCAACGCACATAATTTGTTTTTAACCTATCGGCGACAATAGCTTTGAAAGTACAAATTGCTTAACTGTGAAAGCTTGCATAGCAAACTCGATTTTCCTTGCTAACCTAACATGTGCGAATAAAAAAGATGACAGTTAAATGTAAAATCCTACCAACTCTTATAGCAGTCGGATGAAAAGTTGGGAACCACCCAACTTTGTTTCAGTTTTTCATGAGCTTACACTTGCAAGTTCATTTTTACTTTTGCCATCCACTGGCGCTTGTTGTAAGTTTTCCAATAGGTTCATTTCAAAACTCTCAACAAACTATTTATTTCTAACATATGCCAAACACGCACCTTCAGCTGAAATGCAAGGAATAATGGCGGGCTTACACATGCATAAATTTACCGGCGAGCGCCTGTAACCGTGAGAGTACAAAATTTTCGCAATTGAAAAAGCCTACACACGAAACTTAATTTTCCTTACAAACTTTCCATGTGTGCATGAAAAAATGCATACTTCTTAAATACATGCGAAACGTAAGCAACTGCTGTTACCGGTGCATGAAAAGTTGATGAGCAACAGACTCTTATTATACTTTCATGCATGTTCCCAACCAACGCGTAAGTGTATGTTTACACATGCTTTTTGCTTTTTGCTTTCATAAATTATTCATTCATGTCAATTCACAGAAAAGGAACACGGCAGAAGTAAGCAAAACTAAACTGCAGATGTAAACAAAACAACAATTTGGAAATAAATCCAAGGCAAAGGCAGAAGTAAACAAAACTAAACAAAAGGCAACTGCAGAAGTAAACAAACCAAAACAACAGTTTGGAAATAAATCCAAGGCAACGGCAGAAGTAAGCAAAACTAAGCAAAAGGCAACTGCAGAAGTAAACAAAACAACAATTTGGAAATAAATCCAAGGCAAAGGCAGAAGTAAACAAAACTAAACAAAAGGCAACTGCAGAAGTAAACAAACCAAAACAACAGTTTGGAAATAAATCCAAGGCAACGGCAGAAGTAAGCAAAACTAAGCAAAAGGCAACTGCAGAAGTAAACAAAACAACAATTTGGAAATAAATCCAAGGCAAAGGCAGAAGTAAACAAAACTAAACAAAAGGCAACTGCAGAAGTAAACAAACCAAAACAACAATTTGGAAATAAATCCAAGGCAACGGCAGAAGTAAACAAAAACACACTAAACAAACAGGGAATAAGAAAAAAAGGAAAAGGAGAAACGTCAAAAATATTTGAGAAATATAAACAACAATTTGGAAATAAATCCAAGGCAACGGCAGAAGTAAACAAAAACACACTAAACAAACAGGGAATAAGAAAAAAAGGAAAAGGAGAAATGTCAAAAATATTTGAGAAATATAAAATTTCTCATAATAAATTTAAGAGGTAAGTTCAAATATTATTAGATTAAACCTATTTAAAATAATTTATTTTTTAATTTAAATAGCCTATAACCTGGCCAGGGAATGGGGCAAGATTTTAGAATCCACTGTATTGCGAGGTAAGTGGTGTGTCGTCAGTTTATCTGCCATATACGGACAAACTGACACACAAACAAAATTACTCTTTTATATATAGTAGAGATATGCTAATAAATATATTTATAATATATGATACGAGAAGCACAACTTACAAGCACATGCACCCCAAGATAGTTATTTTCATTGTTCAGATGTGTAGTGATGGTCCAGCGGTGATAGAGGGTAAAAACCCAACGGTCGTTGCACAAGTGTGTTATGTGTGGTTATTATATCGGCGAATTTTATTGAATGTAGGTAGCACTGTTTTAATTGAATTCTTCCAGTTTTTTTTTTTTTTTTAAATGTTAATAATATTTCGCGAGATGTTTTCAATTTCGGTCACAAGCACTATTTTAATTGAATTCTTCCAGTTTTTTTTTTTTTTTTTTTAATGTTAATAATATTTCGCGAAATGTTTTCAATTTCGGTCACAAGCACTATTTTAGTTGAATTCTTCGATTGAGCTTCCTTTTTTTTTTTATTTATTTTTTTTTTTTTTTTTTACTTTTAAAATGTTAATGAAATTTCACTTGATCAATCGGACCGTTCACCGCATCCTACCGACTGCGCCAAATAAGTCTTGAGATTTAAACGGAGCGAAAAAAAACCGACTTGTACTTTTAACATGAAGTTTATTATTGACTTATCATTAACATTCAATTATTATTTTAGCCTATGAAGAATACAAGAATAAAGTAAAACAGCGAAAGTGCTGATTATTCATTAGATACAAATTATTGGGAAATACATTATTGAAGTAGGTGGAATTGGCAGACTGCTGACATCTATGAAATTTCGGGTTGGCGGATGTTCTCAGGGCGATGGCCGGATACTGGGTTGGCATGTGGCTATAGGGCGATGGCCGGATACTGGGTTGGCATGTGGCTATAGCTTGTGGCGACTTAGTGGGCGTTAGGTGGATGGGCTGCTGACGTAACTCGCGCGCACAAGGGTAGTGTCTGTGGGCCACTTAAGGCAAGTTAAGCATTTGTAAGAAAAAAATCAATCAAACATGACATTACGATGATAGAGAAGTCGAAAAAAATGGGTCCGACAATTCTGTCTGCCTGTCTGTCCGTATGTCTGTCTGTCTGTATAGCCTAAACGGCTTTACCGATATGCTTCAAACTTGATACATAGTATTATTATGACGTCCTACAGGAGCGTTTTTGGAATTATAATTCTAGCTCTAAATCTAACGGTACCTGCCATACGATTTTTAGTGAAAAACTAATTTGTCTCAAAAACGGCTCTTATGATTTTGATAAAACTTTCTGAATAGTGTTTTCTCTGCAAATTGTATGTTCTGGTCGGAATAGATTTTTCAGGAAAAGTCTTATAACGGTTCCTCGCATAGAACTGGTTTTTTTAAAATCAGATTTTCTCGTAAGCCACTTGACGGATTTCGATGAAATTTTTAATGTAGAAGCCTTTAGACAAAGTAATATTCATTTTTAAATTTCTGAAAAAAAGTTTTTTTGAGTTTAAAAAAAAATAATTTTTTTTTAATTTTTTGTTTTTTTTTTTCAAAAACGGTTATTTTTAAAATTTTATTTTTCTGATAACAACTACAAAGTGCTAGAAGTTGGCATATTCAAACAAAATTTCGAATATATTTTGGAAAAGTTTTTCAAAAAAACGGTTTTTTGAAAAAAACTGGTCGAACTATTTTGAAAAAAAAAAATCTTAAAATTCTTAACAATAAACAAAATCATGTGGCGTACTTCATTTTTTCCAAAAAACGTTTTAACTATTGATTTTTAAGCGATCAATAAAATTCCATATCATTTTTTCTCTGCTTTTTCCAAAAACTTAAAAACCAAGACCACTGTCTCACATTAGAGCAAGTTTGTCCGACCCAGTCATGCACTTTTTTTTTGTTTAATATAGCTAAATAAATGATTTCATTGATAAATGTCAATGTTGTGAATTGAATAAAAGAACAATTTCCCTTTAGGAATACGTATCGGGGTCATTTTTAAGAATTGAAAAAAGAGGATTGTTGTGTACAACGTTTGACCACTTTAGAAAACATAAAACGCGTTTAGAACCTGCGTTCCGCGGGGAATTCCAGACTTATGTAGCCCTGGCAGCTAATTCTCTTTAGCCTAAAGGCTGACTTAAGGGCTGAAAAGAATTGCAAATATTTTATTTTTATATAACCTTGTTTTTTTTTTTTGTGTTCTGGAGATATCCTGATATATTCCTTCTCTGAAAGGGTCTGCAGCTAAATAAAACGCGTCTTTAGTGTGTAATTATTCTCGGATATATTCCTTCTCTGAAAGGGATCGTCTGCAGCTAAATAAAACGCGTCTTTTGTGTGTAATAATTCTCGTACCACGGCACTTTATTGTCAATTTTGGGGCAGTATTTATATTGCATACCCCACTTCTTAAACTTAACATTCTTGCTTACCTAGTTACAATTTTCAGTAAAAAACTTACTTAATACTAAAGTCTTTTGTTTTGTCTATGACGTGTCCAACGGTCATCTTTTTGTCTGCTACCATGCCGGGTCCAACAGTCATCTTTTTCCGTTGTCATCAGTTTTTTACTGCCGGGTCCAACAGTCATCTTTTTGTCTCCTGTTTCATTTAGCCTTATTTTGGGTCTTTGATTTTATTATCGTATCAGGGCAGCAGTATTTTCCGTAGGTATACCATTTTTGTGTGTTAGTATACACCTGCACTTTATTAAACCGTGCCTCCAATGTATTGTAGAATGTATTACAATGTGCCCAGCTTTGGGTTGTGGCTTGTTGGTTATACATTTCGATGTATACTTCTTGGTGCGTGTATTGCTGTAGTATAGTTCTTGGTGCGTATTTTGTTGTAGTATACTTCCTGGTGATAATACGCACATAACAGGATTAAGGATTATTGAAAGTTAAATAATACAAAAAAACAATGCATTAGGTAATATTTTTCATGAGTTAGTCTTATTGGAATTCACAGGAATAGGTAGTGTAGCGAGGATTTGGTGAATTATTAAACATTAAAGGTGTTGAAATGTTTACATTTTTTTGTCTTTGTCATTCGATAAAGGTAAACATTCAGAACGCACCTGTCAAATTTAATGCGATTGTCGATGGGAGGAAAAGGGGTGCGACTGCGGCTAACGGAAAGTTAATACCTGAATGGGTTTTTGCGATTCTTCAAACCTATTAGTTGGGTTTTGTTTTCTTTCCTTGGGTCATAAAACAAGGTAATTTTATTGAATATGAAGAGAATTATCAGAATTGTCAAGCGTTAATCTATGAATGAATTTTGTGATGGCGATCCTTATGATCAGGTAGTTGGGTAGTCAAGTTCTAATCCACGAATAAATTTCTGGATCGCGATTCTTAAAAACAGGTACGCAGTTGGATTTTTCTACTCTTGTTGGTTTTGACTTTGGAAGGACACATGACCAAAGAAAAGAAAACAAAACCTAACTAGACCTTATTTTAAGAATAGCGTCGTCTTATTCTTATATAAAATCACGTAAAACTTCTTTTATGTTTATATGTGGTTTCACGTGCAATAATTAAACGGTGCAGGGAACTAACTTCACGGGCACTACCTTCACATGGGAATTAACTTCACCACTGGTGGGAACTAATCTCACTTTTTATTGATGAAGTTAATTCCCACCGAAAGTGGGAATTAATTTCACCAAAAAATCGTGTGAAATAAATTCCCATCCAAAATTTGAAAATCTCAAGAGAAAAACTTTCGAACAATTAAAGAGATCATATGGATTTAAGCAATTTATTATAATTTATAAGCAAAAGTTTTTTCAAAAAGGGATATAGGTACCTATTAAAGAAATACTTATGCATTATTCATATTTTCAAAGAAATTATTGTATTATAGAATGCACTGAAACTGCATTAGCAGCGAAAATAATTAAAACTAAATGTTTGCAAAGATTAACTTCAGTTTTAGTTAAAAATTCGCGCGAATGTTTAACTAAAACTAAAGTTGATCTTTGCAAACATTTTGTTTTAGTTATTTTCGCAACTAATGTTTGACTTTTGTTATACTTTAAAATTCGCGCGAATTTTAAAGTATAACCCAAGTTGATCTTTGCAAACATTTTGTTTTTTTTTCAACTTGTTTTATTTAAAAATTGTATTTCGTTTTAGTAAAAAATTCGCGCGAATTTTATACTAAAACGAAATACCATTTTTTGGAAGTTTGCATTAAAACAATTACTTATAAATAAAACAAGTTGCAAAAAAAAAAAACCAAAAGTTTGCAAAAATTAACTTTAGTTTTAGTTAAAAATTCGCGCGAATTTTCAACTAAAACTAAAGTTAATTTTTGCAAACATTTGGTTTTAATTATTTTCGCTGCAAATGCTTCTGCCCTCTTTTTTTTAGTTTATCATGCTAAACTAAATAACACAATAACGATAATTATATCATTTACTGTAATAAGAAGTGAAGTTATCTCCCATCCACCGTGGGAAATAACTTCATACAAAAGTGAAATCAATTCCCACAAAATAGTGAAATTAATTCCCACTTTCGGTGAGAATTAACTTCATCAGAAAAAAGTGTAATTAGCTCCCACCAGTGGTGAAGTTAATTCCCATGTGAAGGTAGTGCCCGTGAAGTTAGTTCCCTGCACCTAATTAAACAAGTATTCAGCATCAAGACTTTAGTTACGTTTTTGTGAAAATTAAACCATGTCGGAGGCAAAAAGAAAGAAGCACCAATACAGTGGAGAATACATTAGATATGGACTTATTGAAAATCCAGCAAAGCCATCATCGCCTTTGTGGCTTGTTTGCCTCAAAACATTTTCAAATGAAGCGATGAAACCATCAAGACTTCAAGATCACATGAATAAAATTCATCCAGATAAGAAGGTCAAAAATGCAGCCTATTTTCAAGACCCGGAGAAGAAGCACAATGCTCAGCCAAGTGTGTCGAAACTGTTTTCGGTACAGCTTCGTACAATATCTCTCTGTTGATTGCTCAAACCGGTAACAGCAAACCATCGGAGAAGAATTAATTTTACCGGCTATACAAGAAGTAATAACTACGGTACTCCATAAACCAGCGGCAGATATTATCCGAAAAATGTGAAAGACTGTCCCAACCACTGCAACATGTAATCAAAGCAGTCAATAGAATATAAAACAGCTCTTTAAATTACAGATAATTCAATCAGCTTTGTGTGGCGAATGATGAAAAATTCAACTGATTGCTGTTTCACACAGAAGTTTGTTGGCTATCAGGAGGCAATTGTCTGGCACGATCTTACAATTTATTTGACTCAGTGATAGAGTTCATGGAAAACAAAGACACGGTATTGCTCGAAAACCTCATCACATCATATAAGGACATTGACAGACGTGAGTTCCAAAATTTTCCAAATTCACCATTATCCTGCAGCAATGACGACTTGTTTGCCTACTGTCAACATTTGGGAAAACCTCCACAGTGATTTTATGGAACGGTTCAACATTTTAAAATTGGAAATACCAGACTAGTTCATGGATCCTTTTTCGAATTATATAACAGCAATATCATCCCAGCTGGAAGAAGAACTCATAGAACTGACAACGAACATTAAGGTTCAAATAAAAATCAAGTTCAAAAAGGGCTACCAAGAGTTTTGGCTAGAAAAGTTAATCTAACAATTGTACCTGGGACTGTGGTCGATATCGTCCAACGATATCTGATAGCATTCCCATCTTCATATTTGTGTGACAACGTTTCTTACTTAAAATAGAAACCGTTTGCATGTTACCGAACGTGGCGATTTGCGGCTGTTTTTGAGCAAATTCTAACCTTAAATCGACAAACTTGTCAAAAATTACCAGATTCATCCTTCACATTAAATTGTGTATTTTAAAATACAAATTGAATACGATGGTTTTAGTAAGAATAAAATGTAGGTACTGATAAAATTATAAAGTTGTGTTTTATCTATGGTTTTATTTAATCTCACTAGTAAAAAATGTAATTCTAATCTTAAAGCACAAGCGCATTACTGCAATTAAATTGATCAAAGTAATGAATGTCACTTGGGCTTATAAGATGTGGTATACCAAAACTCGTACATATATATGTACGCTCCAATTAGAGAACCATTTCTTTTTTGGGGGGCGCTGAAAAATAATTGATTATCTAGGTGGGCGTTAGATGAAACAAGTTTGAGAACCTCTGCTCTAGATGGTAGTGATGCAGAAGCATTGACGCCAAACCATTCTTACTGAAGTCATCAAGTGACGAGAAGTTTTCTGGGCCGATTGACAGCGATGGAGTCGCACTGCGTAAAAACTGGCAAACCAGTGAGCAATTTGCTAACCAATTTTTGCGACGATTGGTCAGAGAATACTGAACTGAATTCACCAGGCATGCAAAGTGGTACTACTGGACTAGGTCTACTCAGGAAGGAGACGTTGTCATCATAACTGATCCAGATAGCCCACGAAACAGCTGGCCAAAGGGAATCATCCTCAAGGTACTACCAGGCAAGGACGGTGTAGTTAGAAGTGCGATAGTTGAAACAAAAAAATGGAATTGGCATCTATAATAGGGCCGCAGCCAAAATTGCCATGCTAGATGTCGAAAGATATAGAGATTAAAGAGTAACTTAAGAACCAAAAAAATAAGTAATAATAAAGATAGTTAAAAACTATATGTAAGTTATAATAAGAATTTATAAAGAAAAACACTGTACACAATTAACCCATTGCATTCAAACAGATAAGAAGAGCGTAGAGTTCCATACTCATTGCAAATCACAAGATAAAAAAGTGTTAAACTACTAAAAACTTTAATAAAATACTAACGTTTTCAAGTGTGTCAGACACGTGACGTCGTCTGTCCGTACGTGACGATAACTGAAGTTATTAAAAAATTTCTGAAAAAAATTAAATATGTTTTTTTATATTTGTTTCTCCTTATTATCAACTTTGATGCTCCCTTATTATTTGCTTCTCACTAATCAATAATCCATTTTTTATAGTTTCGCTAAAATTTGAATGTAAAGTAATTACTTACAAAATTGGTTGACTCTAGCCGTCTGTTACGTGACAGCTATTATAATTCTTTTTTGAGGCCATTTTAAAAATATAAATTGAGCCCGCACACAAGGGGTTATTAATACCCTTAATATGAGTCAACACAGTGCGAGCGTCTAGGAAATGTGGATAGGAGATAAAAGGAGGTGCCGGTGCACATTGGTTTTCAATGTCTGTATATCGCAATGGGAGGGAAAATCGAGCCGGGTAAAGCATTCCGCATTCTTGTAGTGCGGCTAAAAAAGAGTCTCTATACTTAACAGTACGTCCAAAGTTAGGCTCGAGGGTAAACTGATGGGGAAATTGTAACGGGGAAATTGCTTTAAGGGAGGAACGCAACTGGCTATTTCGCTGGAGCACTGATTGTGGAAGTAACGATAAAACACAAGGTTAGACAAGAAACATTACGATGATGTTCAAGTGAAAGAAATGTTTCGGTAATGGTTCTTTCACCTATCAATTTTCAGGCTCTTTTTTGAATCCTATCCAGGAGGCGCAAGTGAGTGACAGGAGCACCTGCCCAGATATGAGAATTGTACTCTAGCTTCGGGCGAATGAATGCCTTGTAGATTATAGCCAGATCAGAAGGGGAAAAATATTTCTTGCATCGATTTAGGAAACCTAAACCATTAGACAAGAGATCATTTATAAAAATTAAAAAGAGAGTCGGAGACAGAACGGAGCCTTGGGGCACACCAGCATTTATTTTGTGGGTAAACAACGCGAATTGAACGGTCCGAAAAGTAATTTCTAATCCTTCGAAGGAGGGGTTCATCGATGCCAAATGCACGCATTTTCGATAAAAGAGCTTCATGCCAAACTCTATCAAATGCCTTTGAAATATCAAGTGCAATAATCTTACTTTCTCCAAAACGATGTAAAGATTGGTTCCACTGTTCGGTGAGACATACCATCATATCACCAGTGGACCTATTGCTACGAAAACCGTACTGCCGGTCATTAAGAAGTTTCCGTTTCTCAAGATATTTCTTGATCTGAAAGTGTATCAGAGTTTCCATGACCTTGGAAAGAAGGGAAGTCAGTGCGATTGGTTGGTAATTTGAGGGGATAAAGATACGCCTTTTTTTTGGGATGGGCTGGACAAATGCTGTTTCCCATCCACTCGGAAAGAGAATTGTAGAATAGGAAAGATAGAAAAGCTTACGCAGTGGTTTTGCCAGCGTGGAAGCACACCTTTTCAGAACTATGGGAGGAATACTATACGGGCCAGCGGATTTGTGTATGTTGATATCTTTTAGTACTCTTGCAACTGTACGAGTGCGAAAGAAGATTTTTCCCATAAAACCATTCACGTTCTCAAGTACAGGAGGAGTCATATCACACTGGGGCAGCGTTGAATTAGCAGCAAACTTTGCTGCAAATAAATCTGCTTTAGCTTGGGAGCTTACCACAGCAGTGTTATTATCGACGAGCGTCGGAAGTCGGAACCGAAGATGTAGTAGTGTTACGTATATTTCTTACGAATGACAAAAAATTTTTACTACCGCTGGGACATTGTAGTATTTTTTGCCTTATTTTTTGTTCGTGCAAAAATTTGGTTCTTTGAACGTGAGCATTACAGGTCTTTCTAGCTTGTTTGAACTTTTTCCGGTTTTCCTCAAAAGTGTTGGCTTTATAACATCGGAAGCTTACTTCTCTCTCTTTGATAACCTCTTTGCAGCACAGGTCGAACCATGAATTCTCTTTTGGTTTGATACTTTTTGTCCTATTTGGAACAAAATTTCTCATCCCGCAGAGAATAATGTTTGTGATCATATCAGCGCTGGAGTCAACGTCACTATCGAGGAAGCATAGTGACCAGTTAAAGTTTCTTGCATATAATAAAAGACTGATAAGATATAAACTAAAATTAGTACATGGCATATTCCATTTACGTACCCAGTATAAGGAGCCTTATCTATATATATAATAAAATGCACGACTGGGTCGCACGAACTTGCTCTTATGATAAGCAATTGCGGAGTGGCTGCATATATGGATATTAAAAAAAAAATTAAATAATTTCGAAAATTCTTTTATTTTTTAAATTAGTTTAAGAGTTTTCTCGGAAAAACTAAGTATGCAATAAAATTTCAAAGCTATACGTCAATCTAGGAAAAAAATATTGAAAATCGTTGGACCAGTTTTTTTTTAAAGGTTATTTTTGAAAAACTTTTTCAAAAAATAGTTTGAAATTTATTTGAGTATGCAAATATATGGCAATCTGTAGTTTACATTTGAAAAATAATTTAAAAAAAAATCAATCTACCCGTTTCCAACATATTTCGAAAACCAAAAAAATTTTTGAAAAAATTATAAAAAATCAAAAAAAAAAATTTTTGAAAATTTTGAAATGCCATATTAATAAAATTATGAATTACTTCCTGTAGCCAAAATTTTATTGAAATCGAATGTATAGTTTACGAGAAAATTTGAATTGAAAATACTGGTTCTATGAGAGGTACCGTTATTAGACAAATTTTGAAAAAAAAATTTCGAAGTAAAAGATAGATTTTCTGGCAAAAATAGCATACTGAAAGTTTTATCAAAATCGTTAGAGCCGTTTTTGAGAAAATCAATTTTTGTCTTCAAGATTGTATGGCAGGTGCCGTTATTTTTGGACCTAGAGCAAAAATAAAAAATTTGTTCCTAAATACCAAACTTTAAGCAAATCGGCCCACCCGTTCAGCCTCCAGAGGCGTGAACAGACAGACAGACAGACAGACGGACGGAATTTCCAGACCCACTTTTTTCGACTTCTCCATCATCTTAATGTCATGTGTGATTGTTATCTCAAATTTTTACTTGCGATTATAGGTACTATAAAACAAGTTATGCATTCGTCGAAAAAAAAAGTTTTGAGATAACAATCAAACATGACATTACGATGATAGCGAAGACGAAAAAAGATGGTCTAAAAATTCTGTCCGTCTGTATGTCTGTCTGTCTGTCTGTCTGTATAGAGACCTACAGCCCAAACGGGTGGGCCGAATTGCTTCAAACTTGGTATATAGAGATTTTTTGGTATTGTGCAGAGGGGAAATTGAAATTTTTTTTTTTAGCTCAAAAATAATGGTACCTGCCATATAACCGTTACGTTAAAGCTTATTTTTCACAAAAACGGCTCTAACGATTTCGATTTAAAAAATTCAGTGTTGCTTTTTAGGTACGACCAATCATATGGCTGAAAAAAAAGTTTTAAAAAATGGCTAAGAACGGTACTTTCCATAGGACCGTTTTTTTTGCTTTCGACTATCTCGAAAACGACTCAACCGATTCTTTCGAAATTTTACACATATATAGCTGTAGGTAGCTGAATTTGTACTGCATACCAATATTTAAAAAAAAATTTAAAAAATTAATATTTTGAAAACGGTTTATACAATTTTTTTCCAAAAATTATAAATAAATGTATTTGCTGAATACCTATGAACTGCCGTTTTTGAATTTTTTTTGAAAAATTTTTTCAAAAAAAACTTTTTTTCTCGAAAACCGCTTCACAGATTTTTATAAATTTATTCTCATAAATTCAAATTTATGCAAGAAATAAAATGGCGTAATTTTTTTTCAGCTCAAATTAGTTTAAGTATTTATTTAAGAATTTTGAAAATTTTATGTTTATCAATATCTCACTGCCACAAATTAGAGCAAGTTCGTGCGACCCAGTCGTGCATTTTATTTTTCTGCATGAATCCATAACTTGCCTTATAGTACCTATAATCGCAAGTAAAAATGGATGTGTGTATGTTTGTATTTTTGTATGTATGTTGTCTATGGACTCTTAAACCGCCCAATGGAACTTTATGAAATTTTAAATAAAAATATAGTTAAGTCCAGGGATGGTTTCTGTGAAGGTTTGGTTCCGATCGGGTGGAAGACAAAAATAAAATGCAGGCTTTTAACATTTTTTTTTTTTTTTTTTTTTTTTTTTTTTTTTTTTTTTTGGTTTTTTCATAAATTTTAGCGGTTTGAAACTCAGCGAAAATTCCGCAATTTCCGATCGGGTGGAAGACAAAACTAAAATGCAGACTTTTAACATTTTTTGGATGATTTTCTTTTTTTTTGATTTTTGATTTTTTCATAAATTTTTTAGCTCTTTGAAACATCAGCGAAAATTCCAGAATGGCCGATCGGGTCGAAGACAAAACAAAAATGAAGGCTTTAACCAAAAATATTGTTTATCCGCTAGCATTGATATGAAATAAATAAATAAATTTAATTTCACATTAAATAAGTGTTTTTTTAGCGTAGCAACGCGCGCCGGTTACCGCTATCTATATATAAAAATTGATGTGTGTATGTTTGTAAGTATGTATGTATGTTGTCTATGGACTCCTAAACCGCCCAATTTCTTTTTTTTTTGGTTTTTTCATAAATTTTCTAGCTGTTTGAAACATCAGCGAAAACTCCGCAATGGCTGAACGGGTCGAAGACGAAAAAAAAATGAAGGATTTAACCTAAAATATTGTTTATCCGCTAGCAGTGATATGAAATAAATAATTAAATTTAATTTCACATTAAATAAGTGTTTTTTTGGGCGTAGCAACGCGCGCCGGGTACCGCTAGTTATAACATAAAAGTAGTTGGATTTGTCTGTAAGTGACCATGGAGTGCTCCACATACATTGTTAAATATTACCATTAAATCTGGATTTAGGTTATCTTTAGATTTAGCTAAATAATAAGAACGCAGATTGCTTTGAAATACTCGTAAAACCACACACAAAGTCTAAAGAACAGTTTTTAAGAAAAATTGTAGAAATTAAAAAATGTTGGCGAAAACTCAACGAAAACAATATGCAAGCTACCGTTGAGTAAAATTTATTCTTTAAAACTTGTATGCCATCTTGCAGGTGCTTACCAAGTCTGAACCTTTTCGAAAATGTCAGTGTCAATTTTCGTTATTGAAAATGTTGGCTTAAACTAAAAAATCTGTAATGCGATTTAAAGACAACTATTAAGCATTATGTTATCTGAAAAAGCCATTTATGTCAAAATACAAAAACCCAGTTCAGTCGAAAATACCTCAGGTTCAATAAATTAAGGGAGATTATCAGGATTTAAATGAAACGAAAAAACCTCGACAACCATATTTCTTTAAACTGCTATGTATTAAGTTTAAAGAAAATCCGTTAAGACCGTAGTTTGATGTGAAAAAGCGCACAGACATAACGGAGAACGCGATTGCGAAAGCCACTTTTTTGGGCTTTAATTTATGATGGTAATGTCTAATGTCATGTTTGATTAAAAGCTTCAATTCTTTATGCACGAAACCAAAACTTGTGCTCTTAAAAATATTGAAAAGAATAGGTATTTTTAAATTTTGTGAGTTTTTTCTTTCTAACCAAAATTACCCCGCGTTGTCAAAATATTTAAATTTAAAAAAAAATCTAAAAATCTGCTAGTTTACCTGAAAATCTGATTTGAAAAAACGGGTTCTTTGATAGATAATAAGACAAATACCGAAACAAAGCATTCTCAGCAGAAGATAGACTGTTCTGATAAAACAGAACTCAGAAAGTTTTAGTTAAATCGTTGAAACCGTTTTCGAGAAAAGTTAACTTCTTCAAAATTGTGTTGCAGGTACTTAGCTACTTCTTAGGCCTAGGGTATAATGTACATTCGAAATATGAGAGACGACCAAATTAATACTAATCAAACCACACATTTTGAAGAAAACCGGCCCTTCCCGTGCAGCGATTGTGACAGAAATTGCTGATTCATGAACAAAAATACCAACTAGTATGAACATTATTGTACTTTTAATCATCTCGACATTAATTATGTTCACCTGTTTCGTACTTGCACTTGGAACAAAAATATTGTCTTTCGATTTTCGCTCGTAGATTTTGCGGCCTGTGGGCGGGTATATTGTTTTGGCGCCATTTGCGTTTTTTTATTCAGTAACAGATGCCGAATCACCACACAGCTCGTCCAAATGTTAAAACCTTATTATCAAAATAAGTGTTTATTTCAACATCTACCCGTAATTTTTAAAAAACCCTATATTTGTTCACCTGACAATGTGGTGGAGTTCCTTATTAGTTATTATTATCGATTTTTTTTATGCCATACCTACAGCAAATTATTGCTCTTTGGCTATTTTCGTTAATTACGGGTTTTAAATAATAATAATAATTAAATACATACATACAAATTGATGAAACCGAGTACTGCATTTAATTTCAATATCTTAAGATATATATTTGTACCATAAAATCTTTCACTTGCATCCAAAAATAGGGTTATGTATATACAAAAAGTTGTAGACAGTACTGTGAAGCATCCAAATGTTTTCCTATTTATTAAAACGAGATACTATGTGATGCGAGAAAAACCCAGAAATAGATTCTTCCGCAAAGTCTTCACATGTCTGAATTTTGTGTACAAAATAAAAAAAGCGCAGTAATTCTGATTTAAAAAAATTTTGTTTGAGTTGTTTTAAAGTGTGTAAAGTGTAAATATATTATTTTAAAGCAATTTTATTTATTCGTTAACAATTTTCTGGATTGTTTTTAATAAAAATAGTGAATAAATTATACATTTTGAAAAATATACGAATAATATTCTAACGATATTTGAAGTGTATGAAATATATTTTAAAGTTATTCTGTTCTTTTTGCAACGATTTGCGTAAGCGAATAGAATAAACGTTTGATACATTTAAAAAAAATTATTTTCACCGAAGCCATAATATTACTTAATTTAAAAAATGCAGACAAACCCTTCAATAATCGACAATGATAGTGAAACGGTTAGCCCTACCTGGAATAATCGCCTAGAATCTATGAGAAAACTCATATTGTTTAACAGTAAGTTTTAAAGTTCTCCATGTTAATGCATTGTTTTTGATGTTGTTATAAAATGGGCGTTGGCAAGGGTTTTATATTTATTAATGTCATTTTGTCAAAGTTAGTGTTTGTTTTGAAACACTACAAATTTATGGATATTCAACTCAAAAGCTATAACATTTTGATAGGTACAATAAATTATTAAATAAAGTACGTAGGTATTACGTCATATAACTGGGTGATTGGTATAAGGTGCATCAAGAAGCTAGAGTTAGTAGGTTGGGTTAAGAAAAGAAAAAAATCATATGTAAGGGGGTCCAGTCCCCTCCATATAGCCAGGAGGTGTAATTTTATAAAAAAAGACTTAAATTTGAAAAAAATATTAAAAACTAACAGCAATTCCTATACAATGCAATGTCAAACCTTTTCTAAAGTCAGAAATCTTCTTTCATATTTTTAAATAAAAGTATTCCAGTGAAACGTTTTCGAAAAATAAATTTTAAAATTCAAAGTTAAAAATTTATTTTCAAATTAATTTTTTCCAAAATCTTATGATACCTACTGAATCAGTGGTCCCAGGTTGAAGGGAAATGGGAAAACAACTATTTTTTCCCGATTTTTACTTGCGATTAGAGGTACTATAAAGCATGTTATGGATTCGTACAAAAAAAAAACATGTGTGGTTTTATGAAACCACCGTAAAAGTGAAACTAACGAGCGCCTTTCACTTTATCCCTACTCCGCGGCCGACCGTCACGCGACATGCAACACACAGACGAAAAAGTTTGAGACGATGTAATAAAAGTTTCACTTTAAAAATTGAGCTAACAATCACACATGACATTACTATGATGGAGAAGTCGATAAAAGTGGGTCTGGAAATTCCGTCCGTCTGTCTGTATGTCTGTTCGCGCCTCTAGAGCTTGAACGGGTGGGCCGATTCGCTTCAAATTTGGTATTTAGGAATTGCTTGGCCGTCCCTCGGAAAAATCCACCCACAAACATGCCCACAATCGCCATTTTTGTTGAACAACCTCAGTTTGGTAAAATTAAATTTAAATTTTTAATTTTAATTAATTTTAAATTTTTTTTACAGTTACGATAAAAGCATAACGCTAAAATTTTGTACACGTAAGCAGTAGGTAAACCTTCTTCCAATTAAATACAAATATTTCAGTTTGGGCGTGGCTACGCCCATTTTTCATACAAAATAATCAATATTGTTTTTATAAAATAACAATTGTTAAATAAAAGCTAAAAACATTAAGTTTTGTGTGTATAACTTGTACAGGCTGACGCCTACTTTTCACTAGAAACTATAACAAAATTGTTTTTGCAAATAAACGGTGTTTATAATGAATCCGTAAGCCAAAATATTGCATCTTTTAGTAGAAACTAAAAAAATTGTGTATGAAAAGAAATTTTTGAATTTTCATGAAAAAACGAAAAACATAGTTTTAAAAATGTAAGGTACTACAAGTATTCAATTTAAACCTTTTTCCCTTCCATTCGTTTTTGAAAAATATATTTCTACATTTTTTTGTGTACACTTTTTCAATACGCGTCATTTTTATAAAATAACTTTATTAAAGTAAGATCGTTAAAAAACTACTCGATTCAGCTTTAGTTTTACACAAATACCTTAAAATTAATTAACAATCAAAGCTCAGTTATTGCTTTCCATTTTTTTTTTATTTTAAGGACACGCCTACTTTGAAGGGGCGTTTAAGTCAAAAGTCTTAAAATTGAATGCCACTGAGCTCATAGTAATTGCCCTGGCAGTAAAAAGTCTCAACTTTGGGCGTGGCACACGTCTGTTTTTATTGCGCCAGCAGTTTTGAACATCGGCCACACAAAATGAACGTCATTGAATTTTTTCCTCTCTGCTAAAGAAGAATTTCGTTTCTGAAACTCAAACAGCGGCTGGCTGCAGGAGGCGAACGCATACGCATACAAAAACAAAGGGAATAGGATATACAACAGTTCGTTGCAAACGTACTGTAGCTCTCGCTTTTTTTTTCTTTAATTTTGCCTGCAGAGTCGTGCGGATCGAATGCGTGCCTCAAAATAATTCGCTTGTCCGCTGCTGTTATCACAGAAGATGGTTATAGCACGCAAATTATATGAGTCTGGAATGCAATACCCTACTGAATCGGAGCCCAAATAGACAAAGTATTTGTCAACCTCAAAGTTAGTGTGTCCGAGCCTATGGTGATGAAGCTCTGCATCCGAGGACAGCATATACTTTGTTTCATCTTCATATACAGCCAGATCCATTTTCGCCGCCTCCACTTCAATACTTGCGACTGATCCACTGACTGTGCAAATAGTTTTTCCAATAATGTCAATATCATCAGCATAGCCAAGTAATCGAACGGATTTGGAATAAATCGTACTGCTGGTGTTGACATGCGAGTTGCGTAGGATTGCCTCAAGAATGATGTTGAAAAATTTACATGATAGCGCGTCACCTTGCCTTAAGTCTTTCTCGGCATTAAATGAGTTGGTGGTGGTGGTGACGGAGCAGCTCGAGTTCTCCATAGTCATTATGCACAATCGAACAAGTTTAGCAGGGATGCCAAGAAGAGACATAGCTCGTTCCTTTTCACGCTGTCATATGCGATTTTAAAATCGATAAAGAGGTGGTGAGTATTGATCTGAAGTTCTTGGGTCTCTTCTTATATCTGTTGAAGTGTGAAAATTTGGTCGACTGTTGATTAATTGGTCCTGAAACCACACTGATAGTGCCAATCAGTTCAAGTGTAAAAGGGTTCAAACGTTCACACAGAATTGCCGACAAGATTTTATAGGCGACATTTAGGAGACTTATACCTCTCCCTTCTTGTGGATAGGGCACACAATGCTGAGGTTCCATTCGTCAGGCATACTTTCATCCGACCGGATTTAACAGATGAGTTGGTGTATGCTCCTCATTAAGTCATCTTCTGCTGCTTTGAAGAGTTCGGCCGTAAGGTCATACGCTCCAGCAGCCATGTTGGACTTTATTTTTTATATTGCTACCTGAATTTCTTCTTAGTCGAATAGACGAAGGTTTTGTTCTCTATCGTCCGAATCGAATGGATCATTCTGCTTTTCAGCAATTAGTTGGTTGTCTTCGCAGTTTAACAGCCTTCAGAAATGTTTTTTGCAAATTATAAGCGCTGACTACGTATCTACTACGACATACCCACCCTAGTCTCTACAGGCGTCCGCTCAGGCTTCAAAACCCTTGGTCGAATGTTTTTAGAACTTTCGAACATTGCTTTATCACCCCTCCGTTTTTTAGTTATCTCTTTTTCTTTCTGAAAGGCCGATGTTCCTCCTTCCTTTTTTGCTGTTATACAGTATGTGTTAGCTATTATGACACTTCGCCCTGCAGCAAAGTGGATAAGCCTGTGTCCGTTACCGGAAATGCTGTCGTGCAGGCTATGCTTTCCGACTGCCGAGCCAAAGCTACCTTCCTTTTCGATCTTCGCGGTAATAACCAAGAATAATCCTTGTGTCGATTCCAAAAGCTAAGAACTGAATTAAATGTGAAGATTTCAGACCAATTAATTCCCTCCCTCTCTGATGATGAGAAGTGAAAACAGTCTTCAAAAGTCAATTTTAATAAGATTGTTGCAAATCAATGCCTCACCGTTCAGAGACTGGAATCAACTTGCGTTATCGCACGACCTTAACATATCTCTCTCAGACAGTAACGTTACTGAATGGCAAAATATATTTGCAATAATCATCTCTAAAGTTGATGACAAAATATTTGACCAACACCTAATAAGAGCATATTCATCGGCATCCAGACTATTTTACAGGAACTTAAACCATCATTTACTATACCAAGAAAGCTACTTCAACATCAAATACTCGTCGGAAATCATTTCATAAGCATCATCTTCAGAGCCAGAGTCGAATTACTAAAGTTAAATTTCATCCCACATAGAACCGACCTTTAACATACTTGTAACTTATGCAACAGAAGAGAACCTGAAAATATTTACCACTTTATTGCGGTGTTTCCGATCCTACAGGAAATTCGACGTTTATACTTCCAAGAGAGTTTCCTTTCCATTAACAATCTTTACGAAGTATTAAATGGAGCACGGGGGTGGCTCGTTTTGCATAAGTATTGTAATCATGCTCTTACTTATCGGAATAGCTTTTGAAACGTTAACACAAACTGCAAGCCTATGTTCAAACACTGAGTTAAAAAAAAAAAATTATGTTTCAAATCATTATAAATTGCCAATTTTTGTTTTTGTTTTAAACAATCCAAATTCACAAGCTTTCATGTTTCAAATCATTAAGATTGACACCTCTCGCTAGCTCTTTTGATTTATTCCAAATGGTTATGTGTAGCAATGTTTTAACCTCCTTATATAATAAAGTATTATTAGAAAAAAAAAAAAAAAAAAAAAAAAAAAATTATTACATCTTCTTTATTTATAATTGTATCTTTTTTATTCATATTGAAATGTTATTTCCGGCAGACGGCAGAATTATTGTCAAGTCCGTATTCTTATTAAAAAATAATATTGTAACGCTTAAAATAAAATAAAACAGAATCTAATCTAATCTAATCTACAAGTTGTATTAGACGGTTTCAAGTCTGATCTCCACAAAATGAATGCTGGTGTGCCCCAGGGCCAGGGCTCTGTTCTGTCTCCGACTCTCTTTTCTCATTGTTATACATAAATGATCTCGTGTCTGTGACTTCTAATCCATTAAATTGTTTTGCTGACGACTCAACCCTCAGCTTTTCATATACGTTTAATAATTCACGGCCTTTGCCTTCGGACATGGTATTTCAACGACACCATATGATAAGCTCATTAAACTCCAATTTAAACAGCATTGTGAATTGGGGTATAAGAAATCATGTGGAATTGAATGCGTCGAAAACTCAATGCTGTCTTTTGTCGTTAAAGCTAAACATACACCCTATGCCATTATCCATGAATGGTACTTGCATCGAGGAGGCTAAAAAGCTATCAGTACTTGGTATTTGTATCAGTGACAATCTTCGTTGGAATGAAAGCCAAGAATGCTGCAAGATGCTTAGGCTTTCTTAATAGATGCAAGAAGTTTTTCACTCCTCTGATCTGGCTACAATTTACAAAGCGTTTATACGCCCTAAACTCGAGTATAACTCCCATCTCTGGGCAGGTGCTTCTCAAACTTTTCTTCAATTGCTCGACAGAGTTCAGAAAAAAGCGTTTGAATTGATAGGAGAGAGAAACATTGTGGAAACATTTCCATCATTCGAACATCGTCGAAATGTTTCATGCCTTTCCTGATTTTACAGATTCTTTTACAAAAAATGCTCACTCGTGGTAGCCAGCTTCGTTACACCACTTAAGCATTTCCCCCGTTACACTCGTCTTGTTAGGAACTCTCATCAGTTTACACTTTACACTTGAGCCCAATTTCAGACGTACTCTGAAATATAGGGATTCTTTCTTTAGCCGTACACGAATGTGGAATAAATTGCCTTTCATAATTTTTCCTTGCCATTTTGACACCACTTTTCCTTTCTTCCCTAATTTTCTACCGCTCGCACTGTGACTTATCATTAAAAGGGCTATAACAAACCCCTTGAGCGCGTGTACATTATATAAAAACAATCAAACAATCTTATCAACTGTCGCAAAAATTTTTTTGTTAAAACAGTATTCACTGAGCTATCACCGTTACTTTAATTTCTTTTCACGTATAATTTTATAAATTTTCATTGGTAAGAAATTCGTTTCAAAAGGCTTGCTTGATTAGCTGATATTAAGTTCCAAAAACAAGAAGTATACTGGCCAAAAACAAATGAACAAAATGATAAACTGATTTTAAGGGATCGTTGATTTTAAAACACAAATTCGTTATTTGCTGTAAATCGACCGACTAAAGGCTATATTATCTCACGATTTTCTACCTACCAATTTTTTTTTCCTTTTTTGCATTTCTTATATATTTCTTTTATTTAAATTGTTTATAGACATTCGATTGAGGCTTATAGAACAACTATGCTTTTTAGACATCAAAGAAGAATCTCATTCGTATTTTACCAGTGAACTGAGTAAATTTTTTCAACATCGTGCTCTACTAGAATTGGAACATAGTAGAGGTCTGGAAAATATTTTTAATTTTTTTCAATTCCGCCACAGCGAAACAACTTCAAAGTGAGTCCTTTCATTACATTTTACAAAATAAATTCAAAATGAAATTTCTTTCTTGCTTTTCTTCATTTTAAAGGAGTTCTAAGTTGTTTCCTTCACACACCGCGTATTCATGCTGGAACCTATTAATTGCAGAAACTCAATTGCTATCTTTTGACTATAATACTCTGTCAGAAATATATACCGTGGATGTTATATTAAAACTTGAAAAAGTTTTACAAACATACAAAAAGGTATTTACTTACCCCTGAAATAATCGCAATTAACTGTTAACATCTTTGTTTTAGTACTATGAGCTTGTAGCTGAAACACACGAAGAAATACTGCGAATTTTGCGAAACTTTTATACAACAATCACGACCTATACTATTTATCAGGTAATGTTTTTGTGAATTATTTTTTGACAACAGTAGAAGTTGAACGGGTAAGTTTACTGAGTGAGTGTTAATAAGTCAGTTTTTTTAATACAACCACTGACCAATGTTTTTGTAAAATGAAATTACAATCTATAAACTAAACATTTCGTCCAATTTCGATTGATTTCGTTGACAAGAAAACATTTTTTCGGAAATGCGGAACTTTAAAATAAAAATATATATAAACATATAAAGGAAAAAGTATTGACGGAAAAATGACCAAGTATACATTTTTTGAAAAGCATTAAAAAAATGACACATTCCCAATATGTCGGTTTAGTATGAAAAAGTATTAAACTAATAAATTAAAAGCCTAAAAACTACACTACAATACATTCATTTTAATCTACTTCGTAAATGAATCGATGAAGTAGACAAACTTACAGGCACTGCCAACTGCGGCCATTGGCTCAAACATATGCCAACAGAAAGCAGTTATTAGCTTTGACGGTTCTTCATCTAACTATTAACCACGCGAGTAACATATGCAAGTTCAACAACCAACCAACCAACAACAGCAACATCAGCAATAACGAATACAAGTGCAACGAACGACCAACCAACAACAGCAACATCAGCAATAACGAATACAAGTGCAACGAACGACCAACCAACAACAGCAACATCAGCAATATCAACCATAAACAATCAACTGATGACAACACCTAAAGTAGGTCAAATAATCGAACCACAATTGACAACATCAGCAGAAAGACACTATATTAGGAAGAACCAATTGGTGAATCGAAGCTTATTGATACGATATTAAAAGGTGATCGCAGCGACGCTATAGACGGCGGGTCCCTTTCGGTTAACTTTGTAAAAATTAAAAGTGAATAATAAAGTATTAATGGCCTGTGGCCCAAATTAAAAAAAAGACTTTGTTTTTTTTTAAACCAAACGGGACACGTAAAACATAAGTGGCGCAGTCGGTAGTCCTCTAAGTAAATTCTGGAAGATAGTGAAACGAAAACGATAAACTTAAATAATTCGATTTTAAGAAAAAAAAAGCCTATCAATCCAACAACCAATTGTGATTGTGATAAAGTGTCTTTAAAAAAAGCCTAACAATCCAACAACCAATTGTGATTGTGATAAAGTGTCTTTAAAAAGCCTAACAATACCAAAGAATTATTGTGATTGTAATAAAGTGTCTTTTAAATATAAATCGAAAGTACGAACGAACGAACGATTATAATAAAGTAACTTTGCAATAAAGAGCAAAACCTACTAATAATCTAAGTGTCAATTGAAGTGAATCTATTAAAACGAAAAAAAAATGGAGCAGTGTTTAATAACATTAACCCAAATATTAAACAATCAAAATGTGGCAAATAACTGGCAGACAGCAGTGAAGCGGGAGATAAAACATATTCAGCCGTTTAATGGGGAGCAAGGTACCCTACCATCATTTATTGCAACCATCGACCAGCTTCTAAGCAATTACCAAGGACAGGAAGCCATACAAATCTTCCATATAATATATAACGAGAAGATAACTGGAGAAGCCAAAAACTATCTAGCTTCAGAAAATCCAACTACATGGACGGAGTGTAAGCAACAACTCAAGCTACAATATCGACCAACGAAGGACCATACAGGAATCGCAAAGGACATAAATAATTTTAAGGTATTTACAATCGATCAATTACTTACTAAGATTCAAAATATAGTAGCCAATATAACTGAATGTGCAGCATTCGATGATAACGGTCTAGAAATAGCTAATTCTTTGAAAAGTGCTCTGATTATAAAAATTAAACAAGTAACGGCAGGTGCACTAGCAGCGGAAATATACAAAGAATATAGTTTACCAAAAATTAGAGAAATTTTATTTAAATATGTAGGTCAGGATGACTATAATTTAAGAACAGAAAGACCAATTTATTTTCAACACAGAAACCAAGTTAAGAATTAACATAACAGAAATTATACCCCCAATCAATATAGACAAAACTTTTCTAACCAGAACCAAATTAATAAAAATAATTATCATACCCAACCTAACCAATTCAATAGACACAATAATTCAAGGCAAGATTCAAGGCAAGTAAGAAATAACAATTTCTCAGGACAAGCTAGAAACTCATGGAATAATCAACAATTCCAAAATAGACCCCATAATAATGCAAATAAATTTGAAAACTCTGGTCAACATAGATCAAGACAGAATAGAATAGAACCTATGGAAGTAGACTCTTTAAGTAATAGAGAAGAAACTAACCAAATAGAAAATCACGAGTTTTTTATCAACTAGTTTTAGTTTTATTTAGTTTTAGTTTTATCAACAGTTAACTTTTGAAAAAACAGATTATATAGCATTGATCGATACAGGATCAACCATAAGCCTTCTAAATTCAACTAGGGTCCCCTCAATTCTTTACGAATACATAAACGATACACCAATTCAAATAAATACCATTCATGGTACCGTTAACGAAACGGCACAAGTAAAAACAAAATGTCCAATTCAATTTGATCAACCTCACAATGCAAGAATCAAATGGACGAAAGTAGCATTAAATAAACCCTACGATTTCCTTATAGGAATGGATTGGATAAGGAACAATGCAAAAGCTATAGACTTAAAAAATAAAAAAATTATTTTAATGAATGATAGGCATCTTCCATTCTTAACCATATTATTTGAAGAAGTTAATGTGTTAGAAATAAGCGAAGTTTGCAACATTCAAACAAATCACCTCAATGAATTAGAAAAAGAATCAATAGAAAAACTTTTAAATAAATATAAAAAATTGATTTTCAAAGAAGGAGATCAATTACCAAACACAAGTACAGTAGTTCATGAAATAAAAACCACTACAAACCAACAAATTAACTCTAAATTATATAGGTACCCCCCAAAACACGAAGCCGAGGTACGTAAGCAAATGGAAGAAATGGAAAAACAGGGAATCATTAGAAAGAGTAACAGTCGTTATAGTTCACCAATAATAGTTATTCCGAAAAAACTTGACAGCTCAGGGATACAAAAATACAGGATAGTAGTAGACTACAGAAAATTAAACCAAGTTACAGTAGATGATAAGTACCCAATACCCAATATCGACAGTATATTGGATAAATTAGGGAAATCTCAGTATTTCAGCACTTTAGATTTAGCAAAGGGTTATCACCAGTTCTTAGTAGCAGAAGAGGACATCGAAAAAACTGCGTTTGTTACTCCATCAGGTCTATATGAATACGTCAGGATGCCATTCGGTTTAAAGAATGCACCTGCAACGTTTCAAAGACTGATGAATGACATATTACGTGATTATATAAACAGAATATGTGTAGTGTATTTAGACGATATATTAATATTTTCCACAACCTTAGAAGAACATATTCATTCACTGGATAAAATATTTAGAAAGTTACAAGATCACAATCTTAAGATACAAGCAGATAAGTGTAGCTTTATGAAACGAGATACTGAATTTCTTGGTCATATTTTGACAAAAGAGGGAATTAAACCCAATCCCAACAAAATAAAAGAAATTGAAAATTTAAGCATACCAAAAACAGAAAAACAACTGAAAGGTTTCCTGGGAATGACAGGATATTACCGCAAATTCATTAGAGATTACTCTAAAATTGCGTATCCAATGATAAAATATTTAAAAAAAGATGAAAAAATTAATTCTAAAGACCCTCAATATATTTCAGCCTTTGAAAACCTTAAAGATTTAATAATTTCACACCCAATATTAAAATACCCTGAATATGACAAACCCTTTGTAGTCACAACGGATGCAAGCAATTACGCTATCGGAGCTGTACTGTCCCAAAACGGACATCCAATTTGCTTTGTATCCAGAACTTTGAACAAACAAGAACAAAAGTACAGTGTAACTGATAAGGAATTCCTTGCAATTGTCTATTCAGTTAATTATTTTCGACCATATTTGTATGGAAATCATTTTAAAATTATAACTGACCATATTCCCATTAAATATCTTAATAGCAAGTACAAAGGTAAAGAATTTTCGCAGCGAAATCAAAGATGGCTCTTAAAACTTCAAGAGTATAATTTCGAAATCGAATATTTGAAAGGTAGAGAGAATAAAGTGGCGGATTTCTTTAGCAGGCTAGAAAATACACCAAAAATTAACGAAAATAATAACTCAGAATCTAATATGGAACTAACAGAAACAATCCACTCAGTCGAGGAACAACATCTTGATCACATAGGTATTAAAGAAGAAATTGTTAACAAATATAAAACCCAATTGATCTTAACATATAGTTTAATATCAAAAGAAATAGAAATCCTACACGGACGTAGAATTATATACCTTAATCCTATTGAGGGAGTAGACAAAATAAAAGATGTATTAATTAGATTTATCAAGAAAGGAACAACAGGTATTTATTCCGATGTAGAAGATCATGATTACAATAAGGTTCAACAAATTATAATTCAATTATTTTCTATGAACGAAAATATAAAATTCATAAAATGCTCTAATAGGGTAGCCGAAATCAAAACCGAGGAGGAAGTCCATAAACAGATTTCCTTATACCATACAAGAGAATCCATGCATAGTGGGATAAATGAAACATACTATACACTGAAAAATAAATTTTTTTTTCCTAAACTTCAAGAACAGATACAATTAGTAATTAATAATTGCAAAAAGTGTCACGAAATTAAATATGATAGGAAACCCATCAAACCAAAATACCACTTAACAGAAACCCCAGAACATAAAAATCAAATACTTCATTTAGATATATTTCATATCGAAAAAAAAAGCATTCGTAACCATAGTTGACAAACTCACAAAATTTGCAGTAGGATATGTAATAACCGATAGAAATTGGAGAAGCAAAAAAGCTATTCTCATAGAACACTTCTCAAAATTTGGCAAACCGAAGAAAATAATAACGGATAACGAGTTCAAATCTGAACATATTATAGACTTTCTTAATAAAAGTGATGTCGAAATACATTTAAAAAAGCCCAACAGCCACACAGGAAATTCGGATGTTGAAAGATTGCATTCAACTATTTTAGAAGAAATAACAGGCATTGAAGAAAAAGATTTATCAATAGAAATGAAATTACAGATAGTTTTAGATAATTATAACAACAGATATCATTCCACAATAAAAACTACACCAAGGATAGCTAAAGAAGAAATCGATGAATTAGTACTTAGTGAGAGAATTGAGCAAACTAAACTTAAGAAAATTAACAAACTTAATGAAAAAAGAGAATCTTACACAGAAGAAAGACAGGTAGGACCAATAAAAAATTATAAAAATGTTCGACACAAAGAACAACCTAGATATAAAATTAAAAACCTTAATAACGTACACATTTGTAATATCAAAAGACCTTATAAATTTTCAATTAATAATTTTCCTAATACTAATACAAACAACACACGGGATGCTGCACACAACAGTGATAAATGAGCAAACAGGTTTTTTGAAAATAAAAATTAAAGATATTGAGATTACTAACCAAACAAACACTATTTTACACATAATAAATCCAGAAGAAATACTTAACACAATCTCATTCATACAAACTAACATAAAACATTTAAATATAGAAAACAAAAACATGATTATGAAAGAAATAGAAACAGTTAAAGCAAAAATTAGTTCAATTATGCCTAAAGAACAAAGAAGATCAAGAAGAGGATTAATTGACATAGTAGGAAACGTAGAAAGATGGCTCTTCGGAACCATGGATAGTAAAGATAGAGAAGAAATTTCAAAATATTTAAACATAGCAATAGAGAACAGTCATAATGCAATAGAAACAATAAATCAGCAAATTAAAATTAATAAACACTTCAATGAATCCATAGAAGCACTGAATACAATAATTAAAAATGACAGGAAAACAATACTAAATACATATAATAAAATAGAAAATTCTATTACAAATATTGTGCAACGACAACTAGATCAAATCACAAAGCTAAGATTTATAGAAAATAAAATTAACCAAATCCAAGACAATATTGTATCAGCAAAACACAACATAATACATCCAAGTATTTTAACATTATTATAAAATTGATTTATATAAACTTAAATTAATTAAAATGGGTATTCTAGAATATAAAAACAAATTCCTTATAATTGCCATCAAAATTCCAAAAAACTATGTAGTAATTGAAAAAAAATTAATAATACCATTACCCAATAAAAACCATTTTGAAATAGATGCTGAAAGTCAATATATAGTAGAAATAAATAATAAAACATATGAATACCAGAATGATGTTACATTACACGAATTAAAAGCAAGTAGGCATTGTGTCATAACAAATAATTGTAAACTAATATTCAATAATCAAACACAAATTCAAATAATAGACGATGAAACTATTATTATTAAAAATGCATATAAAGAAGAATTGAAACAAAATTGCGATAACAGAAAAATTATACTTGAAAATAATTATCTTATTAATTTTTGTAACTGCCAATTAAAATTGGTAAATGAAATTTTCTATAATATTAAAAAAAATTGTTCAAGAAAAATACATTAATGAAGAAAATAATCTAAATGTGTCTTTTGAAAAAGCTATCACTTTTAAAGATATTGTTGTAAGTAATTTTGAAAATATTAAAGAAATAAAAGAATTGAAATTGCACAAAAGTACATATATCATACGTAATAAATTTAAATATGATTGTAATAATTTTTGTAACAACGATAAGCATTGCATATGTTTGTAATAAAATGTATAACAAAGCATATAATGTAAAAGAAATGAACAGCAAATGTCAGGAGACATTTTTTTCAAACCGAGGAGGAGTAACATATGCAAGTGCAACGACCAACCAACCAACAACAGCAACATCGGCAATAACGAATACAAGTGCAACGACCAACCAACCAACAACAGCAACATCAGCAATAACGAATACAAGTGCAACGAACGACCAACCAACAACAGCAACATCAGCAATATCAACCATAAACAATCAACTGATAACAACACCTAAAGTAGGTCAAGTAATCGAACCACAATTGACAACATCAGCAGAAAGACACTATATTAGGAAGAACCAATTGGTGAATCGAAGCTTATTGATACGATATTAAAAGGTGATCGCAGCGACGCTATAGACGGCGGGTCCCTTTCGGTTAACTTTGTAAAAATTAAAAGTGAATAATAAAGTATTAATGGCCTGTGGCCCAAATTAAAAAAAAGACTTTGTTTTTTTTTAAACCAAACGGGACACGTAAAACATAAGTCGCGCAACGATGCTTGATTTCGCTGATCTATTGGGAAGCGATGCTTTATCAATGCCAAAGCCATTGACTACAACAACTAAAAATGCAGTGTTCTTCGAAGCCTTCTATGTATATTACTACAAAAATTAATAAAATTCGTTAGAGCCTTTTTTGAGTTAATTAAAAAAAAAACGAAAAAAGTTTGCCAAAACCCAGTGGCTCGTGGGGAGAGTGCGATAACTGAGGCGCCAAGAATTAATAACGGTTTTTTGTAGAGGAGTAAAATACAAGTATATTTTACTCTTCATACTTTTACTCACCACTGTAATGTTTGTGAATAACCTTACGTAATGTTAACTGAATTAGTATATACCTAATTATGTACTTCTACATAACAAGAAATCATACGATGTACTTTAGTTTAAAGTCTCTGGATAGATTAAACAGTTCAATAAGAATTAACTGATATGTTATTACTTTCCCTAACTAAGGTCATGGGCCCAGTCGTATAGTTTGTCCATAAATCTATTTCAAATATTTAAATTAAAAAAAAAAGAAAATTAGTTCTCTGTATCAAATCGAGAAACTAGATAGCAAAAATTATGATGGTTGGAAGGTACAAATAAAAAGTATTCTCATACATAGTGAGTTATGGCAGAGCCTGAACAGATGGGCCGATTTGCTTCAAATTTTATATTAAGGATTTATTTGGCAGTCCCTCGGAACATATTTTTAGGCCCAAAAATAACGGCACCTGCCATACAATCGTGAAGAAAAAAAATTGATTTGCTCAAAAACTTCTCTAACGATTTCGATAAAAATTTCAGAATGCTATTTTTTAAGACAGTGTATCTTTTGGTTATAAGAGATTTTTCAAAATTTGTCTTATAACGATACCTCTCATGGAACCAGTATTTTCAAATAAAATTTTCTCGTAAACCATTACATCCGATTTCAATAACATTTTGAACACAGGAAGTCATTAATAATTTTTATTAATATGGCATTTTCAAAGTTCCTAAGACTTTTTTTGATTTTTAATAATTTTTTCAAAAAAATTTTTCTTTTTCGAAATATGTTGAAAACGAGTATAATGATTTTTTTCAACACAATTTTTTCAGGTGTCAACTACGGATTGCCATTGCCATAAACTTACTTACTCAAATAAATTTCAAAATATTTTTTGGAAAAGTTTTTCAAAAATAACCTTTTTAATAAAACTGGTCGAACGATTTTTAATATTTTTGTTTTCCTAGATTCACATATAGTTTTGAAATTTTATTGCATACTTAATTTTCCGAGAAAACTCTAAAACTAATTAAAAAAATAAAAGAATTTTCGGAATTGTTTTTAATTTTTTTTATGCATACGAATAATATGCAGCCACAAAGAAATTGCTCAGCAAGTTCATGCGACCCATTCGTGCATTTTATTTATTTCGTTTTAGCCCGGCTCAAACTGGTACCTGTTACGACAGAGTTCACTCAAATGACTTATAGGTAAATAAATACGAAGATATACCTATACCTAATCATAGTAACCTGAGTGTACAAAGAAAGAAGAAACTTTATGCTCGTTTTCAAAACTCTTAAAAATTTGTTTATTTAATGGACAAAACACTTAACACTTCACTATAGATTCAATTTTTTTTTTTATTTTCTTTTCGAACTCCTTCCATTGTTGAAGAAGGACACGTACACTCCAGATCACGAGTTAAGTGGTTGGTACGTGACTTATAACAATTTTGTTTGGTAATTTATTTATTCTTTGGTTTCTTTTTCCAGTAAAGAAGAGAAATTATTCATTATTTATTTAAATAAGAATCAAAAGGATTCGTTGCATATCAATTCACCTTTTTATACTTTTTCGAATTTTTATCGATTTTTCCTTATTTGTTTTTATTTATTTAAACAGTACCTACAAAATAACATGAATTATAAAATATTGTTAATGAATTAAACTTTTAATTATATGGAATTTAAATTGAATTTTATTGCTTAACAGTGGTTCATTAAATTGTAATATGAATTGCTAAGACATTACAAAAGGTGTGTGGAGGCTCAGTTGAGCCGGCAGCGGCGGTCGACCAGTTTATTTGAGAAAAACATTTTTTTTTTGTTATTTATGAAATACTAGCCTTTACCCGCGGCTTCGCTCGCGTTTCGGCTGATCAAGAAGTAGACTGTACCTTGAGGAGTATAGTCTATCGTAATCTAGCTTCTTCTTCTTTTATAGCTTTATAATTTAATACCTAGGTACATTTAACCGTGATAAAAAGAAACCTATAAGATATACCAGATTATTATCTAGCTCTGTGCTAAATTTCATTCAGATCTGTTCAGCCATTCTGGTGTGATTTCAGAAATTAAAACAAATCTATCCCACAGGAACCATAAATTTTACCGGGATCAAAAGTAGCCAATATGCTATTCCAGACTATAATCTATCTTTGTGCTAAATTTCATTCAGATGAGTTCAGCCATTCTTGTGTAATTTCAAAAACTAAAACTAATCTATCCCACGGGAACCATACATTTTAAAGGGATAAAAAGTAGCCAATAAGCTATTCCAGACTATAATCTATCTTGATGCTAAATTTCATTCAGATGAGTTCAGCCATTCTGGTGTAATTTCAAAAATTAAAACAAATCTATCCCACGGGAACCATACATTTTACCGGGATAAAAGTAGCCAATATGCTATTCCAGACTATAATCTATCTCTGTGCTAAATTTCATTCAGATCCGTTCAGCCATTCTGGTGTGATTTCAAAAATTAAAACAAATCTAACCCACGGGAACCATACATTTTACCGGAGTAAAAAGTAGCCAATATGCTATTCCAGACTATAATCTATCTCTGTGCTAAATTTCATTTAGATCCGTTCAGCCATTCTGGTGCGATTTCAAAAATTAAAACAAATCTATCCCACGGGAACCATACATTTTACCGGGATAAAAAGTAGCCAATTTGCTATTCCAGACTATAATCTATCTCTGTGCTAAATTTCATTCAGATCCGTTCAGCCATTCTGGTGTTATTTCAAAAATTAAAACAAATCTATCCCACGAGAACCATACATTTTATCGGGATAAAAAGTAGCCAATATGCTATTCCAGACTATAATCTATCTCTGTGCTAAATTTCATTCAGATCCGTTCGGCCATTCTGGTGTGATTTCAAAAATTAAAACAAATCTAACCCACGGGAACCATACATTTTACCGGAGTAAAAAGTAGCCAATATGCTATTCCAGACTATAATCTATCTCTGTGCTAAATTTCATTCAGATTCGTTCAGCCATTCTGGTGTGATTTCAAAAATTAAAACAAATCTAACCCACGGGAACCATACATTTTACCGGAGTAAAAAGTAGCCAATATGCTATTCCAGACTATAATCTTTCTTTGTGCTAAATTTCATTAAGATCTGTTCAGCCATTCTGGTGTGATTTCAAAAATTAAAATATATCTATCCCACGGGAACCATACATTTTACAGGGATAGAAAGTAGCCAATATGCTATTCCAGACTATAATCTATCTCTGTACTAAATTTCATTCAGATGAGTTCAGCCATTCTTGTGTAATTTCAAAAACTAAAACAAATCTATCCCACGGGAACCATACATTTAACAGGGATAGAAAGTAGCCAATATGCTATTCCAGACTATAATCTATCACTGTGCTAAATTTCATTCAGATGAGTTCAGCCATTCTTGTGTAATTTCAAAAACTAAACCTAATCTATCCCACGGGAACCATACATTTTACCGGGATAAAAGTAGCCAATATGCTATTCCAGACTATAATCTATCTCTGTGCTAAATTTCATTCAGATCCGTTCAGCCATTCTGGTGTGATTTCAAAAATTAAAACAAATCTATCCCACGGGAACCATACATTTTACCGGGATAAAAAGTAGCCAATTTGCTATTCCAGACTATAATCTATCTCTGTGCTAAATTTCATTCAGATCCGTTCAGCCATTCTGGTGTTATTTCAAAAATTAAAACAAATCTATCCCACGGGAACCATACATTTTACCGGGATAAAAAGTAGCCAATATGCTATTCTAGACTATAATCTATCTCTGTGCTAAATTTCATTCAGATCCGTTCGGCCATTCTGGTGTGATTTCAAAAATTAAAACAAATCTAACCCACGGGAACCATACATTTTACCGGAGTAAAAAGTAGCCAATATGCTATTCCAGACTATAATCTATCTCTGTGCTAAATTTCATTCAGATTCGTTCAGCCATTCTGGTGTGATTTCAAAAATTAAAACAAATCTAACCCACGGGAACCATACATTTTACCGGAGTAAAAAGTAGCCAATATCCTATTCCAGACTATAATCTTTCTTTGTGCTAAATTTCATTAAGATCTGTTCAGCCATTCTGGTGTGATTTCAAAAATTTAAATATATCTATCCCACGGGAACCATATATTTTACAGGGATAGAAAGTAGCCAATATGCTATTCCAGACTATAATCTATCTCTGTGCTAAATTTCATTCAGATGAGTTCAGCCATTCTTGTGTAATTTCAAAAACTAAAACAAACCTATCCCACGGGAACCATACATTTAACAGGGATAGAAAGTAGCCAATATGCTATTCCAGACTATAGTCTATCACTGTGCTAAATTTCATTCAGATGAGTTCAGCCATTCTTGTGTAATTTCAAAAACTAAACCTAATCTATCCCACGGGAACCATACATTTTAAAGGGATAAAAAGTAGCCAATATGCTATTCCAGACTATAATCTATCTTTGTGCTAAATTTCATTCAGATGAGTTCAGCCATTCTGGTGTAATTTCAAAAACTAAAACAAATCTATCCCACGGGAACCATACATTTTACAGGGATAGAAAGTAGCCAATATGCTATTCCAGACTATAATCTATCACTGTGCTAAATTTGATTCAGATCCGTTCAGCCATTCTTGTGTAATTTCAAAAACTAAGACTAATCTATCCCACGGGAACCATACATTTTACAGGGATAGAAAGTAGCCAATATGCTATTCCAGACTATAATCTATCTCTGTGCTAAATTTCATTCAGATCCGTTCAGCCATTCTGGTGTGATTTCAAAAATTAAAACAAATCTATCCCACGGGAACCATACATTTTACCGGGATAAAAAGTAGCCAATTTGCTATTCCAGACTATAATCTATCTCTGTGCTAAATTTCATTCAGATCCGTTCATCCATTCTGGTGTATTTTGAAAAATTAAAACAAATCTATCCCACGGGAACCATACATTTTACAGGGATAGAAAGTAGCCAATATGCTATTCCAGACTATAATCTATCTCTGTGCTAAATTTCATTCAGATCCGTTCAGCCATTCTGGTGTGATTTCAAAAATTAAAACAAATCTATCCCACGGGAACCATACATTTTACCGGGATAAAAAGTAGCCAATTTGCTATTCCAGACTATAAGCAATCTCTGTGCCAAATTTTATCCAGATCCGTTTAGCCGTTCTGGCGTGAGTTAGCAACAAACATCCAAACATCGTAACTTTCATATTTATAATATTAGTAAGATTCTCAAAAATTTTATACCATTTTGGAAGGAGAATTGAACACGCCAACTGTAAAGGTAACTAGCCAAAATTTCGTATACATTTTTTTTTTACACTACAGCCCATTGAATTAGGGTCATGTTAGAATGTTGAGTATTTAGTTGGGTGAAAAAGTGATATTTTTTTCATAACTGATGCAAGTGTGTTTAAATTTTGTAATGCAATTGTTAGCGGGGTTATTCGAGGTTCCATAACAGAAAAAAAAATTGAGAAACATTAAGATTTGTAATCACGGCACTTGAAAGGCCGTCAGAGGGTAAGCATTTTTTCGATTTTTTTCGAATGCCTCTAACTCACAAAATACATGGCAACGATTTTTTTTATTATTTTTCTGATAACTGTCACCACCTACCCTATCACCCGTTTTCGTTTCGACGTTGACTTTTCGGACACCCTGTATATACTACACTACTAATACCATGCTTACTTACACTGCACTAATAACATTACACTGTGACATTCTATACTTTCACGTAAATTATACTTACCTGAACTTTACTATTTAACGTCATCCATTTTACTTACATGTACTTATACATACTTAACTAGACTTAAACAATGCAACTGATTACGACTGGTGGTTCGATTGTGTGGCTAAGTCCAAACATCCGGCCAAGGACTTAGCGTTGGTTGTATCACCGATACAGGGGTGGGCAGGCCTAACTTTTGCCAATATCATCCGGCAAGGCTTCTGATGACTCAATGAACCATTGTGTTGGTGAGACAGTGGGGCAACGATTTTTTTTTGTGGACAACATTTTCTTTTTATTTTTTTAGTGTAGGTTAAGTTTTTTTAAGATTATATCTGAGGATATAAAACCTTAATTTTAAATAACATGTTTCGCGACATGAAAAGTTAGGTTGTAAGGGCTTAGTTTATAGTTTTTTTTTCATCAATAAAAGTTTTTTTGTTCCACAAATGAAAATGAATAAAGCCTCATCCTTTCTCCAATGCAGTGTCATAGGTAACCAGGTTTGTGCAACACCTTTATATTCTGATTCCGATTTCCATTTTTAATTACCCAGATCCTAATCTCGCTTCCCATTCCTTATATTTCGGCACTATTTATTTATTTGCTGATGGGGAGGCGAGCGTCTGAAAAGAGCAATAACTTTTTTTTTTTTTATTTCTGATTATAGCAATTGACACAAATATCAAGTAAAAATAAAAAAAAAAAGTTTTACTTGTACTCATTTCCTAGCTTTAACACTCAAATAAAAAAAAAAAATTCAAATTTTTTTTTTTCTCACCATAAATATTTGTCAACTTTGACTGGCTCTACAAGCCAAACCGTTCATCCAAATGAAATAATTTTTTCGATTTCTAAAGCTCAAAACATTTGTTAATTCAGAAAATGTAAAAGTTTTGCATTACTAACCCACCCGAAAAATGAATTTCGCAAGCACTTTTGCCTAAACGGGCCACTGTGAGGCGTCTGAAAAGAGCAATAACTTACCCAATCCTTCGAGCTAAGCCGAGCGAGAAGCAAGCGTGCCACAGCTCATTTTCAGCACCTAAAGACACCCCCGTGGCTTACACTAGACTCGCAACATATCCTTCAAGTAACGTTTTTTTTGTTTGGGATTTGCTCGAAGACGGTTCTAACGATTTTAATTAAACTCAAAATTTAACTTACCTCAGATATTTCTAACAAAACTGCGTTTTTCGTTTTTGCGATTGGTCGTAACGAAAATCATGTTTAAACTGCTTTTTTCTTAAGGCCAACGCAACGGCTTGATTGAATTGACTAAAACATCGTTTGACATAGTTCTTCATAGTGTTCTATAGGATGTCATTGCAAGTTTTTTAGTTAAGCCTTTCTAAACGGTGGCTCCTATACAAAGAGCCGTTGAGTTTTAGCCAAATTTTTGTTTATTCTAATATGCTCGATAATGGCTGAACGGTCAGAAACCGTCAACCTGGGATATCTATTAATTTCCTTTTATGAAGAATAGAATTATCCTGGTTGATGCGTTAACCGAATGTCAACGGTAGCGAGAAAAGCGAAATAATTCTATTGCAAAGCGTAACTAGTTTTTCCGAGAAACCTTATCTAGCGAAAAGGACTTTTAATGGCTACCGAACGAGACCATAAAAGCTAGCGAAACGACAACGAAATTTGTTTTAGAAAAAAAAAGGCAAGGATTTCCCCCTAAGGGTTATGATACAATCTGGTGATTTTATTTAGCAAAGTTGTATTTATACAAGATCAATCCAATTTCGAAAGAGAGATTACGTTATATTTTTAAGTTTAACTTCAAAGGCGAATTCAAAATATTTAGAAAATATGGCGAATGGTATAAACTGCGCGCCAGATTCAAAGTTAAAAATTAAAGTTTTCAAATTATAACTTGTGAATGTTTACTTGTTAATGATTAATTATTTATATAATGTTAATACAATTTCAATACAATTTCAATTGTTTTATGAATAAAAAGGATTATGCTTATTTAGATGAATTTCGGATCCAACATTCCGCCTCCTTTGAAAGGACTCTTTCAAGACGGAATAGCTGCTAGTTTATGAATGGGTCGTCTATATTCTCCTCGTGTTGTTTTCACATCTGCGACTCTGACTCGACCATCTGGACCTTCGATAATTTTAGTGACTCTTCCAATGAGCCACCTTTGGGGCGGTAAGTTGTCTTCGTGAATGATGACTAGGCTGTCGAGTGCGATGTTCGGGCTGGGTGACGTCCACTTTGCACGGCCTTGGAGTTCTTGGACGTACTCGGATGACCACCTTTTCCAAAAATGGGTTTTGACGGCATTTATTCGCCGCCATCTTTGAAGATAACTGATGTCGGATACTTCTACTGCTGGCTCCGATACTGCTTTTAGCGATGACCCAATGAGGAAATGTGCTGGCGTTAGGGCTTCGAGGTCGTTGGGATCTGTAGACATCGGCGTTATTGGCCTCGAATTCATAATGGCCTCGATTTCCACAAGTGCTGTTGTCAATTCTTCAAACGATAGCTTTGCACCTCCAAGGCTTCGATAGAGGTGGCCCTCCGCCACTTTAACGGCAGCTTCCCAAATTCCACCGAAGTGGGGTGCCCTGGGGGGTATAAAATGAAAATTTATGGATGCATTAGAACAAAAGTTAATTATATTTTGTTGATTAGACTTTCTGAACAACATATCACGCAATTCTCTAAGTTTTGACTGTGCGCCAACAAAGTTTGTCGCGTTGTCACAATGGATGTTTCTCGGGAGACCTCTACGACCTATCATTCTTTTCAAGGCTCCTATGAACGCATCGGCTGATAGGTCCGACACAGCTTCTAAATGGACTGCTTTTGAAGCGAAACAAACGAAAACCGCCACATAGGTTTTGTACGGCACCTTACCGCGAATTCTATAATACGTGTTTATTGGACCACAGAAGTCCACTCCGCAACATATAAATGGACGTGAAGGGGTAAGTCTTTCAGCAGGCAAATCTCCCATAACCTGCTTAAACAATTTGGGTCTATACCTTACGCAATGAGGGCACTTTTGAACTATTCGACGTGCTACCTCTCGAATATTGATGATCCAAAATCGTTCTCTTGCAAGCGCCACAAGAGCTTTTGGACCAGCATGGTAGTTCGAAACATGAAGTTGTTGGACGAGTGTTTTGGTGAAACTACATTCCTTTGGCAGTAACAGTTGATGCTTGTTCTCTTCTGGAATGTTCGCGTGCTTCAATCGTCCTCCTACTTTTAGCAAAAGTAGCCCATTCCTCTCCTCAATAAATGGACTTAAAGAGTTTATGGACCCTTTAAGTGTTGAGTTTGTTTTGATTGCTTCGATTTCCTTGGCAAAGTACTTCATTTGAATCAAATTAACGATTATTTGTAAAGAATACTCCAGCTCTTCAGATGTCAGGTATTCACCTGGGAATGGGATTCGCCATCTCCGTAAATTGATATACCTTGCAACGTATGCGAAGATTCTGACAATCTTAGTGTATGAACTAACTCTCTCTATTATCTCGAGATAATGATAATGATAAGGATTTTGTTCTGTCTTTTGACAAATCAGAACAGTTTTTCTTTTTTCCAACGAAAGTTCCTCTGGAGGAGGAAGAATTCCTACTGTGGATGGCCAATTTTCCTCCTTTTCAATTAAAAAAGCTGGACCCTGGAACCAAATTGAGTTCTTTAGCTCATCTACCGTGCATCCACGCGAGACCACATCTGCAGGATTATCGGTTGTTGGGACATGTTTCCAAACTACTTGCTTCGTTGTTTCCTGAATTTCAGCTACCCTATTTCCAACGAATGTATTAAGTTTTGACGAGTGCGTGGATAACCAGTGCAAAACAATTGCAGAGTCAGTCCAAAAAAACGCTCCCGAATAGTTTTTGTCTATGACTCTTTGAATTTTTACCCAGAGTTTAGATAAAAGATGTGCGGCGCAGAGCTCTAAGCGAGGAAGTTGTTTAGTTTTGGCAGGTGCCACCCTGGACTTGGCAACTAATAGTTTCAATCCTACAGATCCAAATGCATCTGTGGTTCTGAGATATATGCAACAACCATAGGCTTTCATGGAGGCGTCTGAAAAACCATGTATTTGGTAACTCTGTTTACTTTCGATAAATATATATCTTGGAACTGAGAGATTTTGGAGTGAGTGGAGGTCGGTCATAAACTGACGCCACTCAGTGTCGATGTTTTGTGGAATTGACTCATCCCAATCCACTTTATCTATCCAAAGCTGTTGTAGTAAGATTTTAGCCCGAATGATGATGGGGCTAAGTAAACCCATTGGGTCAAATAGTGACGACGAAAGAGAGAGTATAGATCTTTTTGTATATCTTGTGTAGTTACGATTTGGCTTGTAAGAAAAACTAAACTCGTCAGCGAGAGGATTCCAAGCAATACCTAACGTGCTTGTTAGATTGGATTCAGTCAATCTTATTTCTTGTTGTTTAGCTTCCCCAATCAAAGAAAGATGGTTGCTGTTCCATTTTGACATCTCCAATCCAGCTGATTTCAAAATCGAAACGACTTCGTTTCTCTTTTGAGTTAGACTATCTAAATCATCTGCTCCAGTGAACATATCGTCTACGTAAAAGTCAGACTTGAGAACAGAAGCACCTAGGCTAAACCGCTCTTGGTTTGTCTCAGCCAAGTACTGAAGGCAACGGATTGCCAGGAATGGTGCCGATGATGTACCGTATGTAATGGTGTTTAGCTGATATGTTTGTATAGGAGTATGTGCATTTTCTCTCCATAGGATGAATTGCAAGCTTCTATGCGATGGATGCACTAGGACTTGTCGATACATCTTTACGATGTCTGCAGTAAGGGCATAGCGATAAAGTCTAAAGCGAAGAAGAATGATTAAAAGTTCGTCTTGTATCGTAGGACCGACCATAAGTATTCCATTCAAAGATATCTGCGACGATGTGCAACAAGATGCATCGAATACCACGCGAAGTTTCGTAGACACACTCTCAGGCCTGAGTACACATTGATGAGGTAAGTAGTAGTGAGCTATTTCAAGATTAGGATTTTGAACTAGTGACATATGACCTAACGATTCATATTCTTTCATAAAATCAACATATTGCGATTTCAAAGATGCGTTTTTAGATAACCTTCGCTCAAGAGATACAAATCTTCTGAATGCAATATTGTAGGAATTTCCAAGACAGCTGGGATCTTTTTTAAATGGTAGTTGAACCATAAGTCGGCCGCTAGGAAGAACCTCAATAGTGTTCTTAAAATGTTCTTCACATGTGGCCTGCTCATCAGACCACCTCGACTGATGACCTTGAATCTCTTCCAATTCCCAGAACTTCTCCAAGTATTTGTCCAACGAACTATCTTTTGAATTTACGAAACAAGATATTTTGTTTTCATTGATTTGTGTTTTGTATCTGCCCGATACGATCCAACCTAAAGCCGTTTCTTGCAACGATGGAAGTCCGTCACCTAGTTTGACCTGACCTGTTTTCAGCAAATCGAAGAAAGCTTCAGCACCTAACAACATATCTTTTTGAGATGGTTGATTGAAACTCTCATCAGCAAGTTCTAAATTTGTAGGTAGATTCCAATCACTAATGTTGAGTGCTGCTTCCGGTTGATACCCTGTGATGCGAGGGGCAACTAAAAATTCTAAGGAAACTTCAAAATTGTTGTATCTTGAGCGAATTGACGATTGAGTTTGATATTTTGTTTGTGTTTCGGTAACTCCTATACCTACAATATCAACGTTCTTTCTTTGCTTTTTAAGACCAAGCGAGTTTGCGAATTTTTCATTTATGAAATTGACTTGCGACCCTGAATCGAGAAGGACCCTACCCAAATGATAGCCTCCTGAATATTCTTTGACCAGGACCAACGCTGTAGCTAAGATAACCTGTGTTTCAGGAACATGCTCCTTTTCCAATGCAGAATGTGTTGCAGCGGTTGTGGAATGTGTTGTAGCGGTGGTGGAATGTGTTGAAGCTGATGATGGATGCTGTGAAACCTTAATAAAAGGTGCAGTATCTGCAGTTTTGGGCCTATGTAAAAGACTATGATGTGCTTGTCGGCAACTCTTACACTTATAAGTCGAGGGACATTTCGAAACGCCGTGGCCCTGTCCTAGACAATTCAAGCAAAGCCTTAGCTCTTTTGATTTAAAATAACGATCCATTACTGAAAGTTCCAAAAAACTTTTACAGCTTGTTATTGAATGGTTGTGATTTAGACACAGGACACAAGATCGTTGATTCGCAGCAAGTGAAAATTGAGACTGATGGTTGACAAACGTTGGTTTTTGTTTGTTAAACGATTTGTGAGTTACTTCCGACCGAACTTGTTTGCTATCCCTAGCCTCCAGGAATTGACACCGCTTGTTGAGGACACCTGCACACTCCTTCCATTCAGGCAACTTCTTATAATTAAGTTGCTCATCCCATTAAGATTGTGTTTCAGAATCCACCTTAGACATGGCAATGTGAATAATAATAGCATTACAAATATTCTCAAAAGAACCTATCGAGAGTAGCGAACTGAACAACGCAGAAATATCGTCTACTAAACTCCTTAGCGAAGCAGAAGAGGCTTTAGGAACCTTGGGCAATTCGATTAACTGTGATATGTAATCTAAGAAGATAAGACAGTTATTGTCATAGCGCTCCTTAAGACTCTCAAGTGCCTTGGTATAATTGTCTTCTGTGACCTGATAAGCTTTAACTGTTCCAAGAGCCTGATCACTCAAACATGATAGCAAATAATTAAATTTTTCAATGTTGGTTAAGCTTGAATCATTTTCTACAAGATTGTTAAAAGAATTTATAAAATTCTTATAATCTGAATATCTTCCCGTAAATCTAGGTAAGCGTTGTTTAGGAAGATGACTAGCTGAATGTTGGATAGATAACGTCGTATCTGCAACACTGCTTCTTATGTTGGTCCCCAAAAGCGAAATAATTTTTGTTTTTGCAGTGATGTACAAATCTTCAATCTCACCTCGGCTTGTGTCATTAGGGGATAGGACTTCTATCTTAGTTTGATAAACTAAAATTTGTTTGAAGTACGACTCCAAAATTCCTAACCGACATTCAAGTTCAGTTGATGTTAATTTGTCATTAGATTCAACCACATTTTTTATGCGCGTTATGCTTCCTTTGGTAGAAGCCCGTTGTTGCTTTAATTCCTCAAGAGTCTGCTCAGTTGCCATTTCGAGGACCAAGACACGAATATAAAATAATTTCAAACAGCAACAATTCAAACGAAAGAAAAAGATTCTTGTACTTAAATAAAAGCTCCTTCGAATTTATTTAAATAAAATTAAAATGGCATTTAACAACCCTGTTCAACAACAATTGATTTTCAACACAAAGAATGTTTAACTCCCACGGTGCGAGCGAATGAAGTTTAAATAAATGTAGAAGTAGACGAACTATTTCAGCTATGCGATAAAGCTTTATTTTAATGGAGTTTTAATTTTTATTAAAAGATAGAATCCAAACTTAAGTTGATTGTATTTGGAATAACCACGAGAATTCAATTTTCAAAAAAAAGCTTTCCTTCAGTGCATTGATCATGCAGCAAGATCTTCCCCGACGACGACGACGATGACGAAAAGATTCTTCTCTTATTAAAGATGTTGTGGCGAAATGAGGATCGATGCGCTGAAATAGAGTTTAGAGCGAAATCAAGTGTGTATGCTATGCGAGAGTTGACAAAAGTTGCGAGAGTGCGAGCGAATGAGACGAATGGGGCAAATAACGACGAAGAAGGCAATGCAATGGTGTGGTAGTTGCGGCGAAAGTTTTTGAAAGCGAGTTTAGAGCAAAAGCTTTTACAAATTTAGTTGTATGTGTGTGTGTGTGTGTGTGTGTCTTGAACAGAAAAGTGGATCGTAAGTATTCTCTTTTGTGGATTATATCTAATTTGTTCCAGCGACAACACAATGAATACTGCGTGCTTGTAATTTTGTTTTAAATTATTTTGTTTGTTCGTTTTCAGTATTTAGGTTAATTCGAAATATGTTGTTCATTTAAAATATTATTTGTATGCAATATAATCAATTTGATGGTCTGTTTTATTTCGAAGGTGCGTTTTAAACTTTACTTTGTGTTCAATTATGACTTTTAATATTGATCAGAACAACGCACATTTGAATAAAATTCAGACAAAATGTACCTGGGTGGGAGATGTTATACTTATCTCCCACAATTTTTCTCTGGTGATCTGTAGATTTGTTCCAATTCCTCTAGGTTGTCTGGTGACTTTTTCTGGATTTTGATGGGCTGTTTCTCCTTACTCCTTTGAGGATTTTTTTTTTTTTTTTTTTTTTTTTTTTTTTTTTCACCTACACCATACACTCGCGAAACCGAAACCGAAAGTAAAATATGTCGATTGTTCAACTTTATTGTTCTGCACTATTTTATTTAAATTCTTATTGTTAGTGTTAATGTTTTTTAATTCACTTCAGTGCAATATGAACTTCTACATTTAACGATAAGTTTTATAGTTAATAATATATTTTAATGTGGATTTTCACTTCAACCACGTTGGGTGCCAAAATGAACGGTCAGAAACCGTCAACCTGGGATATCTATTAATTTCCTTTTATGAAGAATAGAATTATCCTGGTTGATGCGTTAACCGAATGTCAACGGTAGCGAGAAAAGCGAAATAATTCTATTGCAAAGCGTAACTAGTTTTTCCGAGAAACCTTATCTAGGTATAGATTATTAGCGAAAAGGACTTTTAATGGCTACCGAACGAGACCATAAAAGCTAGCGAAACGACAACGAAATTTGTTTTAGAAAAAAAAAGGCAAGGATTTCCCCCTAAGGGTTATGATACAATCTGGTGATTTTATTTAGCAAAGTTGTATTTATACAAGATCAATCCAATTTCGAAAGAGAGATTACGTTATATTTTTAAGTTTAACTTCAAAGGCGAATTCAAAATATTTAGAAAATATGGCGAATGGTATAAACTGCGCGCCAGATTCAAAGTTAAAAATTAAAGTTTTCAAATTATAACTTGTGAATGTTTACTTGTTAATGATTAATTATTTATATAATGTTAATACAATTTCAATACAATTTCAATTGTTTTATGAATAAAAAGGATTATGCTTATTTAGATGAATTTCGGATCCAACAATGGCTCTAAGGATTTTGATTAAACTTTGTGCATAAAATATTCTTTTAGTGTTTTTAAACGAATTGCCTTTTTAGTTTTTGGCTAAAAATACAAATAACGGAGATCAGTCAATGAGTCAGTTTTCTAACGGCTAATAGAATAGAGTAGAAGTGTTGTTTTGAGCTCCGCAAGAAAAATTGTCATTAAAAGTGCTAGTCAGATATCATAAAGCAAAAAAAAGTTATATAAAAAGCATAGGCTAAAAGTTATACGAAATAGTGCAAATCCAAGCAATAAAAACTTAAATCACCAGAGAATAAAAGTTTTTCTTTTCTAAGTTTTATTTGTCTTAATATAATCGAAAAGATGGCTAGTGCAGATAGTACTCAAGATCGTCAGAGAAAACTGAGGTCTGAGAAAGCACCGCTCTCTTCTCCCCGGCCCTCGCAATCACCAAAGACTACAATTTCAATCAATATGTTATGGGATCGAATTCAAACGCGGCTTGATAAACGTACAAAAAACAGCAGTGAATCTATTGTGCAGCAAATTAAGGTTGAAATAGACTTGTTACATAATAAACTTTCAGAACGCATCCTATCTATTGAAAATGAATTTAATGCCAAAATTAAATCTGTCGAACTAAAATTTAAAGATATAGCTCTATCAATAACTCAGTTCTCTCATACAATACTAAAGTCACTCAATGCGAAGCCAAGTGTAACGCCATCGACGCTCTTCACGAACAGCTGTCACAAATACAAGTGCAGGTGCAATCCTACGAGAATGATAACAGTCTCTTAAAAAAACAAATTGATGCAATAGCCAGGCAAAGCATAGCTGGAGATGTGGTTCTTCATGGAATTCCCTACACAGAAAATGAAAACCTTGTTGACATTTTCCATAAACTGTGCTCAACTCTCAAACAAACAACATCAATATCTCTGCACATCTTTCACACAACACCTACAAATAGATCGACAGGCAGAAGCAGCCCCATAATCGTAAAGCTACCTCATGCACGAATGAAGAAACAACTAATTAATGCTGCTGCAGTGTTCTTCAAAACAAATAATAGATCTGTTTCCCTTACTTATCTCGGCTTTGAAAGCAACAGGTTTGTGAGAGTCTATGAGAGTCTGACCAAACAAAATCATTTAATTTTCAAAAGAGCAAATGAGCACAAAAGAAACAACCGCTTGCACTCTGTGCTCACAAGAGACGTTAGAATTTTTACTAAAATCTCACGTGCAAGCCACCCCCTCTTCATCAACAACATTCACTCGTTGGAATCTGCAGTAAATGAAATGAAAAACGAATGCGAACAAACCTTCCCCCAACCTGACGCTGCTGCTGATGCTGTTGCAATTGTTGCTTCTGCTGTTCCTGATGCCGCTTCCGAAGAAACATGATTTAAGTATTTTTTTTTTTTTTTTTTTTTTTCTAATGAGTTATCCATCTACGTTTGCACATACTCGTACATACCTATACTTGTTAATGTTATTATTGGTTTCAGCTTATCACTATGGTTGCCAATGTCGATTTAATTAAAAACTCTGTTTTTCTCCTAATGTTTTCTTTCTATAATTGTGCTCTGATGTATACTTCTTTCGGAGGAACTGAGACGAGTTTTAATAAAAATGATTGGCGAAATGGTTGGCGTTACGGATCCTGACACATTAAGATCTGTTCTTAACGTTATGTGTAGATATTATAATGGTCTAAACATTTGTCACTTAAATGTTGGTAGTCTTAGGTCGAAGCACACTATTTTCCATCAAATGCTTGGTACCTCAAAAATGGATGTGATCATGGTTTCAGAATCTTGGCTAAATTCTGATATTTCGTCTGGACTTGTCTCAATTCCAGGTTTTTATTTGCATCGCAACGATTGTAGAGACAGAATGGGAGGGGGTGTTTGTATGTTTGTAAAAGAAATTTGCTGGTCAACGTTTCATTCAAAGAAGACAACTTAAAAGAATTTGAAGATACGTTAATCAGACTAAGCAATATTTATAGCAGCATCCTAAGAGGTGGTGATTTTAATGTAAATTTCTTAATACAAAATGCTACCACCCAATTATTTCAATATATTTGTGATAAAATCGGTCTCGCACTAGTTATTTAATTCAATTCAATTCAATTCAATTCAATTCAATTCAATTTATTATAACAATAAAATAAATGGTACATTAAGATAATTATCTTTTATAGTACTTAGTAATAATTAACATAGTATAATGAAGTTCATGTTTTAGATTGATTAACATTAAAGAAAAACTCAAAAACTAAATACAAATTTAAGTTTAGATAGATAGAAGAAAAGAAGAAGGTATTTTATTTTAATAAAATAAGAAGAAAGAAAGTTGTTTAGAAAAATGAGATTGAAGATATATCCGTATACCTAGATAGTTTTACATTGAGAGTGAGAAGAAGACAAAAACTGCACTTTTAAAACGAATGGTATTTGATTTCGATCTTATATTTATCGGCAAGGAGTTCTGTTTTCACTCTTTATGACTTCTTTCCACATACACTACATTTAAGTCATTTAAGTTTATTAACCTACATTAAAAGTATATCAACATTCAAAATAACGTAATTGCTTTAAATGCACTTTTCATTAATCAACACTCAAAATAATATTTATTTGCATTTTGTTCTTTCTTTTGTGCTTCCGCTTACTTGACAGTTTGGTGTTGAGAAATATTTGTAATAGTTTGTAATTTTATTAAGAATATTGTTAGTATATAAGGAGAATAAATATTGAATAAATTCACTCATCAATAAACCATCCAAGCAACTGTTTCCTTTCATTGACTTCCCCCCACCAGCGGTAAGGGGTCTTTTGAAAATAGCAATCATTACAACCAGAATTGAATTACGAATTCAAACTAGACAAAACACGTCAGAAAAACGATATATTCCAGTTCATGCACTGTAAGTATATCAAATCATTACGGTGATACGACCTAATTGATTGATACATACGTACATTTTGGTGACCCCGACGTGATTTTGTTTGTTTCGATTCAAAAATTCTATTCTGGTTCTTGTGAAGAAGAAGATAAGTCATCATGGATCAACAAGCAGAACGCAAGCAGAAGATTGGTGATGAGATAGGACGAATTATCTCCAACTTTAAAAAAGATCCAGCTAGCGGAAAACGCTGGATTACTTTAAGGAACGACTCCAAGGACTAGAGACTCACTGGGCTCAGTTTGTCGTCACAGACAGTGACATTCGCAACACAGTTCCTTTGAACTTGATCACCCTTATTTTACAAAGGGGTATTTTGATGTCGTCCGAACAGCTTATAAAGAACACAAAATTCATTTCATTGAACAAATTAAATGCCTACAGGCAGAGGCGAATCTCAATCAGAAGACGACTGGTGATCTTCCCGCACCACCACTTCAACAATCAAGCTCCAGCCAATTCGACCGTACGAGTCAGCAGCAACAACAGGAGACTGATAGCAAACTTCTTTCGTCAGCATCTCTCCACGTAAATACCAAGCAGCCCGACGGTAAGGACCTGGGACAACAGCAGGAGACTGATAGCACTTTGAACCCATCAACCTCTCCAAACAAGTCATATTGATGGCGATCAATATTACACTGAAATCAATATCACACCATTAAAAAGACGTCAGCGGTACCTCATGGATACGCTGCAACGCAACTTGGATCATGTTGACACTACATCAGATAATGATTCCAAACATTTTTGGGAAATCAACAGAGCCATAATCAGCCAATATTGGGCACAAATTGAGGCTACACAAATAACCTTAGTGGAACTGAGTGATTCCACTATAAACAATGCAAACACCTCCATATACATGCAAATGGAGGCCACTGTTCAAGACATTCTAATAAAGTGTGCTTCGGATATTGAAAGGCTCAGCAGTACACATCTACCCAGCAGAAACTCAGATGGTCAATCACATTTCAGATTGCCCAGTATATCGCTCCCAAAATTTGATGGCGACTATCTAGCTTGGAGACAATTTTTTGATCTCTTCACAGAAATGTTTGACAAGCAAGACATGCCTAGATGCCAAAAGATGTGGTACCTCAAAACAAACCTAACAGGGGACGCAGAAAAACTTATATGCCATCTACCTCTCAGTGAAGAGAATTATACATCTGCATGGCAGATGCTGCAAGAAAGATATAATAACACCAGGTTATTAACAACAGCGTTCCTGAACCGATTACTTCAGCAAGCAACAAGCACATACGAATCAGCCAATAGCATCAAGGCACTCCACGACACAACTATGGAGTGCCTCCAGGGACTCAAGAATTTAGGATTAGACACCAGCCATTGGGACCCACTTGTTGTCCATCTTCTTATCAAGAAACTAGATCGCTCAACACACGTCTTGTACGAGCAATCTCTAAAGCAACCCAGGGCATTACCATCACTCAAAGATTTTCTCAATTTCTTGGAAATCTGATTCCAATCATTAGAAGCCCTGGGCAACAAGAGCCGCACTACGGAAGTCCCAACACGAAAGCCAGCAGTTCTTTCGCATCGCTCTTTCACATCGATGACAGCTTCAAAGTCAAATTGCCCATGTTGCAATACGAATAACCATAAGCTATTCTTTTGCCGCAAATTTTTACAATTAACACCAGAAGGCCGGCTTACTTTAATCAATAAATTACATTATTGCACCAATTGCCTCAATCCTCTTGTCGCAGCCGTAACTGCATGAAGTGTTCCGAAAGGCACAACAGCCTCCTGCACACAGACCGATTAGCAACAAAAGCAGCAGAGAGTAATCAACCCCAACGATACCTTGCCAAAAGACAGGAGAAGACCTCAGAACTTGACAAATCAACAACATCAGCTACAGCAGTAGCACCAAAGGAGAAGGGATATGTATTTTTGAGCACCGTCACTGTTAATCTAGAAGACAACGAAGGTACCTTAACTTCCCGACGAATTAATATTGAAGCTTGGAACATTCCAGCCGAGCTCCAACTAGCAGACCCCCACTTCAACCAACCTGGACAGATTGATTTACTAATTGGAGCTGAACTTTACCATCAACTCCTGTCAGTAGGACAGATAAACATTGGCGAAGACCTACCATTACTACAAAAAACACAACTAGGCTGGATAATTGCGGGAAAGGTGAGAGGCGCAACTCAATCATCGGCTATTTGTGGCATGTGCAACGAAGACGAACTGAAAAACGACATAGAAAAATTCTGGAGGATAGAAGAAGCCCAAGATTCCAGGAAGAGCTACACAACTGAAGAACGAAAATGCGAAAATCATTTCGCCGAGAACACCACTCGAAATAAAGAAGGACGATTTATTGTTCGACTCCCGTTCAAGGCGGACAGGAGTGAATTGGGCAGTTCCAAGTCCATTGCTCTTCAGAGATTTGTATCTCTAGAGAAGAGGCTCTCAAAACAAAAGAACCTCAAAGATCAATATACCCAATTCATGACGGAATACGAAAGACTTGGACACATGGAACGGATCAACATGAGCAAGATTCATAGTTCCCATTATTTATTGTATTGTATTGTATTGTATTGTATTGTTTATTTCATCTACCGAGCTTAACTCTAACAGATTTCAGATATAATATATAGTAATATAATAATTAAAAGTATATAAAGTAGTACAATAAAATTTAAGTAACTATAAGAATTAATAAATTAACAAGAAGCAAAATTATATTATGATACATGAATATTTAAAATTAAGGATTTAACTTTCTCTCTGTCATCACACAAATCAATTTCTGTACAAACTGAATTAAATAAATTAATACATTTAGTAGTAGGCTCATTAAGCCCATAGTTATAAATATGCCTAGGATTAAATAATAAATTTCTTGATCTGAGTATTCTTTCAGGTGCGTAAATCAAAAAATTCTTTAGAATATCAGGACACTTTATACGATAAGAAAACACATCATGAACAAACAATATACAATGAACATTACGTCTTTTCTCAAGGGTATCTAACCCTATTAATGCACATCTAGTAGAATAAGAAGGTCTTTCATCAAGGTTCCATTTCAATTGAGCAATGACAAATCTTGTAAATGATTTTTGCACTCTTACCAACCGATTTATGGAAGTGATATAGTTAGGGCACCAAATAATGGAACAATATTCAAGAAAAGGACGAACAAGGGACATGTAAACAGATTTAAGAGCATAAGGACTAGAAAATACGGCGCACGATCGTTTGAGGAACCCAAGCATAGAATTCGCCTTAGCCACAACGTAGTCAATGTGAAGTGAAAATGAAAGTTTGGTGTCAAAAATCACACCAAGATCTTTAACTTCAGTTACTTTAGAAAGTGAAATTTCAGAAATCTTATATTGATAAATAACTGGAGCGAAAATACGATAAACAGATAAGGAATGACATTTAGTAATATTCAATTAAAGCCGATTTAGCTTGCACCAATTGACGATTGTGTTCAAATCAGATTGAAGCCTATTGCAGTCTAAAATGCTTTTAACACGCAAAAATATTTTCAAATCATCAGCATACATAAGACAATGAGCATGCTGAAGCATGGTTGGAATATCGTTGATAAAAATATTAAATAGCAAAGGTCCTAAGTGACTGCCTTGAGGAACACCCGATACAACGTCAATAGGCCTCGATTGAGAAGAACCAATTTTAACAATTTGCTTCCTATTTGTTAGGTAACTAAAGATCCATTTAAGGAGGCTCGAATGAATGCCAAGTGATCTTAATTTTTCGATGAGAATATTGTGACACACTGTGTCGAAAGCCTTCACAAAATCTGTAAACACAACATCAACCTGATAACCTAATTCAACGGCATCGAAAAAGTATTTACTGAAAAGCATTAAGTTAGTCACTGTAGATCTACCAGATGCAAAGCCATGCTGGTGTGGAGAGATTTGTTCTTTCAATGAGAAATTGAGTTTGGTTGTCACAATTGACTCAAAAAGTTTTGGAATGGCAGAAAGTTTTGATATTCCACGATAATTTTTTACTTTCTGCTTTGAACCAGCTTTGAATATGGGGGCTATAAATGACGTTTTCCATTCATCCAAGAACGTACCAGACGACAGAGATAAATTATAAAGAAATTTCAGTGGAAGAGCTAATGATGATTTGCAGTTCTTTAATACCTCAAAAGGAATCTTGTCAGGACCAGCACTTTGACATGAGTCTAATGATTGTATGCCCTGCAAAACATCATCAGTGGAAAAATGTAATGTTCCCAAACAAGAGTTACCTCCATAAATTGGATCTACTTGAGGCCAACAAACATCAGAGTGATCGACATATACAGATTGGAAAAACTTTGCAAAAAGCTCACATGTTGAATCGATGCTACTTGAAACTTCACCTTCAAATTCCATGTTTTGGAGAGTGACATATTCTTTTTTTTTTTTTTCAAAAATGTCCAAAAACCTCTCGGATCTTTAGTTATTTTTGACTCAATGTTCATTATGTACTGTTTATATAGAAATTTGTTTAAAAATTCATATTCGCGGCGCAACTGAGAGAAAGGTTTTTTGTCTACTTCAAGGTTTGACTTTTTAAATTGTTTGAAAGACTTGTTTTTAGCTGTCTTCAAATTAGTCAAACGATGATTTTGCCATGGCAGTTTAAAAATTTGTCTATTCTTACATTTGGGAACATACAGAGCAAAACCATTCTGTAATATATTTAAAAATCTTTGATTTACTTCAGCAAGTTGCAATCCTGAAAAAATACTTGACCAATCAAATGAGGAAAGATATTGATTTAGGGCACTGTAATTTGCTTTGGAATAATTGTATTTAATTTCATTGTTGATGCAGTGGATTAAATCCGTTGACAAAAAAGAACTGTATTGTAAATATAAACAAAGAGCATCATGATTTATAGAATTTTCCATTATTGGGCATATCACTCTACCAACAGTGCAATTTACATTATTGTTTACAAAAACAAGATCAAGTAGTCTATTTAAAGAATTATGACAGTAATTTTTTTGAAATAACCCTAATGCAAACATGGAATCAACAAAAGTGTGTTCACAAACAGATTTCATATTAAATGGAATTAAACATTTATCATCATTAGAATAAGACCAATCTATGTCTCCTAAATTAAAATCACCTAATACAAATAAATTTTGATCTTCACTCAGCTGATTAGAGATGTATTCAATGTTTACAAGATGACCTTCATATACACATAGTTGACTTCTTGGAGGTATGTAGCTTGCTATGAAAAAGTGTTCTTGGCAATTTGCAGTACCTTCACCAAGAACAACAGAAACACACAGCTGTTCAATCATGAAGTCATCATTCGGGAGGGAAACTGGTTTCATTTTCAAAGTTGATCGTACAGCAATGATTACTCCCCCGCCACGTTTCTTGCCAGTCAAATAGCTACGATCAATACGATGAACAGTATAATATCCATCAAAAATTTCAGCAATAGAGAAATTGTCATTCAGCCACGTTTCCGTGAGTATGAGAATATCATATTCATGTAAAGAGATGGCGAGATAAACATCATTTGTTTTGGTTCTCATACCTCCAGCATTTTGGTAATAAACAGTTATTACATTGGACACAGAAGAAAACAACGAAGAGGAATGAGAGTTCGATTTATTGTTTACATTTGTGCATTGCCCTCGCTCTCGTTTCTTGGGATAAAACGAAAATTTCTCACATGCACGTTGAAAGGCCAGTTATCAGCATTTAGGGCATCGTTGATGAGACATGCAGGGACGCCAAGACGAAAATTAACGTACTTAAATGTAGACAAATCAGCATCTTTTTTGTAAAGGGGGAAGCAAGACAGAAGGTTCGTTGGAATACTTAGCTTTTTTGACGCATAGGCCACTATTGATTCTGCTTTCGTAGATGTAGAAAAGCGAGAGAGATGGAGCCATTTTATTGCCGATATGACTTCAACATCAGAGCAAGCGGGATCTTTGCCAATGATTGTTTTTCGGTTGTTCAATGTCCGCTTCTTCTTGATTGCATTATTCCATTGCACTTTTACCTGATCAGCATCCGTATGCACATTAGTATTGGCACTTGATATAGGGTCATTGACATTAACGGATGGTTTGTCTTGAGCAGTGATTTTGTTTTGCTGTTGGTTAGGTTCACAAAGAAGTTGAGACACATTTACCGAATTAACAGATGATTTTTCAGGGGCAGTGGTATTGTTTTGGGGTTTATTTGTTTTATTGTTTTTATGATTTATTTGTTTAGTTGATTTGGTCATTGGTGAAATTTGTTCGCATGCACTGATGTTATTATTGTTGTTCTTAAGCAATTTAATTTCATCACATAGATTTTGAACAGTTTTACTTAGTTCAGCAATCTTACACATTAAGCCAAGTATAGGCATACTTGAACATGCATTACATTTCCAAGAGAAATTTATGCTTGACTTTAAAAAGTTCAAGGCACTATCCGATAACATGGCACATTTATCATGGAACTTCTTTCCACATATACCGCCACAAACAATAAAGTTATTACTTATTTCTTTATCACACTTGTTACAATTTTCAGTCATAGTGATTAAGTTAATAATTACTTTAATGAAGAGCACAATAAAAGCACGTCTGCCTGCGTCGACAGCACAAACATTTTGCTCCCTCATCATTGTGTGTTAAAACCAGATAGCACAACAACAAAGTTAAGAGTTGTTTTTGACGCATCAGCAAAAACAACAAAGAACACATCTCTCAATGATCTATTAGCAATAGAACCTACCATTCAAGATGAACTTTTGACAACACTTCTTCGCTTTCGTGTACCCAGATATGTTTTCACAGCAGATATTGAGAAAATGTATCGACAAATCCTAGTTGATGAAAGTGACCGACAATATCAGCTGGTCTTCTGGAGAGACAATCCTACAGACGACCTACATGTATACCAGCTCAACACCGTAACTTATGGAACAACATCAGCGCCCTATTTAGCAGTTAAATGCCTCCAAAAATTAGCAATGGAAGGTTCAACCCAATATCCCCTTGGTGCAGAGGCTCTAAAAGCAAATTTTTACGTAGACGATGTGATGACTGGATCTGATAGTTTAGCTACGACCATTGAAATACGAAATCAACTGAACAGATTGCTACAAACCGCTGGATTTACGCTACGAAAATGGTGTGCCAATCATAAAAGTTTGTTACAGGACATTCCTGCGGCAGATATTGCACTTCAATGGGATCTCACCATAGACAACGAAACTCACGTTAAAACACTTGGACAAGGATGGCTGCCAAACTCAGACACATTTGTGGTAAACATCAAACTCAACAAAAATCAAAAGATAAACAAAAGGACGGCCTTATCTGACATCGCTCAATTGTTTGATCCCCTCGGATTTTTGGGACCAGTCATAATAACAGCAAAGATCTTTCTTCAAAGACTTTGGACACATGGCTTTGACTGGGACACTCCTCTCCCCAAGGAACTTCAAACAGAGTGGATAAACTACCGTGATAATCTTAGCCATTTACGAGATGTCAAGATTGACCGGCATATATTTGCACATAGGATTCCTGATTCCATAGAAATACATGCCTTTGGAGATGCCTCTGAAAAGGCATACGGGGCAGCTATATATTTACGATCAGCCAATAAGGATAAAACAATAACTGTTCGACTCCTCTGTGCCAAATCGAGAGTGGCACCACTTAAAACACTTACGATACCACGATTGGAATTATGTGCTGCAACACTAGCAGCTGAACTAGTCAATCGCATTCGAAAGGACTTACATTTAGAATCATATCAGACACACATGTGGACTGATTCAGAGACAGTACTTGGGTGGATAAATTCTACATCATCATCCTTCCACACATTCGTCGCCAACCGCGTACCATCAATTCAGAAGCTGACAGAAATTCAACAATGGCGGCACGTTCGCTCCAGAGACAATCCAGCCGATTTACTATCACGTGGAATACCAGCTGAAAAATTAGCAACATGTAATCTGTGGTTTTACGGACCATTCTTTCTTCATGGAGCAGAAACATCATGGCCTCCACCGTATACCAATAAGATTGAATGCGAGGTAGAAAGAAAGGCTACAAAACATGTGCTATCCATTGTCGAACAAATACCCGTCTTCATTAATATAATTGACCACCACAATGACTTCAGGAGGCTGCAACCTACCGCCAATGTGCTCCGGGCTTATCACAACATGAAAGTACTAATCAAAAAGGAACTCGTATTGAAAAAAGGTGCCTTGAGGCCCACAGAACTATACAAGGAATTGATTGTCATTGTCAAAAACATGCAGAGTGAAGAATTCAACAAGGATATAAAACACCTTCAGCAATTCACTGAAACCCCGAAAGTCAGCCCAATTGGAAGCTTAACTCCATTCATAGATGAGGAAGGTACATTAAGTGTCGGAGGTCGACTCGAAGCATCATCACTCACCCATACACAAAACTACTTATGATTTCCATCCACGAAAAAAATCGACATTGTGGACCACAAGCACTGCTAGCAAACACAAGGCAGACATTTTGGCCCATCAATGGAAAAACCATAGCAAGATCAGTAGTTCATCAATGCGTCCGATGTACCAAGGCAAAACCAAAATTTCTCACTCAAGTCATGGGAAACCTACCAGCTCACAGAGTACAGCCAGCTCGTCCCTTTATAAACGCCGGAGTTGACTTTTGTGGGCCGATCAAAACTCACTACAAGATTAGAGGAAAGCATCCTCAGAAAACTTATATCGCGGTATTCTGCTGCTCTTCCACGAAGGCAGTACACCTCGAGCTAGTGACAGACCTGTCCAGTAACGGCTTCATCGCCACAATCAAACGGTTTATAGGAAGACGAGGCAGCTGTCAACATTTATACTGCGATAATGCCACCAATTTCGTTGGTGCCAACAATCAACTTCGAGAACTAACCGAAATAATCCATACCGAGAAGTCAAAAGAGCAAATTCATAATGTCTTCAGTTCAAGAGGTATAGAATTTCATTTTATACCACCAAGAGCTCCTCATTTCGGAGGCCTTTGGGAAGCCGCAGTAAAATCAGCAAAATACTTATTGTTACGATCTTTAGGGGCGAGCTCATTAACATATGAGGAACTCGAAACAGCGGTAATCGAAGTTGAGGCGATTATGAATTCCAGACCCATCACCCCAATGTCAGCTGACCCCAACGACTTAATGGCACTCACACCAGGACACTTCATCATAGGAAAACCATTTACTAATCCTATTGATCCAAAACCAGAGCCTCGCAGGGGAAATCTTTTGCAAAATCTGACAACAATTCCAAGGATAAAAGAAGAATTCTGGAAACGATGGCAAAATGAGTACCTAAACGAACTGCAACACAAACACAAATGGCAGCAAAAATCCAAAAATCTGCAACCCGAAACAATGGTCATCATCAAGGAAGATAATTGTCCTGTCATGAAGTGACCATTAGGAAGAGTACTCCAGACATATTCTGGAGCAGATGGAATCGTCAGAGTTGCCGAAATTTAAACAGCCAGCTCTATATTACGGAGACCAATTCACAGATTAGCTCCTTTCCCGATTCAACTAGAGGAACCAGAGGGAACTACAAATCAAATATCAACACTCTCAGAACCTTCCCAGGAACTTGAAGACGGTGAAATTGAACAAGATGAACCTGCCAGCCCACCAAGAAAAAGGGCAAAGAAAAATCCGTTTAAGGTGTGTAATCTAGGGCTCTGGCCATCATTAGTAGCCATATTGATAATGTTACCTATAGCCATGTGCGACCAGGTCACAATATCACCTTTTACAACAACTCCAGGAATACATTTTGAAAACCTAGGAAAAGCTAGCATCATATCTGACCAATGGGACATAGTGGTGTACTACGAATTAAAATCCTATTGGAAGGATTTAAAGTGGCTTAACAGAGGCAACGACAAATTAAGGGAGTCTTGCAAAAAGATGACAAGGGGTGACTCTTGTTTAGCGTTCGTACAAGTTTTTCAATTTCTTCTTCAAGACATAAATGACAAAGATGAGCTGTTACAAGAAAAGGTGTCTCGTCCAAAACGTGGTGCTGTCAACATAGTTGGAAATCTGGCTAATTCACTATTCGGAGTACTCGATTCCAATTATGCCCAACACATGTCCAATGTCATATCAACCATTTATGTAAACGAAGATCATTTGATGCATCTGATGAGAAATCAGACATCATTAATCAATTCAACTGCAAATATAATGCGCAATAATGAAGGAAGACTAGAGAAGCAATTTCAATTGCTGGAGACAGAGCTCAACGCAATAACAAATCAACTTAACAAGACGAATGATCAGGAATATCAGTTAACACTATCCCAACTGATGCTTTCACAGTGCTTCCAAATGTTTATAGGCGCCACTAACCTTCAAAAGACTCAAGCTCTTCTTCTTGACCTGATAACAGACGTTCATCATGGAAAAATAAGTGCCAACCTAATACACCCTAATCAATTAAGGCAAGAAATGACAAATATTAAAGCCAATCTACCATCAACTTTGCGTCTCTTAGAGACAACCAGCGACATATCATTATACTTTATAAATTGATAACTGCGAAGGACGCATCGTTGATTCGCACGTAATATTCAAACTAGCAATACCGCTTGTCACAACCGAGCAGTATGAAATATACAGCATGATCCCAGTGCCAGTCTTGGTTAACGCATCATTTATTGCAATAAGACCATCTTCCGATTATATAATAATAAACTTGCATAGAACGCAGTACTATCCATTAAACAAGGCAGAATTCAACTCCTGCACAAGGATTTTAGAAAAAGATATCGTCTGCCACCAAATGCACCCTCTTTACCAGAAAGGCTCTAATATCAGTCTCTGTGAATTCAGTCTCTTGAACCAGGCTTTAGAGCACTCTTCTTGTCAACTGGAAGACTTTCCAGATGAACAATTCTGGATACAATTGCATCAGTCAAATCACTGGGTATATTCGCTTCGACATCCAACCTCTATTAATAGCGTTTGTAAAGGAAACCTGAATCAAATCCGGCTAAGCAACTCAGGAGTACTTACAATTCCAGCAGGTTGCATTCTTAAACAAGACCAGTTCACCATGCAGGGACACAGCGCTCTCACAAGCACAATGCGAGCGTCTTTCATTCCAGCAAGCAACCTATCAGATTGCATCAATACCCACAAAACATAATGCCATTCATTTTCGGAAACTGTCCAATGAATTAGAGACCCTACAAACGGGGATCACGCAACAACAACTGGACGAAACACTGATACAAATAAAGAACACCGACACCCATCAATTTATTGTCAGCTACCTCGCCATTTTCTGTATTATAGCCGTCATGATACACATCATTTGGAGAACAATACGTGGCCGAAACTTTAATCTAAAACGCTTCCCGATACCAGCTCCACGACATCAAAATAGACGCAGCAGTGATCCGAAGAACCGTCCAACATCAACACTTCGGCATCAAGATGCCTTCACCCTTCATGTTTGAACAATAGTTCAAGGCGGGGAGTATGTTTACACTCTTTATTACTTCTTTCCACATACATTACATTTAAGTCATTTAAGTTTATTAACCTATATTAAGTATATCAACATTCAAAATAACGTAATTGCTTAAAATGCACTTTTTATTAATCAACACTCAAAATAATATTTATTTGCATTTTGTTCTTTGTTTTGTGCTTCCGCTTACTTGACAATTTGGTGTTGAGAATTATTTTTAATAGTTTGTAATTTTATTAAGAATATTGTTAGTAGGTTATATACCTATACGAATAAATATTGAATAAATTCACTCATCAATAAACCATCCAAGCAACTGTTTCCTTTCATTGACTTCCCCCCACCAGCGGTAAGGAGTCTTTTGAAAATAGCAATCATTACAACCAGAATTGAATTACGAATTCAAACTAGACAAAACACGTCAGAAAAACGATATATTCCAGTTCATGCACTGGAAGTATATCAAATCATTACGGTGATACGACCTAATTGATTGATACATACGTACAAGTTCCATAGTTTAATTGCATAGGTATATAAAAAATAGACGAGATTTTTTTTTTTTTTTTTTTTTTTTTAAACGGCACACGCGCTCAAGGGGTTTGTTATAGCCCTTTTAATGATAAGTCACAGCGCGAGCGATAGGAAGTTAGGAAGGAAGGGAAAGGAGGTGTCGATGAACATTGATCTTGAATGTTTGCAGATCAAAATGGCAAGGAAAAATTGTGCCAGGCAATTCATTCCACATTCGTGTTGTACGGCTAAAGAAAGAATCCCTATATTTAACGGTACGTCCGAAATTGGGCTCAAGTGTAAGCTGATGAGCGTTCCTAGCAAGACGAGTATTACGGGGGAAATGTTTAAGGGGTGGAACGCAACTGGCTACCTCGAGTGAGCATTTTTTGTAAAAGAATCTGTAAAATAAGGAAAGACATGAAACATTTCGACGATGTTCAAGGGATGGAAATGTTTCCATAATGCTTCTCTCTCCTATCAATTTTAACGCTTTTTTCTGAACTCTGCCGAGCAGGTGAAGAAAAGTTTGAGAAGCACCTGCCCAGAGATGGGAGTTATACTTGAGTTTAGGACGTATAAACGCTTTGTAAATTGTAGCCAGATCAGAAGGGGTGAAAAACTTCTTGCATCTATTAAGAAAGCCTAAGCATCTTGCAGCATTCTCGGCAATCTCAAGTATATGATCATTCCAACGAAGATTGTCACTGATACACATACCGAGTACTGATAGCTTTTCGGCCTCCTCGATGCAAGTACCATTCATGGATAATGGCATAGGGGGTATGTTTAGCTTCAACGACAAAAGACAGCATTGAGTTTTCGACGCATTAAACTCCACACGATTTCTAGTACCCCAATTCACAATGCTGTTTAAATCGGAGTTTACCGAGCTTATCATACGATTTCGTTGTAATAACACGTCCGAAGGCGAAGGCCGTGAATTATCAAACGTATACGAAAAGCTGAGGGTTGAGTCGTCAGCAAAACAATTTAATGGATTAGAAGTCACAGACAAGAGATCATTTATAAAAATGAGAAAGAGAGTCGGAGACAGAACGGAGCCCTGGGGCACACCAGCATTTATTTTGTGGAAATCAGACTTGAAACCGTCTAATACAACTTGTATTGATCGGTCCAGAAGATAGCTTCTAATCCAACGAATAAGAGTATCATCGATACCAAATGCACGCATTTTCGATAAAAGAGCTTCATGCCAAACTCTATCAAATGCCTTTGAAATATCAAGCGCAATAATCTTGCTTTCGCCAAAGCGATGCACAGATTTGTTCCACTGTTCGGTGAGATATGCCATCAGATCACCAGTGGGACGATTGCTGCGAAGCCGTATTGCCGGTCATTTAAAAGCTCCCGATCTTCGAGATATTTCTTGAGCTGACGATTTATCAGCGTTTCCATGACCTTGGAAAGAAGGGACGTAAGTGCAATTGGTCAGTAGGAAGAGGGGGAGGAGGAGTCACCTTTTTTTGGGACGGGCTGGACAAATGCTGTTTTCCATCTACTAGGAAAGATTCCTGAACGATAGGAGCGATGAAAAAGCTTACGCAGTGGTTTTGCCAGCGATGAAGAACACTTCTTCAGAAGAATAGGGGGTATACCATCCGGGCCAGCGGATTTGTGTATATCAAGATCTTGAAGTACTCTTGCTACTGTACGAGTGCGGGAAAATATCTGTCCCATAGAAAAATTAACGTTCTCAAGTACAGGAGGGGCATTGTTGCTTGCAGGCAACGTAGAACTTGCAGCAAAATGAGCTGCGAGCATATTCGCCTTCTCTGAAGAGCTGACAATAGGTTTATCGTCGACGATGAGCGTTGGAACTGATGATGACGTTGAGTTCTTGACGTTTTTCACAAATGACCAGAAGTTTTTACTGCCTTTGGGACATTGCAGAATTTTTTGCCGTATTTTCTGGTCATGTAAAAATTTCGTTTTGCGTATAACGGAGTTGCACGAGTTCCTAACTTGTTTGTGTTTCTTCCGATTTTCCTCAGTTGGGTTGGCTTTGTAGGATCGGAAGCTTACTTCTTTCAACCTGATAGCTTCTTTACACTCTTCGGAAAACCAAGACTTTTCTTTTGGTTTGATACATTTTGTTCTGTGAGGGACAAAAGTTCTCATTCCAAGAAAAATCACTTCTGTAATCATTTCGGCACTGGCATCAATGTCATTATCGAGGAAGCATAATGACCAGTTAAAGTTGCGAAAGAAATTATTCAGACCGTCCCAGTTGGCTTTCTCGTATTGCCAAACGGTCCTAGTGGGAAGGGATTGCACCAGCGCTCACTTAACTAATTGTCACAACAAAAACAATTAATAGGGTATTCAACCTGCTTTGATAATTTGATAACATTTTCCCAACCATCCCATGCACTGCATTCGTTTTGTTCCGCCGCCGCCGCCGCCGCCGCCGCCGCCGCCGCCGCCGCCGCCGCCGCCGTCGCCGTATTGGCTAGCTATAGCATAACCGTGCACAAGCTATAGAAAATAACAAGATACACAAAATACTTATTTGACACTTTAGTGCACAGGTATTTTGTATACAAATTCAAAGGGTCACTGGCTTACGGTTTATGGCAGTAAATTGTGCATCATAAGCACATCGAAAGTGCATGGTATGGTCAAATGCTGACTGTGCATATTTGGGGTTATCGACTATCCAAGTATGGTTGGATACCAACGAAATAAACTAATTATGTAGTATAAATAGACTGAATAAAAAGCTATGATGGCACTTCTATCTAAAAAGCCAAACTTAAGACAACGTTTCTTTACTCTGATATAGCAACACGCTGGTAGGTAATCTAACGTTAGTTTAACTCCAACATCTGACGCCCTACAGAGCAGTATTGCTTTTGGGTAAACGTTTATAGGGCAATTCGCCGGACGAGTCAGAGAGTTGAATTAAACTTAACTGCGAAAACACTACCAACATTACATGGCGATCTTGCCAGGAGACCAAGAAACGTGAAGTCAGTTTTCTTCTCTCCCCCATTTTACTGAGCGACCTACGGTTAAAACATTAGATGTCCCGGCAAACTCAACTGGCCCTAGCAGCCCATCTAATCCAAGAAGCCCAGGCCATATTGACAGAACCAACAGATGCCAAGGAGGTCGAACGGATCAAAGTAGGCCCCAAACCTTTAACCATCGCCGAGTATTTAAGGCGAAATACTGTCCGGGCGACAGAACAAACTCCATTGCCCCCAAACCCAAAGATACGAGCAGGAAAGAGGGTGCAGCTCAAAAAGCACCTAGTTGAACTGTACCGGCTGGCAAACATACCCGGCCAACCCAGCGACGTGAGGCAAAAATACCTGCACCAGGCGAAGCAAGTAAAGGGAGCAATCCGCTCCAGCAAAGCTGCCAAACGTAAACAAAGGAAAACCGAGGAGCAGGAATTCCACACGCTGTTCTCGAACATAGTAGAAACCGCTCGCAGAGTCGACAAAGACAAGATTTAGATTTTCGAAATTTTTTTCTTAATTTTTATAATTTGTTTTAACTTTTCAAAATTTTTTAATGGGCAAATCACAATCAAAGGTCGAAGAGGTCATCGTTAATAATAACGGGCCTCAATCTAATGAATCGAACGAAAAGTATGAATACGGTATAGATGTAGTTTCTATCGTAATTATAATTATAGTAATTTTCCTTGCAAAATATATTCGAGATCTAATTTTAAATAAATTCAATAAGGCAATAAGAAAAGAAATTGCAAAAAACAATATAAGCAGAAGAATGTCTGTGTAAAAAAAAAAAAAAAAAAAAAAATATATTTTAATAAAAATACATGCTACAAAAATTTTTTCATTTTTAAATTAAAGCATATCCTGAATCAAATTAATTAATGGATTTCTCGTTCCTAGAAATGTAATCAAAAGACGAATTTCAGTATAAAAAAAAAAGTATATATATATATGATTTTCAAATGAATTTTTCAAAAGTAATTAAAGCTTCAGGTGCGCTAAAGGATTTTTATGACAATTTAAAGAAATCACCTAATAGGAAAAGAAAACCAGAAGGGGTAAATAAGAAGTTAGAAGAATTAAATAACCTGTGGAGTACTTTTTACGAAGAATATTTAGATATAAAACAAGAGGAAGCATCTGAGACAGAATTACAAAACTTGGAAGAAATAGTAACTCAAGCTAAAAATTTAAAAAAAAATTCAGAAACCATAGTAAAAGATAGCTTAGAAAAGGAAATTATTAGTGCAATAGTTAAAGAAAATTCAGAAAAGGAAACTAAAAACACTCAAACTAACAAAATGGCAGAAGTGTTTAATTTTAGCATAGCTCAAAAATTACCGACTCTTAACTGCGAAGAGGACGGCAAAAGAACAGAAAACATCCGAGACTTTGTAAATAGTGTCGAATTTTAATACGACACACTCGGCGAAGCTTCAAAACCCATTCTAATTAACTTCTTATTGAAATGTAAAATCCAAGGGAAAGCTCTTACAGAATTAGGCAGTCAGAAACCAGAAAAATTCGCAGCATTAAAAAAACTTTTAGTTGAAAGATGTGGACCGAAAGAAACTATAGAATCCATTCAAACTAAGCTAAGTAGAACATATCAGGGAAATCGCCCGGTACAAGAATTTACTAAGGAAATCGAAACACTGGTATCAAGAATGACCGAATTGGAGGTATCTTATCTTGGTGAAGAAGCAAGAGAAACACTTGCCAAAGCCAATGATAGACGAGGCGTAGCTTTTCTTAAGAAGGGGGTAAATGATCGGTTAAAAATTATTCTAGATAGCGCTAGGCACGCAAACCTTCAAGACGCTATACAACATTTACTGGAGTTAGACCAAAGCTCTACCCCTGCAACAGGAACCGTCCGGTACGCGAACAACCTAAGTTATCCACAACCACAAAATCAAAACCAAGGTCAAGCTTATTTTCATAATCCCCCTAGATCAAATTATAACAATGCTACCAATCCCAATCAATCTTTTCCCAGGCAAAATTATTTTCGTGGTAATAACCACTCTCCCAATTTTTCAAGATATAATAATAGTTACAATCAAACGTTTTCCCAAATGCCTAACAGAAACCATTCACTACCAAATAATCAACGTTTTAACACAAATAGAAACCTTCCTAGTAGAAATATGCAAAATTTTAGTCAAAATAATAATATGAGAAACAATGGAGGTAATTTTTCTAGAAATAATAGTATCCGTCAAAATAGAAACCCTGGTAGAAGTAACCCACCTAACAGTAATAACATTAATAACCATACAGTTTTAGCATTGGGAAACGAGCAACCCACCGAGGGGCTAGCCGACCCATCGGAGGGAAATTAAGCAATCCACAAATGCCAAATGCCATTTGCACTGCTGGAATATCGAACGGCATTTACGTTCAGTTAAAACTGGACTATGATAAACATATAAGATTTTTATTAGACACAGGAGCTTCAATTTGTGTAATAAAAAACAGTTCAGTAAATCCAAACATTCCCATATTCAAAAATAAAAGCTGAAAAATTCTAGGCATTTCAGGAGATTTAGAAACAATAGGAACATGTGATTTTCAAATCCATTTAAAAGATTTCATAATTCCATACGAATTTCACGTGGTCCCCGATAATTTCCCAATCCCAGTTGAAGGGATTATTGGAGCAAATTTTCTGCTACAGTTTAACGCCATACTTGACTTAGAGAATTTTTTATTAAAAATCAAAGAAGGAAATAACACTATTCATCTGCCCATGTGTTCCCAAGAAAATATTAATACCATCTCAATAGCCCCAAGATGCGAAGCAACCTATTGGTTAAACACAAAACACACCGAATCTCGAGTATTCTACCCGCAACAATTATGCGACAACGTTTTTATGGCAGGTTCATTATCCACTGCCATAGACGGGAAAATACCAATAAAAATTTTGAATGCACGGGATACAACTGTAACTCTCAAATGGGCCGAACCATTGTCCTCATCAGCCTCGGAACATTACATCCTACGTTACAACCCGACAGAAAAATCAATAAACACTCGAGTGAATAAGATAATAAACGAAATAAATTTTGACACATTAAATAGTGAAGAAGAAGCAGAAATAAAAGCAATATGTACAAAATATCAAGACATCTTTCACGTGGATGGTGACAAACTCACGTATACACATATTGGCAAAGCAGATATCTCGCTCAAAAAGGATGCGTCACCAAAATATTCAAAGCCATATCGTCTCCCACACACACAGAAACAAGATATAAAAGAAGAAATACGGAAGATGTTAGACAATGACATTATAGAACCATCTATATCTCCTTGGAACTCTCCCATACTAATAGTACCTAAAAAGAAAGACCCTGTTACTGGTCTACAAAAATTCCGTATGGTGATCGACTATCGTCACGTGAACGAGAGAATTGAAGATGATAAATTTCCACTACCCAACATAACAGATATCTATGATATGGTAGGAGGAGCAACTTACTTTTCTTGTATAGATTTAAGCCAGGGATACTACCAAATGGAGTTGGATGCCGATAGCAGACCAATCACAGCGTTCTCGACAGAAGATGGTCACTACCAGTTAAAACGATTACCTATGGGTTTAAAGATCTCACCCAGTAAATTTTCAAGAATGATGTCCATAGCTATGTCAGGACTAACTTATTCACGATGTTTTGTTTATCTTGATGATCTGATAGTTTTTGGTAAAAATTTAATAGACCACAATAAAAATCTAATACAAGTGTTTGAACGTCTAAGAGAAGTAAATCTGAAAATACACCCTGGAAAATGCTTTTTCTTGCGAAAAGAAGTGTTATACCTAGGCCACGTTATTTCTGATAATGGTATCCTACCCGATCCTACTAAATCTTCCGCAATGAAAAGTTACCCAACACCCACCAACGCGGATGAAGTAAGAAGATTCGTTGCATTCGCCAACTACTATCGTAAATTTATCCCCAATTTCGCTACCATTTCTATCCCACTTAACCGATTACTGAAAAAAGATGTCGAATTTTATTTTAATAAAGATTGCGAAAAATCTTTTGAGTTGCTTAAAGAAATCCTTACAAGTCCTAAAATCCTACAATTCCCCAATTTTAACGAGGAATTCATCCTACGAACCGATGCCTCAGGTTTCGCTCTAGGAGCTGTCTTATCTAATTTCGACGATAGACCAATTGCCTATGCAAGTAAAACTCTTAATAAAGCAGAGAAAAAGTATAGTACAATTGAGAAAGAATTACTTGCAATTGTATGGGCAGTTAAACACTATCGTTCGGAAGGAAATTCAAAATTTTAACAGACCATAGACCTTTAGTGTACTTGTTCTCACTTAAAGAACCTAGTAGCAGACTAACAAAATTTAGACTACTATTAGAGGAATACAACTTCTACATAGAATATTCTCCAGGTAAGGATAATTGTACAGCCGACGCATTAAGTCGCATAAAAATAGACTCCGAGGATTTAAAACAATTATGTATCTGCGTTTTAACGAGAGCCCAGTCAAAAGCGGAAAACAAAAATCTTGAACATATAGACACTACGAAAACCGACGAACAACTAATAACTGAACTATTAAAATTACCAGAAAATGGACTTAAAGTCATTGAGCTGAAGATTGTTGACAACTTCGAGGAAGATTTAATTAATTTCAAGGATACAGACATAATTATTGGTCCAAACAAGGTTTTGGCGTATATCCCAAAAGGGAATTGTTTACTCCTAAAGAAGTCCAAGGACAGCACTATAACCCCATCGACAATGTTTGGCAAAATATTGTCGAGGGATGTGCAGAAACTCTGCGGATTGAATTGTATTAAAAAGATATATATTACTTAAAATGAAATAAGAAAGCTCACATGCGGCCGCAAAGAGAGCAATATTAATGAATTAAAAAAGAAATTAGAAGAAATATTTAAAGAAAGTAATATTAAAGTGCACATTATAGAGAAAAATATTGAAATAACTGATCCTTATAAGAAGAAATTAATACTTAATGATTACCACATACTTCCAACCAGCGGACATGCAGGAATAAACCGCATGTTACAGAATATAAAGAAGAAATACTTCTGGACAGGTATGCAAAACGATGTGACGACATTCGTAAAGCATTGCCCAATTTGTCAACGAAATAAATATATCCAGCCAAAGAAACAACCAATGACTATCACATCGACAGCCGAATCAGGTTTTGACAAAATATTTTTAGATCTAGTAGGACCTTTAGAAGAATCAGAAGATGGATTTAAATATATTCTAACTATACAAGATGAATTAACCAAATTCATCGAAGCAGTACCCATTTCCAATAAAGAAGCAAGTACAGTGGCAAAAGCTTTAGTAGAAAATTTTATTCTAAGATATGGAGTACCACATACGATAGCATCTGATCAAGGAACAGAATTTTTAAATCAAGTTTTCCAGAGAATTTGTAAATTACTAAAAATAGAACAGTTGCAATCCACAGCATATCATCATGAGAGCATAGGAGCCTTAGAGAACTCTCATAAAGTTTTAGGAGCATATTTGAGAAGTTACGTTTCAGAAAAACATACCGATTGGAACACATGGCTACCATATTACGTTTTCTGTTATAATACATCAGTACACTCAGAAACCGGATATACACCTTTCGAAATAATATTCGGAAAACAGTGTATCTTACCATCAAATTTGGTTAAACAGGTAGAACCAGTATACAACTATGACGATTATGTGATTGATTTAAAAAATAAATTACAAATCGCTCATAAAGACGCTCGAGAAGCTCTGATAGGCAAAAAGATAGCAAGAAAAAATAGATTCGATTTAGAGCAACGAACAAAAAGCTCCAATTTTGAAAAAGGAAGTTTAGTTTTACTTAGAAACGAAAATAGAAAGAAACTTGACCCGATATACATAGGTCCATACGAAGTTCTGTCCCAAAACGGCGTGAATTGTGATATAAAATATGAAAATAAAAAGATAACGGTTCATAAAAATAGGCTAAAACCATTTTTTTATATATTTAACTCTGATTTAGATATTAAAAGTTGATCAGTAACTTTATAAACCTAAATGAATTCCATTAATTAATATAAAATCAAAAACTTGTAAACTTAATTATTGTATAAAATTTATTTAAAAAAAAAAAAAAGGCGAGAAAGTGCTTCCGCAAATGCAAACATCTAAAGATAAATTAAAGAAAAATATTAGTATGATATCATGTATAGCTAAACTTGTAAATATATGTTAACATAAAAATAGGCCGGCATAGACTTAAGATTTTCATTACTATTATTATTATACTATTGATTAGCAATTTAATACAAATCTAACTTTCACTACTTAATATATTTAATATATCTTTAAAATATAGCTAGATAGAATAAATTAATTTAATGTAACTATTGATAAGCAAATTAATATAATTTTTACATAAAATACTATTATATTACACCTTTTAAATGTACATAACTATCAAAAAAAAAAAAAAAAAAAAAAAAAAAAAATCCATCCCACTATTTCAAAAGAAAATACAATTCAAAAAGTTATCAAATAAAACAAGATCCCTTATTGTACAAAGTGGCGCATAAAAAGAAGAAATCATAACATATCATGATTTCTCCTTTTTCTCCCAGGAAGGGTGGTGTGAAGGGATTGCACCAGCGCTCACTTAACTAATTGTCACAACAAAAACAATTAATAGGGTATTCAACCTGCTTTGATAATTTGATAACATTTTCCCAACCATCCCATGCACTGCATTCGTTTTGTTCCGCCGCCGCCGCCGCCGTCGCCGCCGTCGCCGTATTGGCTAGCTATAGCATAACCGTGCACAAGCTATAGAAAATAACAAGATACACAAAATACTTATTTGACACTTTAGTGCACAGGTATTTTGTATACAAATTCAAAGGGTCACTGGCTTACGGTTTATGGCAGTAAATTGTGCATCATAAGCACATCGAAAGTGCATGGTATGGTCAAATGCTGACTGTGCATATTTGGGGTTATCGACTATCCAAGTATGGTTGGATACCAACGAAATAAACTAATTATGTAGTATAAATAGACTGAATAAAAAGCTATGATGGCACTTCTATCTAAAAAGCCAAACTTAAGACAACGTTTCTTTACTCTGATATAGCAACACGCTGGTAGGTAATCTAACGTTAGTTTAACTCCAACATCTGACGCCCTACAGAGCAGTATTGCTTTTGGGTAAACGTTTATAGGGCAATTCGCCGGACGAGTCAGAGAGTTGAATTAAACTTAACTGCGAAAACAAATGGAGAAGTTACTTTAATAGTATATTTATCAGGATGGGAAGTAAGGAACAAGTCAAGAGTATGGGCGGAATGCCCATCAACATCCGGTATACGAGTAGGCTCATCGACAATCTGGGTAAGATGGTTATACTCAGCAAAGATCTCGGTATACCTTCCTTCGAGTGTTGTCTGGCCAGAATATCGGAGCCAACTTGAATTGTGTACATTGAAGTCGCCCGTAATCACGACTTCAGTGTGAGGACAATGGGAAACAATTCGGGAAATTGAATCTGACAAAACATCTAACTCATCACAAGTAGACATGCTGTCAAGATTCAGACTCCTGTAAAGAAAACAGTAATGAATGATATGCTTGCGGACAGTGAATTTGAGCCACAGGAAATTAAAGTTCGTATTAGAACAATGCCCATATTGGGGAAGGCTCTGGCAAGCAATATCATTCCTAACATAAACGACAAGACCATGGTGGGAAAAAAGTAATGGCACTAAGTTATATCCAAACAAACAAAATTCTGATAAATCAGTATTCTGTCCAACCTGGGTTTCACTTAATGCCAAAACAGCTGGCCTGTATTGCACAGTATGGGCGTACACAGAAAAGAAATTCTTTCTTAGCCCACGAACATTTGAATATACAACACAAAAATCACTTACCATTTTAAATAACTAAACACAAAAGATTCAACTTTGACGAAACTAATTTCAGCCGTGCAGTAAAGGCCCATATTAATTCCAATTATAAACAAACTGTCCTAGGTGTTATGCCCATAAAACAATTTGCAAACGGGAATTAATATAGACAAAAAAAACACGAAAGAATATACATCAAATGCTGCTCACCATCCAATGCAAAACCTCTTGCGATAAGCCTCACAAGAGGCTTGCATTGCATAAAAAAGCAACAGTTATGGGTGACGCGGGTGGAGAGGATGGGTATTATTGGTTGTTGGATGCTGTGCTGCGAATGTGAGCAAGGTTTGGTGTATTTTTTTTTTCTTTTTCTTTTTCTTTTTTTGACACTGGTTTATTTAATTAATTGTAATTTTGGGTATTTTAATGGGCTGGGTTAATTTTTTTTTTTTGCACTATGTTATATGAATATGGGGATTTAGTGGTTTATTTTGATTTTGTTTGATTAATTTTTGGGGGGGGGGGGGGGACACACGCGCACAGTTAGCAACGCGACCGCTCACGACAATCAACCGCCCACGACCATGAGATGAGTTTAAATATCGATATCGAGATGAAATAAGGCAAAATGTTCTATTTGAATGGGAGAAGTTAATTTTGTCATATAAATAAATCGGAGTCTTGTTGACTATAAGATTGTGTAAAAATATACAGTTCCTAGCATCGATGAAGTGTTTTAGAGAAGATCCAAGCAAGTTATTTACGTAATGTGATATATGGTCATACCTACGCAAACCATGAATATATCGCACTGCATCATTAAATGCCACTTCTAACTTACGCTGAGATAAAGAATCTATACTGCTATAAACAGTTTCAGCATAAGTTATGAAAGGAAGAATTAGGCTTATCACTAGTTTACTTCTAGTTGCAGTTGGAGTGAAGCTTGCTGTTATCCACAGCTTACGAAGGCAACAGTATATTCGTCTGATAACATAATTTATGTGTTCATAACCAGATAGGTTGTGATGTATAACGAAACCAAGATTTGTTACAGTTTTAACAATTTTCAACTTACTCGTGGATAGAAGAATGTCAGGAAAACTGTTAAGAGGTGGTTATTTGTAAGCTAGAGGGATGACTTGGGATTTGGACGGGTTAAGGAGCAAGCCATTTCTTTCCGACCAATTCTGAATGCTTGAAAGATCATCATTAATGTTGTTTGTTAGCTCAGTTATTTCAGATTTTGGCTTGGACAAATAAAGCTGTACGTCATCGGCATAAAGATGTATCGACGAGTGTTTACAAACCAATGGCATATCGTTTACGAAAATACAAAATAAAATTGGACCCAGAATCGATCCTTGTGGTACACCCTGCTTGACTGGTAAAAGCGACGAAGAAGAATGAGAAGTAACCACTCTTTGAAACCTTTCACTTAAATAACTCTTCAAAAGCCTTACTGCGCTGTTGCTGAAACTGAACATGTTTTTTAATTTCCAGCAAAGAATATCATGATTAATTTTATCAAAAGCCTTCGAGAAATCAAGCAAACAGAGGAGTGTAACATATCCTTTGTCATAACTTTGCCTTATGTCTTCAAGTATGTTGACCATACAGTGGAACAACTATGGTTAGCCCTGAAACCAGATTGACCCTTATAAAGCAAATTATGACAAGATAAATGAGAAAGCATTTGCTTTGCTAGTAGCTTCTCGAAAACTTTTGACAAGCATGGTAAAATACTGATTGGCCTGTAGTCTGCAGTTGCAGGGTTGTTTTTTTTTAGCAACAGGTGTTACTCGAGCAGTTTTCCAGTATTTGGGGAAAGTTGAGGTAGTGATGCAATGGTTTATGATGTGAGTTAGATGGGATACAATGAAGGGAAGAATCAACTTTATAAATCGTAAAGATGTGCCATCTTCACCAATCGAGTTAGATTTTATCTGTGCTATACAGGATATGACTTCAATTTCGCTCACAGAAACCACTTCAAAGTCTGGCATTAAATTAACAGATTCATAAGAAACTTCAGGAGACCGACGGGTGGTATCATAATCGTTATCTCCAAGAAAGTAATTATTTAATTCATCAGGGTCAATTTCACACTTAGAGCTGTTTTTTCCGCTAGAGATACCAATTTGTTTAAGATTGCTCCATAGCTTTTTTGATGGAAGAGATGTATTGAGCTTGGATGAATAATAATTACTTTTAGCATTTCGAACTACAATTGTAGCATGGTTTCACATAGTTTTATAAGTTTGACAATTTAAATTACTTGGATTTTGTTTCCATTTACTATAGAGCCTGTTCCGCGATTTGATAGTACTGATGACTTTAGATGTGAACCAAGGGCAGCTATTACTTCGAATTTTAACTGTTTTTGTAGGTACATATTGCTCATAGAGCCGCATAACCACTTCTTGAAAACTAAATAATTTATCATCAGCATCAGAAAACAATCGACATTCGTTCCAAGGAGATTCAAAAGCGGCATTTTGCAGAGATTCTTTATCAACAGAACGAAAATCCTTAAAGGAAAAGGAATGAGGAAAAGCTGTATGCGTGAAGTTTAAGTCATACGTAAAAAAGAGCAGGTCATGATCAGAAATGTCGTCAAATGAGAGTTGGTCAAAGAGAATAACTAAGGAAAAATCAGAGACAATTATTGTTAGGTCAAGAAGGCTAGGAATACAATCTTTAGCAAATCGCGTTGGATAAGTAGTATTAACCAATTGAAGTCCTAATGAGGATGCAAAATCGCAGAGTGCAGAGGCACGTGAATCATTTTTTAACAAATCTGCATTGAAGTCCCCACAAACTAAGATATGTTCATATTGTGCAGTAAATTCAGAGAGCCTTGAGAAAAAAGCCTGAGGGGAGCAACACCTATTTGGAATATAGGCACAAGCCACTAAACATTTAGTACACCCATCCGCCACCTCAACAATTAGGAACTCAGTTGTATCTAAACCAGCGGATTTGCTAATAACTCTGCATTTAAGTGAGGACTTGCAGTATATCGCTATACCACCTCCCCACGTTTCAGTTCAATTCAATTCAATTCAATTCAATTTGGCTTTATTCTGACTTAGAAGATACATATTTACAATTATTAGAATATACTATAATGTTTATAAAGTCTTTAATCAGAATAAGTAGAGGCATCTTTATATTATCCTATCATTCCGCAGAAGTGTATAATTTGGTATATTGTACTGCATATCAGATATGTCACCCTTAAACCATGTCTCACAAACACAAATAACATCAACACTAGAATTACTAAATAAATATTTTAAGTAGTCTAACTTGCATTGATTAAGACTACGGGCATTTAGATGACAAATTTTAAAACCATCTCGATAATTTGACAAAATATTTATCATAGTGTGAGTTGATTTTATGCTCCCACTGTAGAAAGAATCAAAATTTCTCATTGCAATTATAAAAACAATAGAATACCACTGAAGAAGAAAAGATATATGCAGAAATACACTAGATAAGAAATGAAAAAAAGAGAAGAGAAAGATTACGTAGGAAATCAATAACAATTTTCATATAAATAATCAAAAGATAACAATAATAATTACAATAAAAACGATGAGCTAAATATCAGCAACAGCAGCAGCAGCAGCAACAGCAGCACCACCAGCAGCAATGGAGTGAAGATCTTCTGAGCTTTCTATGCAGAAACTTTTACCGGTTTCCGTTCTCTTAGCATAAATAATGCCAGACTTGGAGTACACAGAAAACAATTTCTTTTTTCTCTTAAGACCAAGAGCACTTTGCAATAGAAATCGCAAGTGTCTACTCAGGCTTTCATTAAGATAACAGTTTTTGTTATTTTCATTAGATGTACAACCAATGTCACATAGTTTTAATGTTGCTTTGTTTTGTTTTCGATAATTGGCAGCAGCAACAAGAAGAGCGTTTCGTTCATGCGAAGCGTTGAATTTGAACACAATAGATGGTGGGTAGTTCAATGATGAGTTGTTGTTGTTGTTTCTTTTTTTTCGCACGAAATGAATTTACCAAGGTGGGCATAGGATTACATTGCACAGTGTCGCAGAGTTTTTTAAAATATTGTTCAAGATTCTCGCCGGGGAGTTCGGGGACACCAAAGAGCACAGCATCGCAGGCGACCTCTTTTTTTTCAAGAAAATTAACTTGCTTTTGAAGAGCAAGTATCTCTGCAGTGTGCATTTGGAACAAAGAGGTGGTATCGCTCTCAATTTTATCAACTCGTACACTGAAGCTGGAATGTGCATTATTCATTTCATCGAATCGTTGATTCCACTTTTCATTAATTTCATCAATTTTATTGAGAAATTCAGCACGCATCTTATTAAGTTCCTCCACGAATTTTTGACGCAAAGATGCAGAGCATTTATTGAGTTTGTCTTGCAGAACGTGTGCGACAGGTATTTTGTTTGAGGGAGAAGGGGAAGGGGTATTCACGTTCACAGAGAGAAGGTCTTTTTGAGCTTTGCGGCTGCGGTTTGTCATCGTTAAAACTTAAGAGTTTTTTTTTTATTATTATTATGTAGAGAACCAGAGAACAATGACAATTTTTATAAATGAAAACAAATATTTTAGCACTGCGCTAAGATCTTATTTATGTCCAAAACTGAATAAATTAATCGAGAAAATCAGAAACAACAAAACTTCACGAGTGATATTAATTCGGATAAAGTCAATTTAGAAATCGGATTTAGGTTAGGTAGCACTGTTGAATTAGCTTAAGCTGGACCGATCAGAGAACACGTCTATGTCATACGGACCATTGTTTCAGAATGAAGTTAATCAACGATGGCCTACATGTTTTCAGTCTACAAGAAATCCATCTCTAATAGACATGTTTTTGACTAACTCAGCTGACCTAGTATTAGGGAGCGACCAGCTAAGTCTCACGTCAGATTTTATACATGACCTTCTTTTTTGTTCGTTTAGTTTTAACATTAGAAGGAATTCTGTAAAAGTTTTAAGATATAGGTCGATTGACCAAACTGATTTATTAAACTTACATCAAAACGTAAATGGATTTGGCCACAATGATATATATAATGCCGCAAATATTGAATCGAAAGTTTCTCTTTTAACATCTATGACTGCTGAACTCTATAATACATATGTTCCTATGGTAACAAAAGTTTTAAGACCTCAAAGCTGTCCTTGGTTTACTCATCAAATAAAAACATTTATTCAGGAGAGAGCGATTTTTCAGAGTGTACAAACGTAATCGGACAGAGTATAATCGATATCAATAGGTCTGTTTGTTTACCTCCGAAAACAGCCAATTTCTGCCAATTTCTGCCGAATCCTGTTCGATAACTCACAAATTCGGTAGTTTTAGGCAGAAGAGAGCGCTCACGAGAGAGAAAAACATTTCCCCTTCCTGCCGATTTTAGCCCAAGAAATTTCTTCGGGTAGAAATGTGAGTTCTGTCAAAACTAGAATTTGACAATTAAAAAAAAAAAAAAAAATTTTATCATTTGCTGTTTTGCGTTTCATCACGTGGTTTTTGCGTCCTGTGTGTATTTAATTGAAATTTATATTGTTTTATTCATTTTTCAAATTTAAAATTCGGAAATCACGACAAAAAACCAAGTTAAATATTTTTTCTTGACGTTTTAATTTTTTGACGTTGAACACAATTTTTGTGTTGTCTTCGAAAACCAGGTAATTTTTCAGAATTTGCCAAAAAAAATTGAGCTTATTTCTTCTTATAGACGAAAACTTGTGCGAGGTTTTTGTATTACGAGATTTTCATACGACATTTTTGTGAAACTATTAAGCAGCACAAATCGTAGTAGGAAAATATCGTAATACAAAAACCTCGCACTAGTTTTCGTCTATAAGAAGAAATAAGCTCAATTTTTTTTGGCAAATTCTGAAAAATTACCTGGTTTTCGAAGAGCTATATCTCGGTAAAGAATAAACATACAAGATTGTAGGAAATTTGACGTTCTACTATAAAATGGAAATTTTTTTTGCTATAGAACGTAAGGAAAAAAAGTTACTGAGGAAAAACCATAGGGCCCCCGAGGTCCAAAACTACGTAAAACATTTATTAACTATCCTTGAACAATATCTGATAGTTTCATTAGCTTCCGACCTTTTTCCACCTTCCATCCACTTTTCCAACCTGTCGACTGGACTAAATTTATGCATGTGGCATATATGAGCTTATCATGAAGAAAGTGACTCCTTCAATTTTTAAAATCACGATATCTCCGAAAATGATTCTTACAAGTTTTGTAGATAATTTTATGGTCTACAACTTTGTCTCATGTACTTTTATGATAAAACCTACCGTTTACCGGAAAAATTGTAAAAACCGTTTATGTGACCTTTTGACCTTGAATAACTTCTAACGCACCAGTCGGATCGATGGGGATGTTGCTTAGTTTTTTTTGAAATGGTGTTCCCAACGTCTGTATCAATTTTCAGCTTTAATCGAATTTTTGCAAACCTAGCATTATTTTTTTGTCTATTTTGACCGGACTATAACTTGTGCAATGGATCGTAATGCGATAACAGTGATAGTGATGCTTGATTTTTCAAAAGCCTTTGATTGTATCGATCACTCCATACTTTTGTGGAAACTCAAAAACAAGTTCCAGTGTTCTCGCTCTGCCCTTAAACTTATGTTCAATTATTCAAGAAACCGTTTGCTATGTGTCGAAGCTGAACTTGGAACATCTAGCCCATATCTTTTCAACACAGGTGTCTCACAAGGATCAGTGTTAGGACCTCTTCTTTTCTCCATCTTCATCAATGATCTTCCTCAATTTACTGTTAACTATAATGTGCATGTTTACGCAGATGATGTAACTATTTACCTATCCAGGAAGCCTCTATTATTAGAAGATTGCGTGGCTCGAGTAAAAGAGGACCTTTTGCATATTCAGGGATGGGCTGAGTTAAATAATATAAAATTGAATCCTCTGAAATCGTTCGGTATGGTGTGCTCAAGAAGTGAATTACATTTAGATGATATTCCGTCTCTTAGATTAAATGGCTTTATCTTACCTTATGTTGAACGAATAAAATATCTTGTTTATGTTATAAATAGTAAAATGAGTTGTTGTGATGCTACCTAGATACCATTAGCAGAGTATACAGTGGATTACGTAGTCTTAGAACGTCCTCGAGCTTACTGAATCCCGACATGAACATGCACCTGGTAAAATCATTGTTGCTACCATTCTTTTCCTTCAACTGTATTATATACCCTTGTTTAGACTCTGAATGTAAGCGAAAAGTAAATGTTGCATTTAATGATTGTATACGGTTCATCTACGGTTTGCCTGGACATGAAAGTGTTTCACGGCATAAAACCTCGGGTATGAGTTTGGATGAGTATTACAAGCTTAGATCAGTTTTGAAACTCCATGACATCATTCATAATAACTGTCCAGAATATTTGTATGAATTTCTTAGTTTCCTTCAATCACCTAGAGGCCTTAAATTAGTATTACCACGATTTGCACATACAGTAGGAGAGCGATCTTACTTTGTCGATGCAATGCGGTTGTGGAATAACCTTCCACACCAGTTGCAAGCAATTGTCTCGCCACGGGGATTTCACATGTCGCATCGAATTTAAAATATCTAATAAATATAACGACTTTAACAATTAATCTTACATTATTATTTAAAAACATCTATTTATTATTATTATTTATATATTGTTATCACATCTAATAAGTAAACACCTACCTACATTATTTATTCGTGCACATATGCCAAATAATACATCTGTTCGCGTACATTTTGTGCCAAAAAATGAAAACTGGCAAAATTTGTCAAATGAGAGAAAAATTTCTCTCACTTACCGAAAAGTACACGAACGCTTTTTGTGTAAAAACTTGAAAAACGTCAAATTCGAATTTTTTGATTGGTTAGCTCTTCGCGGTAAGGGTCATCTGCAACAACAAATGTTTACATCATTCGATTTTGACAGAGTTCAAGTTTTTACCAGATGAAATTTCAGTGGGCAAAAACTTGCAAATAAATGAACGAAAGAATAAAACAGCTGTTATTTTCTTTCGTTCATCTTTCGTTCATCTCTCAGTACGCGAACGCTTTTTGTGTTAATGTAAACGTATGAAATCGAATGCAAACTTTTTCATTTGGGTACGCGACAGAGGTAAATGTTATTTAAACTTTGATACTTATTATGAGATTCATCTCGAAGTACTATGTAATATGGTTTTACATGAAATAAATGAAATGAAATGAAAAGTTCTTATTTCTTAACGGCTTTTTCAAATGAGATAAGTTGTCAACGATTGTATCGAATTCACTCAAACTTTGTTTAGTAGAGTTCCTTACAGCTTCCTTTTTGATGGCATTACATTTTTTGCAGTTACTCTTTTTTAAATGGTGGCTCCCATACAACGGCCACTAGATTTTGGCCAAATTTTGTTTTTTTTTTAATTTGATCAAAAATGGCTGCACGGATTTTTATTAATTTTGTGTGTATATGTAATATACATAAATGTATAATAGAATGCTTCGAAGAGAACTGCATTTTTCGCTACAAATGATAATAGCGGAAATTGGCTTTAACATTTGTATTAATTTGGCCTAAGAATAACATCTTAATTTCAAATATTAAAGGTTTCTTAACCTTAGCTCCCTTTTCCAGTTTTAGCAAAAAAAAAAAATGTTTGGTTCTTACCAAATTTTTCAGAAATGAGTTCTTCTTTTTGTTTGAAAATATTGTTTTCATCGTACTTTTGCACCCACAGAGGACGTGCATCCCAGTCGTGCATTTTACTTTCATTGTATATTTAGACTAGAAGACCCCTGCTCGCGTTGCTTCGCAAAGCTTAAAGACAAAATTGTGTTAACTTTAAATATTATTCTGTATATGAAAACATTCCTCAACGCTAACTCTACTTTCTGGGATAAAATCAACAAAAAGCTGAGGTATGCCTACAGAAGGTATATATCTGAAATTTAATGAATAGCTCATTAGATTTTATTTCACGGCAAACTCATTTTCCAAAATAGACTTTTTTGATGTTTGTTGATATTTTTATTGTTTTTTATTTTAAAGCCTCAGGAAATACAATGTTGGCAGTACTTTGATTTTCTGAAAGAATAAAGTTTGTGAAGCAAAGCTAGCACGGGTCTGCTAGTATCTTATAAAGCGTCTACAAGATGGCCTTCAAGTTTTTAAGATCTGACAATTTCGATTTAACTGTTATAGTTACTTTTTGGGTTAAACTTCAAATATCGGAAATCTGGTTACAACGATAAATAACAGGCTATAAGTAGAAAAGGATATCTATGAAACGGACAATGACCTTACAATTTGTGTATCCCAAGGATTCTCCAACAAAAAAAGGTTCGTCCATAACTGTTGCTCCTATATACTTACGCTGTTTAGTTTAATCCAAAATGACTAAGGCTTAGTATCCATATTTCCTCAAAAATTGCTGTTTGCTAAAAAAAATTCCAAAAAATTCTGCTTATTTCTTCTAATAGACAAAAACTAGCGCGAGGTTTTTGCATGACGAGATTTTCTTACTACGATTTGTGCTGTTTAATAGTTTCTAAGAAATGTCGTTTGAAAATCTCGTCATACAAAAACCTCGCACTAGTTTTCGTCTATTAGAAGAAATAATCTGAATTTTTTGGATTTTTTTTTAGCAAATTCTGAAAAATTACCTGTTTTTCAAAGAGCTATATCTCGGTAAAGAATTAACATATAACAACTTTGGTATCAACAAAATTGTAGGAAATTTGATGTACTACTACAAAATGGAAATGTTTTTGCTATAGAACGTAAGGAAAAAATGTTCCTGAGGAAAATCCGTTGCAAGGTCGAAAATTTTGCAGTTACCCCTTCAACCTCCCCCTTCTCTTTTTCCATACTGCCCTCGAGGTCCAAAACTTCGTAAAATATTTATCAGCTATTCTTCAACAATATCTGATAGTTTCATCAGCTTCCATCCTTTTTCCACCTTTCACCCACTTTTTCCAACCTGTCGACTGGACTAAATGTACGCATGTGGCATATATGTGCATATCATATAGAACGTGACACCTTCAAGCTTTAAAATCACGATATCTCCGAAATGGTTATTCTAACAAAAAAATCATATTAACAAGTTTTGTAGATAATTTCATGCTTTAATTGCTTCGTGTATTTTTATGATAAAGCCTACCGTTTACAAGAAAAATTGTAAAAACCGTTTATTTGACCTTTTGACCTTGAATAACTTCTAACGCACCAGTCGGATCGATGGGGATGTTGCTTAGTTTATTTGAAATTTGTACCAATTTTCAGCTTTATGCGAATTTTTGCAAACCTAGCACTATTTTTTTGTCTATTTTGACCGGACTACTACAGAATATACTAAAAGTAAATTCAATGAATAGGTCCGGGTTCGACTAACTGAAGCTGTCCGAGACCCTATCGACGGGCCCGAGCCTCTGCCAGTTTTTGGAATAACATCAGTGGAGTCATCTTTAAGGAAAGCTTGCTTTTGGATAACTCTAAAAGCAAAGACTTTGGCGGCACAGAATCAAAGTGTTATCGATTTTTGTATACATACCAAAGTATATATATATTTAAATCCAGAGAGGATATATTTTAATTTTTTTGATGTGTGCAAGGAAGAAGTTTCACTGAGTCCTTGAAGTGAAAAAGTGAATTTCAAAGAAAAAAAAAAAAGAAAAATTATTTGAAAACTTACCGATTGAATTTATATTTTGTTTTGTGTAAAAGATTAAGTTCTCCAGATTTTTTTTGTAAGCTAATGTTTTTTTATTGGAAAAGTGAAAAGTGGTTTTGGTGGCTGATTTTTAATAATTTTTTTTTACATAAAAACAAAACTCCAACGACTTCGACTCCAGTTCTTCGTAGTGCTGCCGGCAGGACACCGAGTGACCAGAAAAAGTAGTGAGTCTTAAATATAAAGACCAGAAGGTCCTTTTAAAAGTTATTGAATTCAGTAAAAGCACTGCCATTTTAAACTTTTCATCGTAGGTTAGTTAATTTTTTTTTATTACATTTTATTAGTTTTTAAGAATTTGAATTTTGAAATTTTAGTTAAATAGTTTATTTAAGAGCAGGAGAGCTCAATTTTTATGAAATCTTTAAATAAAATTTATAACGTAATGTAAAAAGATTTTCGTTATGAATTGCTAAATTCTTTCCAGCTAAGGGTGTGTGGAGGCGGACACAGCCGTCCTGATGTAAAGTTTCCGGTAGTATGACATGACCAACTAACTGTACACTACAGACAGTTTGCGACTGGTTGGTCATTTTAGGGGTTATTTCCGAACATCAGCCATGGAAATAACATCAGGAAGTATCTTGCAGATACTTGGGTGGGTTGGCCAGGCCTTCGTCAATACCATCAGACGAGCGCTTGGAATTCAGTAGTACGGTATCTGAGGGAAATAGAAAAGTAGAGTGCTTTAGTTTTAGGGTTTAGATTAAGGTAGATTTAAGAGATTATATAAGATCAAATTCGTACGAACGAATTTTACTTTGGTGGAGGTGGTTTTATTTAATTTTTTTATTATCTTTGGTGATGGGTTTCATATTATTATTATTTTTGGTTATGGAATTTCATTTTTTTTTATTATTTTGAATTTTAGGTAGGTTTAGTTAGGTTAGTTTAATCTTAAAAAGCACTATACTTACATGTTCCTTCAGGTAGCGTCAAAGTCCTTCGATTTGTGATAACGTTTCAAACCTTTTAACGTAGCTTCATTCCTTTCCAAACTCCTCTTCCTTTCCTGTAACTTTCTTCTTTTTCTGGCACGATAATTTTGATTGTCGAGCAGGAGGGATAAGTGGAAGTGGCAAAGAACCACCCCCATTTCCGTCGAGCATAGCCGTGCGACGACAAGCGTGCCGCCGCCCTTCTACTTCCCCAAAGTAAGTCCCCCGTGGAACCCTGACTCGCAACAATGGCGACCAACGAGACCTTACGGATTCGAGGCCCAAAATAACTTCAAGGAGACGATTTTCTTTTTGAAGGTCGTCGCCTTGGACTTGTTTTGGCCTCCCGCGTTTTATTTTTTTTATTTTTATTTTTTTTACTTTCCTATCTTTTTACACAAATCAAGGACGCCCTTTTGGTAGTGTCACAGATCTTGAACGGCTGTCCAATCTTCAGGCCTTAGTCAGGAGATCTTGTGAGGTAGTCCAAGGTTTGTGATAATGCCAGAAGTGGAACAAAGTCGTAGGATTTCAGGCTTTTGCTGCCCATAGAGTCAGGTTAAACCAGACTCTTTGTGAGGTAAAAGTTCTGGATCTGAAAACTTTGTTCGTGTGGAGGTTTTTTCTGATCTCATAGCCATCCTTCTATCAGGCTATACGCTAGGTAGTAAGATGTGGTTATGAAAGAGGGATAAACCAAAGCACACACTGAATTTCAGGCGCACCAGTCGCAATTCTGACAGACACAACGAACGATTTACTAGGACAACTACCGGAGTTGCTGAGGGAAAGGAAAACTTTGCCAACTTCACACACCTAAGCGTATTCATACTTTTTTTTTATATTCATTTTTTTTCAATCTTTTGAAAATTTTGGTTTTAAAAGAATTTTCTTTGAAAATATTTTTGTTTTTTTTTTCTATTATTTATTAATTTTTTTTTATATTTTCTTTTTTATTCAATTTTTAAATTTTTCGTTACTTTTTTAGTATTATTTATTTTTTTTATAAATACATATTTCCTTTTTTTTACATACTGTTTGATTGAATCTATTTTTGAAATTCACTTAAACATTTTTTTTTTGTTTTGAACATTTATTTAAAAACATAATTTTTTTGAAATTAGATTTTTTTTGAAATTTTTGTTTGGCTCAAGCGAAGTTTTTTTTTGTGGCTCAATCAAAATTTGTCCTTATTTCTTTTTTTTAAAACAATTTTCTCAAACGAAGAAGAAATGGCAGAGGGTAGCAAAAATTCTGGTACCATACCGAAATCTGCGAGCCTCTGCTCGACACAAAACGCTCAAACGAACGACATGGACAAGACTTACGAAGACATTACAAACATAATACGAAACAGGAGCGTAACGAACAACACTAACCCCAACATATTACAACAAACTTATACAGAAACTAACGCGACAAGTACGGAGTCATTTGATGACTCACACCTACAAAACTATACCAACGAAAACAGAACATACCCTACACAAACGTTTACCAACGAACACGACAAATTACTACAAGAAACACAAGAACTTCTACGAGAACGAGACAGACTACTAAGAAAACAACAAGACAGAGCCATGCATCATTCTGTAGCTGGAGAGGATAGAGGTGGAATGTCTCAAGGACCTTCCACATCCTTCTCTCTAGCTACAGAAGATTTTTACGACAGGATGCAACAAATTGCCTCTGTGACTGTCAGAGAGAGTCAAACCAAGACGCTTGGGATTCTGGCAGAGGGTTTAACCGACGTCATGAAGCTTGTCGACAAGAATATGCAAGCAGTTCATTCCAAGCTAAATACTTTGGAACTCTCTATGGCAAGTCACGGGGACAATACATTTAAACGAGACATCGGACAAGACACAGCTTTTCACCAAGATAACTTTTACAACCCACACTCTCAACAAGACATAAACAATACTTCAAGACAGAACATTAGAGTCAAGAACGACCCAAGACAATACTCAACATTTGAACGAAACACTACATTAAAACAACCACCTAGACAAAATACAACTTTTACACAAAACACTACGGTCGGTTCATACCAACAAAACTTTAACACTACATACAGACAAGACAATATGTACGAACAAACTTACGGACAAAATCCTATACACGACATAAACAACAACAACCAACCGACCAGACGAACTTTCCACTCGGAAGTGGTTCAGCCGACTCAGTCTTTGCCACATTTTTCGAATCAGTCCTCTTTTGTGAACATCAATCGTAGGGTTGATGTTCATAAATGGGGGATCAAACTCGATGGATCGTCGAAGGGTTTGTCGGTTGAGAGTTTCCTCTTTCGAGTGGAAACCTTACAAAAGAAGAGCGGACTGAGTGATGAGCAGCTGTTCGCAGATTTCCATCACCTTGTCTCGGGTCCCGCAGAAAGATGGTTTTGGCAGTTCTTGGAGGAGAATCAGGGCGATTACATGTTAAACTACTTCGATTTGAAAACCGAACTTCTGCGTCAGTTCAAGAATAATAAGCGTGACCATGAAATTCTTAGGGCAATCATGGATAGGAAGCAGCAATCCCACGAGACATTCGACGAATTCTACGTGGATATACGGGGATTGACATTACAAATGCAATCAAGGCCTTCGGAAGGCGATTTAGTTTCGATGGTGAGGGCTAATATTAAAGATAGGGTAGCCACTTTAATATTTGGTTGTGCAATAGGGAGTATTAGGGAATTAAGAGATGAGTGTAGAAGAGCTGAGGAATTTTTAAATGCAAAAGATATGAAAATGAAAAGGTTTGTACATGAGATTGAGGATGAAGTGAGGTCAGATATGGGAAATAGAGAATTAGATCAGATGAGAGATAAAGAATTGGGGATAGCTGCAGTAGATAGAAATAGATATGAGAGGGTAAAGACTAACCCCTTTAAAAACAATCAGCAGAGACACCCGGAGCAAGACAAAAGGGGTTATATGAACGAGAAGTTGTCGAGTTCGGGCGCATGTCCATCCTCGTTTCATACCTTGACGTGTTTCTGTTGCGGACAAGGTAATATTTCCTTCAAGTGTGCTGCTTGTCAGGAAAACCAAAATGTCGGCAGTGCACTCGGGACTCATCCGCCGACGAAGAAGAGCGTCCCGGAGAACCATGTACCGCATCTGAACCTAGAAAAATAAAAATTTTAGAAAGAGATAAAAAGTCTGATGTGACAACTTACCAGGATCCTAGTCCAATAAAGAGTCTCCATCAGAGACAACTTGAATACGATGAAGCTCGTAGAAGGATTTTTGGTGAGGAACTTGTTTCTGAAAGAATTAAAAGTAGGAATTATTTAAAATTATCTAGGCTAAGGGAGAAATGTGCAATATTTAGACGAAGAAAGAATCAGATTGAATCTTCAATTCTGACGATTTCGGATGACAATAGGCCATACGTTAAAGTGCAGTTGGGGGGTATAGAATTTTTAGGTTTGTTAGATAGTGGAGCGTCAGTTTCGTGTTTAGGGAAAAATGCAATAGATTTTGTTAATAGGAATAAGATTCAGCTAACAAAAATGAGTAATGAGATTAAGACTGCAGATGGGAACCATCAAAAGATAGAAGGTAGGTTCAAATCGATTGTCTCGTGGGGTGGCAAATCCTATGAATTAGAGATTTTTGTCGTCCCAAGTCTTCAACAACCTCTATATCTGGGTGTAGATTTTTGGAGCAGGTTTAAGATAGCTCCCAATATCGTCAGCGAGATTGCCGTACCTCCGTCATCGAAGGAACAGCCTGCTTTTCGCGACCTTTCTCTAGCGGAAGCACAACAGCTGGAGAAAATTAAGTTACTGTTTCCCTCCTTTGCTACACTTGGGCTGGGTAAGAAAAGCACATAATTGAAGTGGATGACGAACAAATTCCCATTAAGCAAAGGCACTACCCAGTTTTGCCAGTCGTACAAAAGCTCTTGTACGAAGAACTAGACAGAATGTTGGCGCTGGGTGTAATAGAGGAGAGTAACAGTGCTTGGAGTTCTCCAGTAGGTTTAGTGAGAAAAGGTGGCAAAAGTAGACTGTGCCTAGATTCACGGAAGGTTAATGCTAGGACGAAGAAGTTTGCTTATCCTCTTCCTCATATTGAGGGGATAATAAGTCGACTTCAGGATACTAAATTTATCTCCAGTATCGACTTGAAGGATGCGTTTTGGCAGATCTCTCTGGAGGAGAAATCAAGAGAGAAGACGGCTTTTACAGTCCCTGGTATACCAATTCACGGTGATGCCGTTCGGATTGTGTAACGCTGCCCAGAGAATGTCTAAGCTTATGGACAAAGTCATTCCTGGTCGCCTTCGGCAGAATGTCTTTGTCTATCTCGATGACCTTTTGATTTGTTCTCCAGACTTCCAAACGCATATTCAAGTACTGGAGGAAGTTGCCGTATGCTTGCGTCAAGCTGGCTTGACGATAAACGTCGAAAAGAGTAGGTTCTGCTTCAAGGAAATCAAGTATTTAGGTTACGTTGTTGGAGACGGCTGTATACGGACTGACAAGTACAAGGTATCGGTGGTCGAAGAGTTTCCAGTGCCCAAGACACCGAAACAACTCCGAAGGTTCCTTGGCATGACGGGGTGGTATAGGCGATTTATGCCAAACTATGCCACTATTGCTGCCCATATGACCGATTGCTTGAAGAAAGGACAGACTTTTGAAATGACTGACGAAGCACTGACTGCATTTCAACTACTCAAAAAGAGTTTAGTTACAGCTCCCATACTGACAAATCCAGACTTTTCTAAACATTTCTATATACAATGTGACGCTTCAACTTCAGGTGTAGTGTGATCTTTCAGATGGACGAAGAGAAAAATGAACGACCCATAGCATTCTTGTCTCAGAAGCTGAATTCCGCTCAGCGGAATTATACAGTGACTGAACTAGAATGCTATGCAGCCATTTTATCGGTAAAGAAGTTCAGGGCTTATGTGGAGGGCCTACCTTTTACTATCATTACCGATGCTATAACTGTTGAGCCTTATTATGCAGTATTTGGAACTCACATGATTCAACATGCGAAAGCATATGAGTTGCTGCGAAAGCTAGAACTTATGAAAGAGTCCAAAGTCGAAATTCTCACCAAAGAAGATCGACTTGAACTCATACGTGCAAAGATTTTTAATAATCTAAAACTTGCACACGAAAAAAGTAAAAAGATATACAACACGAGAAGTAGGGAGGTGCAATACAAAACAGGACAGGTAGTTTTCCGCAGAAACTTTAAACAAAGTAGCAAAGCGGAAAACTATAACGCAAAACTAGGGAAAAAGTTCCTAAAATCAATAATTTTAAAACCGTTTGGGAATTCCCTCTACGTGGTAGGTAACCTCAATGGTGAAAAAGTAGGAACCTTTCACGCAAAAGACCTACATATCTAATTTTGTGTTGAAATGTGACGCACTCAGATGATGTTGCTTTCGACAAACTGTGATATTAGGTTAGTGTATTAAATGTTAGTATAGTATAGTGTATACTAAGTATTATTTGTAGTCACAGTTTGTTAATTTGTTTAATAGCTTTAATTATTTCTCTTATCTTATTTTTATCTGTGATATTTGTATCCTTAGTTTAAGTATATAGTATATTTATTTATTTATCTTAATCTGTGATATTTTTGATGAGTCAAAAGTACCTGATTTAGTTTAAGTATAGTTTATTTATTGATCTTCTCTTATCTGTGATATTTATCTGTAGTTTAAGAATAGTTTATTTATTTATTTTCAGTTATCTGTGATATTTTAACTTAGATTAAGCATAGCATATTTATTTATTTATCTTATTTTATCTGTAATATTTTTAACTTAGTTAAGTATAGTTTATTTATTTACTTTTATGTATCTGTGATATATTTTTTTAACTTAGATAGGTATAGTTATTTATTCACTTTCTGTTATGACTTATGATTTAATTTATGTATACATATCTGTTTTTTTTAAGCATTGAATTAGTTAAGGTTTATTATCTACTGCTACCTTCCTCACATTTATGTCCGCAAAGTATGTAAAAGGTAAACAGTGTAATAATAAAGACGAAAGGTACCTTTCATCTACACAATGTGCAATACTCAACAATAGAGCATGAGAAAAATCTCAGGTAGTGGGCTCAGCCACACGTAACGAGGACCACAAAATAAAACAAGGCAATGCTAGCTTTGTAAGTCCACTTTTTTTTACGTCGTAAGTGACCTCACGGCCACTCAGCCACTTCCACCGAGCCTGTTACGCGGCTTTTCAAAGCAAGCTCACCTGTTCAAGAAGACTTGTCGCTTGACGGTTGCCGCGGCGTCAAAAAAGGAAAAAGATTCAAGGAAGAAATAACACCGCAGTCCTTTTTGATTGTTCCATTTTTTTTTTTCTTCTTTTCTTGATTTTTTTTTTTGATGCTCCTTTGCCTGTCGCCCATAATTCCTGAAAGAATTGAAATTATAAAATTGGTTTTTGAAAAATGATGAAAGAATGTGCTCTCAAAAATTCCATGTGACAAAACAAGAAATTTTACGTATTGGAAGTGTTGAGAATTTCCAAGATTATTATCCTCAAATGTTCTCAATAGGTTAGAGAACAAAGTAGAATAATAATATTGGAAGTTTAAACACTTTAAATTAATAAATTTTAACAATTTATACTCACTTTGTACGATTTGCCTCTTTCTTGTGTTGTTTACGATTTGATTTTTTTTTGTTTTGACAGTTCTTATTTGTCACCTAGTTTGTTTGATATTGTTGACCCTTTCCTTTACGCATGCGAAAGTCGATATCTTTCTTCCTCGCACCTGAAGGAAAGAGGGTCAGGTAAACTTGAGTGAATTCGCTCAGTTTAAAAATAAAGTCAAAATGAATTTTAGTGTCCGCAGATGGGGTGAACTTAAGGGAAATTTCTGGATTTACACGTAGACTTATTAAATGTGAGGAAATTGTGTGGTTTTGTTTAAAATATGTATTAAGTTTATGTTTAGATAAGGTATGATGGAAAACATCATTATTAGTGCAATATGTAGGTATGTAAGTTAGATTTTAAGTATGTGGACCAGGGGTAATTTTGCAGTTTAATGATAAGGATAGGAGATACTAAGATTAATAATTTTTTTTATAGATATGAATAATTGAAATAGTTGTCTCACTCAGATATAGAAGTACCTATTTACTTACATGGAAAGGAAGACGGGTTGACCTGTAAAGTATTTCATGGTCATTGAAAAGTAAAATCGGAGTGCGAAGCATAACGCAAGCGGTCATTAGAAAATAATTTTTTTGAATTCGTAATTCAAATTATTTTTGGCTTATACAATTTTTTTTTTCTCGGAGTAGAAAACGAAAGTTTGGAGTACAATCACAAAAGTGTCTGCTAATACCTAATTAGCTTCCTCAAGTGAATTCAGTGGTAAAAAGAAAATCAATAGAGTGATATTTAGTTTGTACTAATATACTGAACATTAAATATATATAGGAATAGAGAGGTTTTCAAGAATTTGAAACTCCAAGAAGACAAATCCTTGGAAAACTAAATTTTATATTCATTTTTGGAAAAATAAATATAGTGCAGAGGTATGTAGTTTTTCTGTAACGTCGCACTACAGAATATACTAAAAGTAAATTCAATGAATAGGTCCGGGTGCGACTAACTGAAGCTGTCCGAGACCTTATCGACGGGCCCGAGCCTCTGCCAGTTTTTGGAAAAACATCAGTGGAGTCATCTTTAAGGAAAGCTTGCTTTTGGATAACTCTAAAAGCAAAGACTTTGGCGGCACAGAATCAAAGTGTCCTCGATTTTTGTATACATACCAAAATATATATATATTTAAATCCATAGAGGATATATTTTAATTTTTTTGATGTGTGCAAGGAAGAAGCTTCACTGAGTCCTTGAAGTGAAAAAGTGAATTTCAAAGAAAAAAAAAAGAAAAGTTATTTAAAAACTTACCGATTGAATTTATATTTTGTTTTGTGTAAAAGATTAAGTTCTCCAGATTTTTTTTGTAAGCTGATGTTTTTTTATTGGAAAAGTGAAAAGTGGTTTTGGTGGCTGATTTTTAATAATTTTTTTTTTTACATAAAAACAAAACTCCAACGACTTCGACTCCAGTTCTTCGTAGTGCTGCCGGCAGGACACCGAGGGACCAGAAAAAGTAGTAAGTCTTAAATATAAAGACCAGAAGGTCCTTTTAAAAGCTATTGAATTCAGTAAAAGCACTGCCATTTTAAACTTTTCATCGTAGGTTAGTTAATTTTTTTTATTACATTTTATTAGTTTTTAAGAATTTGAATTTTGAAATTTTAGTTAAATAGTTTATTTAAGAGCTCAATTTTTATGAAATCATTAAATAAAATTTATAACGTAATGTAAAAAGATTTTCGTTATGAATTGCTAAATTCTTTCCAGCTAAGGGTGTGTGGAGGCGGACAAAGCCGTCCTGATGTAAAGTTTCCGGTAGTATGACATGACCAACTAACTGTACACTACAGACAGTTTGCGACTGGTTGGTCATTTTAGGGGTTATTTCCGAACATCAGCCATGGAAATAACATCAGGAAGTATCTTTCAGATACTTGGGTGGGTTGGCCAGGCCTTCGTCAATACCATCAGACGAGCGCTTGGAATTCAGTAGTACGGTATCTGAGGGAAATAGAAAAGTAGAGATAAAGAGATTATATAAGATCAAATTCGTACCAACGAATTTGACTTTGGTGGAGGTGGTTTTATTTCATTTTTTTATTATCTTTGGTGATGGGTTTCATATTATTATTATTTTTGGTGGTGGAATTTCATTTTTTTTTATTATTTTGAATTTTAGGTAGGTTTAGTTAGGTTAGTTTAATCTTAAAAAGCACTATACTTACATGTTCCTTCAGGTAGCGTCAAAGTCCTTCGATTTGTGATAACGTTTCAAACCTTTTAACGTAGCTTCATTCCTTTCCAAACTCCTGTAACTTTCTTCTTTTTCTGGCACGATAATTTTGATTGTCGAGCAGGAGGGATAAGTGGAAGCGGCAAAGAACCACCCCCATTTCCGTCGAGCATAGCCGTGCAACGACAAGCGTGCCGCCGCCCTTCTACTTTCCCAAAGTAAGTCCCCCGTGAAACCCTGACTCGCAACAACTTTCCATTGGTTTCACTCGGGGAACCACTCATTCTGAAAACCAATGGAACAAGCAAAATCGCTTCTGTTCAATTTTAACACAATAAAGTATTCGCAGGCATCAGTTTCACAAGTTTTGTCAATTTCAAAGTGGTGTGCGTAGGCCGATTCGCGGTATAAAGGGATTTTTACTGGTTACTCGTATTAAGTACTACTCACTAAACTTCGTTGCTGATCTTTGACGTCTTCATCATAACATTTGGATTCAACAATAAATCACATTTGTCGACATTACCAAAACTTTCAGCGGTGCTTCATGCGAATAGACATTTCCCCAGTGAATATTCTATGGGTGACATTGGAGTCATATTTGTATTTTTGCTTCTTGAGTGGATTCTGACTTCAAATCCAGAAGCAAAATTCTCTTCTCAGAATCCTCAGAAGTGTCAATTGCTTACCAATGGAACGGTTTCAGAAGACTTCCGAATACTTCTGGACGCTTCTTTTCATCCAATGGAAAGTGCTATTAGTTAAATAAAGTATAAGCAAACACTTAATGAGTTACTGGCACAAATCAAGCCACATCAAAAATTCATCCGACGAGTTGACGACAAAGGATCCAGAAGATAAGCAAACTTCTATCGATCATCAACATCTACCTTCACATAAAAATCACAATAAAATTGAAACTCTAATCAGAAGGCAAGAAGCAATGCACCAGCTCAATATCTATAAGCGATGAACAAGCTTTGGCACCAAATTGAAGAAACTCACTATCTAATTTGGGAAATATAGGACAACCCAGTAGCTGAGGGATAGAACATGCAGTTGTACTGCGAAATGGAGACAGAAGTATTGAAAACCCAAGGCGCTTAGGCTTAGTAGTGATGTTACTTGATCTTGTGCCTCCCTGGCTAGTGAGATGCTATCTGCTCCGCTAATGCAGTCGTCCACGTAGAAATCATCTTGAATTATTTCAGCGCCGACTGGATGAGTTACCTTATTTTGAAAAGCCAGATACTGTAAGCTTCTTGTTTCTAGATCCGTTGCTTAAAATGTTCCATACGTTACAGTTTTTAGTTTGAAGTGTTTGATCTCTTCAGTTGAGCGTTTTCTCCAAATAATGAGCTGATACCATTGATCTTCTTCCTGGATAAGGATTTTCTGTACATTTGTTCAGTATCAGCTGTAAAGACATACTTGTGCAGACGAAATCGAAGTAATATGGACAACAAATCGCTTTGAACAGTGGGCGGGCCAAATGCGAAGAATGTCATTCAAAGATAAACCAGAAGATTTTTTTGCGGATGCATCGAAAACCACACGTAATTTTGTTGTGCTGCTCTCTCGTTTCAAAACGAAATGGTGTGGAATGTAAAAATGTGGCATCATGATTGTTTCTGGGTTGATTTCTTCCTTTTTCCCTGAGAGCTTCACATTCATCCATAAATTTTACATAATCGTCGGTTTTTGTTCAGGCGTCTCTCCAATCAAAGACACCAATTTAAGGCTGTATGCTTGGAGTCACCCAAAGTTGAACCATTTTCTCGAAAGGGTAGTCTGACGATGAAGCGGCCGGATTCGGATTTATACACATTCTGAGTGAAATGTGTCTCGCTGTACTTCTTAGTTGAGGTCATTGGTCTTGGTGAGTTTTCGAAGTCGTCAATCTTCCAAAATCTTTCGATGAGTTTGTTTGTGGTGTCTTCCTCGCTGAATATACCGCAGGTTACTGAATCGTATGCTGTATCTGCAATTTTTCCAGCTACTTCCCAACCAAATACTGTGTTTCGTAGTATTGGCATCTTGTCACCAATTTGTATTTGTTCAGGACGCATAATATGATGATAAAATTCAGCTCCAAGTAAAACATTAATCTTGTCGGATCGGTGGAAGTTGGGATCGGCCAAGTTGATATTTTCCGGTATAGTCCAGCGGCTGGTGTCCAAATTTTGAGTTGGTTGCGATGATAAAATATTAGGCAGTATGAATGCTTCCAGTCTGCAAACGAAGTTTCCCATGGTTGATTGTAATTCAATGTTGATTCGTTGGGACGCACTTCGTGTTCTCCTACCAATTCCTTCTATGCGTAGTGAGGATGGTGTTGGTAATAGGGAGAGTCGCCTGATCAGTCTATCAGTGATAAAGTTTAATTGAGAGCCTGAATCCAAAATTGCTCGAGCTTCACATGTTTGTCCGTTGTTTGCGGTGATTAAAACCTTTGCCGTTGCCAGGAGAACGTAGCCTTGCTTGATGTTTAGTTGATGGATGGTAGGTACAGTTGGAGTTGAAGACTTTCTATAGGTTGAATTTGTACTTGGGGTCGAAACGTTTCTTTGATCGTTGGTCGGTTCACTTGCTTTTTCTAGGTGCAACAGGATGTTATGTTGACCTGAGCATTTAGTGCAAGATCGGTGTGATGAGCATTTCTTTGAAGTGTGGTCGGCCTTAAAGCAGTTTACACATAAATGTCGTCTTTGAGTCCATTTGAATCTTTCTGGACATCTTTAGGCATTTGTCGCAGTAATAAAGTGCATGACCTTTTAACCCGCATGCTCTGCACCTTTCGACGTTCGATGTTAATACGGTTGTAAGTACTCTGACCATTGGCTTTCCGCCAACAGCCTCTAATGCCTCAAATCGAATTTTCAAGAATTTTGAGAACTCATCTATCGACTAAAATTCTCGAGGGTTTTTAAGTGATTGTTCATATAATAAATGGCTTTGTCGATCCAAGTTTTTGATCAAAGGGTACCAGGATGACGTCTCGATGTATAGATTTTTGAGTGCAGATAGGCATTCCTGAATGGCATCATGAAATCCTATGATTGATTTCATAGCTGAATTAAGGTACGGCAAACTGAGCATTCTTTGTGTGAGTGCAGATATTTGGCCTCCTTTGTTGCTAAAGCGATCTTGTAGGGTTTTCCATGCTTTGCTATGTTGTCAATCACTCTGCGTCACCTGACACGTTTGATTTTATATACCACATTTTCTGGATTGGTGGCAGCGGCTGTTCGTGAATTATTTTTGTGAAGATATCTGAAAACGTTTGCCATTTCAGATAATCTCCATCAAATTTGGGTATTGATATCTTCGGTTGTTGTATTGCAGAGTGATCAGCTACCTGCTTTGAATGCTTGATCCTCGGACTAGCTGTCGTTTTACCCAAATCAGCTTGGTATACATAATTGAACGCAGTCCCATTCAACGCGGGGCAGAATATTAAGTAGCTGGTCAAGCAAACACTCCAAATATGCCACCAAGCTTACTCACATCTGAGTCAGCTTTCAATAATCGAAACCAATTTATGCCATCATATTAAGACACCCTACACATTTTCTGTTTACTAATAATATATATAATAATAATAAAGGTGGGTCAACAACATACTGATTGTTACCTTAATTATAAGTATAAAAGAGGCAGTTGGCCCAAAAATAAATATCACTTTACTTACAATACGGTTGTTGTTAATTGATCAATCAAAACCCTCAGTCTTGGTCTTATTGTTACGCACAATAAAGACCACCTTACATTATTCCAAGATCAGGTTCAAGTGCCTGCATTTTGATTACATCATCTTACTGTTTTGTTCAGTTAAAGACAAACATATAAGTACATAAGTAACTTGAGTTTGCTTCTTCTTCCACTTCTACGTGAAGGCAAGATGTTTTGATTCCACGAATTATATATATACATTATATAAAAAAAAAAAAAAAAAGAAATAACCTAAAATAAAACGGAGACGGGAAGTAAGTCCCCGGGTCCAAAGTCCACCGAGGGACCTTATTCCCACTTAGTGGGAAATAAATTCTCTTAAGAAATATGGACTTAGTTCCTATGAATGCTGGGAATTTAATCCCAAGAAAATCGTGTGGATTTAATTCCCCTTTAATGTTAAAAACATTCCCTTTTCCTTATAACTCTAGATACATTTTCAAAAACGAAAAAATACCACATATAGATTACAGATTCATTTCATAAATCATTTCATTTATCAACAGCGTGCTTGGACCAATTTGGCCTTATATCACTTCTAACTGTTTCCTACTTACGTCTTCTTATTTAAAAAAACAAAAGAAGTAAGAAATATGCAAAAAAGGCATATCAAGCTTACATCGCAAAATATTGAGGTGGATAAGGGGGGCGCATGCTGACCCCTTCAACCCTCTGGGTCTCCTAACTATTAGATTTAGAGTAGGTGCGAAGTTGGGTGTATGCAAAACTGCTTTTAGATAACAAGAAACTTTCCAAATATCCAAAAACGCATCTACCTCAAATTTAACATTGTGCCCAAGCAGGCGGGTTACAGGGGGCGGCAAACAGCATTCACTGTATATTTCTTTGATCACTTTCAGAATCTTAAAAGCCATTAGTTTAGTTTACTAGCAGTTCAGTTTGTAAAGATTTGTTTAAGTTGTTGGAAGTTAGTTCCCTCTTCATGATTTGAAGTGTGTACTAAGTTCCCATAAAAAGTGGAGCACGTTTCCCTCTTCTATGGGAACTAAATCCACTTCTCTTAAGCAGACTTAGTTCCCTTTAAGTGTTAATGAAGTCCCTCGGTGGAACTAGTAACCGGGGACTTATTTCCCTTCACCATATGGAACACCACCATTGCTGAAAAAACTGAAATAATTAAACTGACTTTATACATACATATAACTTGATGGAAATTCAGAGTATGTGTAGGTATTGTTCTAATGATAGGGTCCCTTCTTAGCTAAAATATATAATTATTGAACTCTTACACATCTTCTTATCTCCACACGTTGGTGGCTTTATTTTTTTTAGGTGTCTTTATTTCTTCTTTCTTTTTTTGCAGAAGAATGACAAATGTTCAAGTGACAATCTAGAAACCCTTAAAGCAAGAAATATCTACAAACATTTTACAGAAACATCAAATGTGGACATGCATAAGAACATGCTAAGATTTCTGAAAGATATTATCCATGTGATCTTGTTTCTTTGAATCACATGAATAAAGAAAAACTAACTTTTTTCTTTTAGAGTATGGACTTAGGATTTTGTTTAATGGTCTCCAAGGCAATACTTGCGCATGTGAATTCAGAGCAAAAAGATTTTCAAAAAAAGCTAAACTTTCTCAACGAAGAAAATATATTATTCCGTTCAGATAAATCTGTGGATTATGTAATTGGCAAAAGCAAATTCCTTGAAAAAAATTGGTAAAATTGATTTAATCGAAAAAGATAAATTTAACAAAGAAATAAAGTGCACGACTGGGTCGCACGAACTTGCTCCAACGTGTTAAAATGATCTTGAGTGCTTGAGATTTTGGGAAAAAAGCGTTGAAAAAATCATATGAAATTTTATAAATCACTTAAAAATCAATACCTTAAACGTTTTTTGGAGAAAATGAAATAAGCCATTAGGTTTCTTTTACTTTTTTGAATTTTTACAAAAAAAAAAATTCAAAATCGATCGACCAGTTTTTTCAAAAAAACAGTTTTTTTTGAAAAACTTTTTGAAAATATGTTCCAATTTTTTTTTGAGTATGCCAACTTCTAGCACTTTGTAGTTTTATCAGAAAAATAAAATTAAAAAAATATAGATTAAAAGGTTTTTGGAAAAAACAAAAATTGAAAAAAAAAAATTTTAAACTTTTTTAAAAAACTCAAAAAAACTTTTTTTGAAAAATTTAAGGATTTTTATTATTACTTTTATAAAAGGGCTCCTACATTAAAAATTTCATCGAAATCCGTCAAGTGGCTTACGAGAAAATCGGATTTCAAAAAACCGGTCCTATGGAAGGTACCGTTATAAGACTTTTCCTGAAAAATCTATTCTAACCAAAACATTAAGCTTGCACATAAGACACTATTTAGAAAGTTTTATCAAAATCGTAGGAGCCGTTTTTGAGAACAATTAATTTTTCACTAAAAATCGTATGGCAGGTACCGTTAGTTTTAGAGCTAGAATGCTAATTCCAAAAACCCCTCTGTAGGACGTCATAATAATACTATTTACCATGTTTGAAGCAAATCGGTCCACCCGTTTAGGCTGTAGGTGCCGATACAGACGGACGGACAGACAGACAGACAGACAGAATTGTCGGACCCACTTTTTTAGGCTTCTCTATCATCGTAATGTTATGTTTGACTGCCAAAAAAAATTTTTTTTTTACGAATGCATAACTTGCCTTATAGTACCTATAATCGCAAGTAAAAAATGATGAAGCTGCCGTTAGCATTGAAAGCCTTATACATTCGGAATTTGAGCTGCAGTCAAAATCGTTTAAGCTTAAAGAAGAAAAACTACGTACAAATTTGGAAGTAATTTACGGGATATTAGAAATTAGATACACTAGAATTGAATACAGCAAGTCTCTTAGGGCATGAGTCTAAGATTGTCAATGATATCAACCCTCAACTCGAAGTAAAACCCAAAATAGCTCAAGCAAAAAGCTCGTCAAATTCAAGCCAATCAGCAGTCATCAAACAAATATCCTTATAAAGTCATTTGAATTCAAGTGTTTTAGAGAGTAAAGCTAAAAAATCCCAAATTATTGTCAGATTCGTCCAAGATTATTCGGTGGATCACTCGAGGACTACTTAAAAATTACAAACGAGCAAATTCTCCTGATCATGAGAAGTTGCATAAGGGTAATCAGCACATATGGTATGTTTCCATACAAATGTCGGTTATGAACCATTTATACGTTGATACAAAAATTTCTTCAAAGGTCTTCGAAGCCAAGGTATTTTCGAGTATCTGGGTCACAAATTGAGATAATAAATTTTCGTGAAAGTTTCGAACATGGAGAAGATCCTTTGGCTGGGGCTTCTGATACTTCATATATGAATTCAGTTGCAGGTGTTTTAAAATGGTATTTAAGAGAACTTCAGGAGAACTAAAGGTGGGTCAACAACATACTGATTGTTATCTTAATTATAAGTATAAAAGAGGCAGTTGGCCCAAAAATAAATATCGCTTTACTTACAATACGGTTGTTGTTAATTGATCAATCAAAACCCTCAGTCTTGGTCTTATTGTTACGCAAAATAAAGACCACCTTACATTATTCCAAGATCAGGTTCAAGTGACTGCATTTTGATAACATCATCTTACTGTTTTGTTCAGTTAAAGATAAACATATAAGTACATAAAAAACTTGAGTTTGCTTCTTCTTCCACTTCTACGTGAAGGCAAGATGTTTTGATTCCACGAATTATATATATACATTATATACATTTCCCATTATGTGAAATAACCTAAAATAAAACGGAGCCGGGAAGTGTAGTATTGACTACTAAATAAAGTAAGTATTACTTGAATGATATCTCGTATAGAACTGACTTTTATTAATAACTAGCTGAAAACCCGTCGAAAACGACGGTGATTTATGGCGCCTACTTTTAATAAGGTTCACATAGTTTGCACTGAAAGGTGGCGGACAGTAATAAGGATGGTAACCATTGACTTTTCTTTAAAAAAAAGATGAAATCACATCAACTCCCCCTGAGAAACAGATTTTTTTTTTAAGGTGAAAATCTCAAAAGACACTATGTAGTCCTCCAATTCCTACAATTATAGTAGGGTGAGATTTTAACGCCACTAAAAACAACTAAAGCCAATCCTACTAAATGCGTTATCTATCTCGAAGATGATTTAGTACCAGTTGTACAATAGCGGTTCAGCACTGAATCTTGTTTTTAACTTCTTAATCAGTTGGTCAACTTTATTTAAGCCACCGAAATCGATGGGTTTACTCTTGAACCACCGTCTTCACATTAATTTTCCAAACACGAACCGAGGTAAATCGTTTTTAAATTTTGATCCGAGGATAAAACACGATTGTACCTACAACTGGACCTTAGTATAACTATGTAGTCACTGAAAGTGTAAAACTTCGTCAAAGCCTACATTTATGTGCAATCAGCTGAATATTTCCTTATAAATATTTTTATTAAAACACATTTCATACATTTTTTAGCGGTTTGAAACATCAGCGAAAATTCCGGAGTGACCGCGATCGGGTCGAAGACAAACAAATGCAGGCTTTAACCAAAAATATTTTTTATCCACTAGCATTGAGATGAAATAAATAAATAAATATGTTTTGTTACACTATAAATAAGTGTTTTTTGTGCGTAGTAACGCGAGCTGGGTTCCGCTACTGCCTAATAAAAAACGTTGATTATTCAAACAAAAACAAAAAAGCAAATACGAAAATCAATAGGTTAAGTAATTTAAAAAAAATTTAGGTAATACGTTACAAATCATTTTTTCCTGTTTCCTGTTTATACACATTTGCGTTTACGTTAACAACTCAGTAACTTGACGTGAGGTGAGGCTGGTAAACAATTATCTAAAACAACGTTCCAAATAAAAAGACACTTAGAATAAGATGTACCTATTCACTTTATGTTCCAATAAACTCTTTGAATAACTTTTATTAAGACAGCATGAACAATTTAATTGCAATTTGCTTGGTTTTCTAATAAAAACCAAAATTTTACACTCTTACAAAAAGTTTGGCACCGGAAAATGTTGCTGCTCTGTTGAAAAAATACATTATCTATCATACGCACATCAAAAAAACATAGCTATTATCCGGCAGATGTCACTTTTTCTATGTGCATATGATACGGCGTATCGGGTTGTAAGCTTTGGCATAGCTATTATACGGCAGATGTCATGCTTTTTCTATGTGCATTGATATGCATTTATATAAGCATAGCAAAAACATAGCTAGTACTCACTAGGGGTCTCTGAAAATAAGAACACAGCACCATTCGATTCGAAAAAACATTGCATACAACCGGCTATTATTATATAGGGGATAGGGGATAAAGTATATACAGAAAGTTATAAGGTTACTTATACGAAACCCTCTTTTTAAAAAAAAAAATCAACAAAAAATTACAAAATAGAAATTATACAAACAAATAACACTAATAGATATAAGAATTATGAAGTTAAATGTTGAAAGTTGTTAATTAATGACGTTGACGAAATAAAGAAAAATATAAAAAGTTAAACAAATTTAAGAAAAAAAATGTTTTGGTGATTATTTTTGAGGAATTGTAATATATAATAATTATTAATTTTCATAATCTGCTGGATTAAACTTTTGTGGTGGTTTAGATATTCTGCCACTTCTTGTCATTTGTTGACTGTTAATTTCATGTAATGGTTTAACTACAGCATTTTCTTTTTGAATTATTTCGTTTTCTTCTTCAACAATTTCTGAATAATCGGAATCATCTTCTTCGGAATGGACTTTTAAAGCATTTGATTTTGCTTTTCTTAAATGGTGGTTACTTCTTCTTAGTTTGGTGCCGTTAAAGGTTTGCACAATAACTGATTTAGGATATTCCGTATTTTCAACGACTTTAGCTGGCTTCCATTGACGATGTCCATTGTCCAGTTTGCATACTCACTGAATCACCTATTTTGAAAGGTAAACGTTGTTTTGTGTGTATGTCTGCATATTGTTTTTGTTTAAATCTTATTTTTTCCAACTCAAAAGAAACATTTGGAACGACTTTTGGTTTTAGTGTTTCAATTTCTGTTGGGATTGTAGTACGAGTTGAACGGCTAAATAAACGCTGGCATGGTGATTTAAGTGAGTCATTTCGCGGTGTATTACGAAGCATTAACATTGCTTAATATATATCACTGTTGCCAAGTTGGCATTGCTTTATTAAATTCTTAATGGTTTGAACATTTTTTTCAGCAAAACCATTGGATCTGGGAAAATGTGGCGAGGAAAACACATTTTGAAATTTCCATTCTCTGGTGAAATCCTTGAACATTTTCGAGCTAAATTGTGGACCACCATATGATTAAAATATTTCTGGTATGCCATGTACTGAAAACCATTTTTTCAAACCGGCTATAATCTCAGCTGATGTCGATGTTTTAAGCTTCAGAAAATAAGAGAATCCCGAATAATGATCAGTTATCAGTAAATGATCTTTTCCAGATACTTGGAACAGGTCTGAAGCTACTATTTGAAATGGATATTTGGGAATCGTTTTTAACATAATTGGCTCACTAGTATTATTACTTTGCGTTCGTTGACATACTGAGAATCTTTCAATATAGTTTCTAATGTCTATTGATTGACCGTACCAATAAAGCGAAGGACGTGCTCTAGATAACGTTTTAACAATTCCTGCATGACCAGCGTGTAGTTGCTTTATTGTGGATTGAATTTCTGTTTGAGGGACGATAACTTTGTTTGCTTTGAATAACAACCCATTTTCAAAAGAGATTTCTTCCTTGAAATTTGAATATTTTTTCAAGCTGTTTGGCAAGTATTTTTCATCATCCGGCCATCCTTCTTTGATAACTTCCTTAAGCAAACTTAATTCTTCGTCTTTTGCTGTGGCTTTCACAAAGCGGTTTTTGGCATCATCTGTAAGTGCTAGTATCATATTGACTTGATATTGTATGTCACTTTCAACTTCAAACTGTTCACAATCCCTGCTCAATATGTCTGCAATTGGTATATCTGTACCTTTAACATATGTTACACTTGGTGAATATTGCAAAACATCCCACAAAATTTTTTGAAGTCGAATCGGTGCTTTTTCCATTGGTTTTTTGAATACTGTTTCTAAAGGTTTGTAGTCTGTTTCAACAAGAATTTGCTTTCCATAAATGTATTCATGAAACTTTTTGCAAGCAAATTTGATCGCCATTGCTTCTTTTTCGATTTGTGGGTAGTTTTGTTGAGAACTGGAAAAAGCTCTAGGTGCGTAAGCAACGGGTTGATCATCTTGAAGTAAACAAGCACCCATAGCTTTTGATGAAGCATCCACTGATAATTTTACATTTTTGTTGTAATATCTTAATACTGGTGTTTTTGATATAGTCTGCTTAAGTTTTTGAACAGCTTTTTCTTGTTCAACATCCCAAAACCATTCCACGTTATTGTAAAGTAATTTTCGCAAAAGTTCAGTTAACTTGGAAAGATTTTTTATAAATTTGCCTAAGCAATTAACTAAGCCAAGAAAACGTTGCAGTTCTTTAACATTTGAGGGTGATTTCAACTGTGAAATTGCTTTTATCTTATCTTGGGTGGCTTCGATTCCATTCGATGTAAAAATATGACCTAAGAACTTAATTCGGTTTTTGTAACAGTGCAAATGAAATAGAGACAATGAAACCTCCGCACAGAGTGGTGCCCGTGAAGCATTCTAAAACTTAGCCCCGCGCCATCTGTAACGATGCATTAATAAATAAAATAGAGATTAAGAAGATTGATATTTCTACTCTTCTTTCAATGCACAAACGGGGCTTGGGCGCCATCTGTAACGCAGCCTGATTAATAAAATAGAGATTAAGAAGAGATCAACAACTAAACCCATATCTCCTATAACCTTTAGAATCTTCTACCTCGTAGAGATTATTACCTTTTATTGCTGTTACCTTTACTTTGACAAACTTTGGTCCTAACTTGGCATTAAAATGTTTTGACGCATCGCTCAACACGATATTGCGTTTATACAGGACATCGCCCACTTTGAAATCTACCTTACGGCTGCGCAAGTTGTAAGTCTTTTCATAACTTTCATGCGTCTTTTCGAGTGCCGTTTTCAGGTACGTATGTAATATGTTCATTTTGGCCACCTTCGGCAACCAATCTATTTCGGAATTGTTGAGCCCACTTAAGTCCCTTAGTAGCCGGTAGTCTGCACCGTGCTCTATCATGCGTTGACCAAACAGAGCCTCATACGGCGACATGGTTAACGTCGAGTGTACCGTGGTCCGCAGAGCGCTACTTATGGACGATAAATGAGCATCCCAATTGGATTGTCGAGTGTCCACATAGGCTCGAATAGCAGCTAAGATGGATCGATTGACCCTCTCGCTCGCGTTTGACTGTGGGGCGTAAACGGCAGTTTTATAATGCTTGACTCCGAATACGTCCAACATCTCCTTGAATTCCTTTCTTATAAATTGGGAACCATTGTCCGAAAGCAAGCTCTCAGGTACTCCATACATGAGGAAGATCTCATCACGGAGGAATTTAATTACGTTTGTGGCGGTGGCTTTGCGCAGGGCTTTAATAAACACGAATTTCGTGAGTTGATCTAATGCAATTACTATACACGAATTCCCGCTCCTTGACCTAGGGTATGGGCCTAAAAAGTCCACATAAAGGTGCTGAAATGGTCTTTCGACCTTAAAGCTATCCCCCATCTCTGCTCGCAAAGTCATATTGGAGGCTTTCGTCGTTTTGCAGGTCTCGCATCGATCTACGAATTGTTTAACTTGCGAATACATGCCTGGCCAATAAAACCGTTGCCTAAGCCTGTAAATAGTCTTTACTAATCCCCCGTGTGAAGCCCGTGGTGGGACATGTGCCATGGAAATCATGGATTCCGTCAACTTCGTCGGTATCCATAACTTCCATGCCAGATCGTCCATCAACGGATTTCCCACTGCATGTCTAGTCCTTTTATAAACATAACCATCAGAAATCTTAAGGTCGGGTAGCCGATCTTGCTCCTCCTTGATGCGGCCGATGAGCTGAAGATACTCCTCCGACTTGAACTCCGGGTCCTCCAGGTCAATGTGGAGCACCTCCTCGGTTTCGACTTGAGCTATACACGACACATAAATTTCAGCCGTTAAGGCGTCTTCCTCGTACACTCGTGATAAAGCATCAGGGACCACGTTCAGTGTACCCTTTCTATGCTCCACCTCGAAGTCGAACCCTTGGAGTCTCATACTCCACCTGGCCAGTCGGCCCGTCGGATCCCTCAAGCTCATCAACCACTTCAAGGATGAGTGATCGGTTATCACCTTGAAATGGTATCCTTCCACGTAAGAACGGAATTTATGAATTCCAAGAAACGCTGCGAGGCATTCGCGCTCGGACACCGAATAGTTCCTCTGCGCAGCATTTAACTTCTGAGAAAAGTAATAGATCGGGCGTTCAGCCCCATTCTCATCTTGCTGGCAGAGGACACATCCGATGCCGGTCGCGGATGCGTCGCATAGTATTATGAATTGTTTATCGAAATCTGGATTAATCAGAACTGGCGCTGTTGTGAGAGCCTTCTTGATATTGTCAAAAGCCGTTTTCGCATCATCGTTGAGAAGGAAAGCTCTGCCTTTCTTCAGCGTATCTGTAAGTGGAGCAGCCAAGGTGGAAAAATCTTTGACGAATCGCCGGTACCAACCTGCCATTCCTAGGAAACGCCTCACTTGGCGAGTAGTTGTTGGTACCGGAAAGTCAACTATGGCGGCAATCTTGTCTGGATCCGCCTTCAGACATCCTTGTCCCACTTTATAACCCAGATATTGGAGTTCGCTGAAGCAGAACTTCGACTTCTCAACGTTGATAGTGAGTCCTGCATGACTCAAACGTTGACTGACTATATCCAAAATCTTCAAGTGATCGTCGAATGTCTTCGACACCACCAAAAGGTCGTCTAGATAGACGAAAACTCGGTCCTGCAACTCCGTTGGAATGACTAAGCTCATCAGATAAGTTAAACTTTGTGGAGCGTTGCAGAGACCGAAAGGCATCACCTTAAATTGATACAGGGGACGCCCTGGCACCGTGAAAGCAGTCTTTTCCCGAGACCCTTTCTCCAGCGGTATTTGCCAGAACGCGTCCTTCAGATCCACGCTTGAAATAAAGCGTGTCTCCGAAAGGCGCGCTAGCAACCCTTCAATATGCGCAATTGGACGCGCATCCTTCTTCGTCACACTGTTCACCTTGCGAAAGTCCAAGCACAATCGGTTCTTACCGGGTTTGCGCACTAGCACAACCGGGGAACTCCATGCACTTGAACTCTCTTCGATGACCCCTAAAGACAGCATACGGTCCAATTCCGCATACATCAGAACTTGAACCGCCGGAGATACGGGGTAATACCTTTGCTTGATAGGTATTGCGTCCCCAGTATCAATATAGTGTTCCACCAGACTCGTCCTTCGAAGACCCTTGGCAGTGAACGAAGGAAAACTCCGAATCACTTGACTGAGTTTGGCAGACTCATCACTGGTCAGCTGAATTTGATTAACCAGTCTTTCACTTAATTCTTCAGTCACGTCCAGTGACATCCCCGAAATGATATTCGGTGCAATCTTAAATTTGCGCCAGAAGTCAACTCCTAAGTAAAGACGCTGGGCCAACGTCGGAACGACGTAGAAATTCATTGAATGTGTGGCACCCTTGTACTTTACCTCGGTTGTTATCATACCGACAATGTGTTGCTTCTGACCATCCGCAGTTGACACACTTGATCTGATCTTTTTCATTGGAGAACCCTTCGTCGATAGGTATTCCAGGGCATTGCTGCCTAAGCAACTAATGCTAGCCCCGGAATCCAGAAGACCTAGAAACTTCTCCCCTAACAACTCAACAGTGACATAAGGACGTGGATCTCCCGATCCGTCATTCAATGTCGTCGATGCTATGTTGCGGCACGTATCCCTCTTCTCCATAAATCGTTCACACGTGCGCCTGATGCGGTTAGATATCTCCGGAAACGTCACTATACGTTTGCGGACTTCGTAGTAATTCTTTAATCTTTCATGAAAAGATTTTCTTAAAACTTCATTAGGTAATTTATTTGAATTCATTATAGTTGGTTTTGGTATCGGAATAATTGGTTGTTTGTCTCGGTCTGGTTGCAAAATGGTTATAGGAGTTTTACGAGGTGAAGTATCACCCTTATTTAGAACTCCGGTTCTGGTTTGAAGGAGCGAATCACCCCGGATGGTGGATTCGTCCGTTTTGCGTTTCCCGCACATTTGGGACAACTAGGTCTGTATTCATCCGGAAGGCCACAACCATAACAAAACACGTTAGGTCTTTCCTTCACACAGTCACGAAAACCATGACCCATGCCCTGACAATTCCAGCATTTGATCTGACTTGGATCACGTCTGAATGCTTCAACCGTGGCAGGTATAGCAAGAGCCAATTCGCTACCCGGTTCCTCGCTTAACTCATTCACGTGGCGCCTTACTGCTGGTCGCTGCGTGCTCGGCACAAAATTGCCACGCGTGCTCTCCGGCCGATCTAGGGACTTCTCGATCAAACGACAAATGTAAACTAGTTGTCGAAGGCTATGGGTACTGTATGTAATAAGTAACTCCCCCATCTTACGTCTGACATTTAGCTTGATAGTCTCGATTAGTTCCTTTTCTGGCTTCGGAACACGCATTCGACTATTCAGAAACAGCAACGCGTCGTAGAAGTCGTTAAACGATTCTCCGGGCAGCTGTTTTCTGTCTGAAATCTTTCTGGACAGCTCTGAGTCCGTCTCTAAGCTTCGGAACTGCTCTATAAGGGCAGACTTAAGAGATGACCACGTAGTATCTGGACTCCCCTTCAGATACATCCAGTACCATGACTCCGCTGATCCACTGACAAAATGATGGAAATTTCCCACCACTTCCTCCCATGTGACACCATAACTTGACTTGACTCGGTCTAGTCGAAACAAGAAATCGTCTATAGACACACCCTTCCCATCAAATTTAATCCCCCACTTGTGATACTGAGGTAATCTGGGATTGGCATTAGAGTTGGTTGGTGTGGGTCGTAGTGGAGATGAAGTTGGGTGAGTGTTGTTGAAATTAAATTCACTAATTTGTCTCATAAAATCGTCAACGCTGGAACCTTGGGCCATAGCTGCCGGAGGAACGTTATGTTCCGTAGGCATAGCCGTTGGGGGACCATATATTGGCGTTGGATAATCTGCGAGGTCAGGTCGACCTGGCACTTGGTTTTTTTGGATTGCCACAGTGATGTCTCGGGCCGTGGTTCCCGTAGGACCATCATTCGGACGGACCGTAGAACTTTTATGTGTAATGGTTCGCTTAGGCTGAATGTCTTTGGAGGTGGATGGTAGAAGATCAGGATTCTTATTGGTAGCTTTAAGCATTTTAGCGAGTTGCTCGATAATAGCCTGTTGGCTGAGCGCTAGTTGTTCAGTGATGAACCTACGTTCACCAACCCTATGAACTTCAATGGATGCAGAAACTACATCTTGAATATATGAAGAGTTTTCGGCAGCTATACGCGTAGCTAATTGCTGATCGGCATCACGTGCAGCGATGCGTGCATTTTCTCCCTGATCTCCAAGGTCCTCGTCCCCTGATCCAATCGAATCTGGACCGGGTGGATCCACCCCTTGTGCAGGCGCGTCTCCTTCTCCACTCCTCCCTTGTACTGGGGGTGGTGATGAAATGATTACGTCTATTTGTTGGCTTTGTGAGCCAGCGGCTAATTGTTTCCTATTTGGTTGTCGAACCATTTCAACTGTGTAATAAGACTCAGTAAATCGAAATTAAAAAAAAATAAAAAAAATGTTTTTGTAAGAACCTACAAAAAAAATTACTCAAAACTTAACTTAACTTATTCTGTCTAAATACTACAGAAATCAGTAAAACTATATCTAAAACTTCAAAAAAAAAACTAAAACTAAATAATCTATACTTAAAAAAAAGTACCGAAAAAAAAAGAAATTTTTCTTCAAAAATCTTTTTAACTCCCAAAAATAAACTTAACTAAATCTACCAAAGAACTTTCACCAGGAATATTGACTTAAAAAAAACTTAACCTGAAACTAAATTCTCCAAAAGCGGGTACTATCCCAAAACTAACTTCAAAAAAACTTAAACTGAAACTGAATTCGCAATAAACTGAAGCGGGCTCTATCCCAAATACTGTACTAAAAAAAAACTGAACTAATTCAGAACAAAATCTATACTTAATCTCAAAAATATCTATCAAAAATTTCATGAAAAATTCCAGGGGTTTCGGACAATCCCCTGAGAAACTCCGATGGAACATTGACTGGGGCAACTACCCAATCAACCAAAAAAAAAACTGTAAAATGATTAGTGTATTTGATCTTATCAAACTGGCTAAACTTGAAATTATTCATCAAATCATACAACTTCGTTGATAGGCAGAACAGCTCATTGCGCTGCTGCAGACGTGTGTCGGGAAGAATATCGCCAACCACCGGTCAGCGCTCCATGAAACTATTCCCCCGCTCAACAATTCAGACAACTGAACGAAGAATTACTAAAAATTGTGGATTTGGATTCCTGTATTGCAGGAGTAATAAAAGTACTTGAAAACTTGAAAGTTATTCTTAAGCTTGGAATGAGGAACCAAAGTGATCAGATATTTGTCTTCGCAACAGACGTGCGTAGAGAAGTATCATCCACCACCGGTCGAACGACAAAATAACCGAACACTGGAAAACCTCTTTCTCGCTGACGATTCGTAACTCACCTACCTAGCAACTGACGATCTAACGCAAACGCGTCTAAACCCGGACAAGGTACCATGACATTACTCCTCGTAAGGCTAATGATCTGGGGATGGACCTATCGCAACAGACGAAGATCGGGAATACATCTACCAATCCTCCGGACAAAATAGCATCTACCCACCAGAACACGTTGGACTACCCTAGCAGAGAAAATCACATAACAAAAGAAACAATCTCCCAAAACGTTGAGCAACAAAATACATATTGCTCCAACACCAAAATTGATCATAAAAAAAAAATATTTCCAAAAAAAAAATTTTTGGACGAAACGAAAGTAGGCGGATTCCAAAACTTAGGAATCGTAGGCGTGGTCGGGCCCCACGTTGGGCGCCATCTGTAACAGTGCAAATGAAATAGAGACAATGAAACCTCCGCACAGAGTGGTGCCCGTGAAGCATTCTAAAACTTAGCCCCGCGCCATCTGTAACGATGCATTAATAAATAAAATAGAGATTAAGAAGATTGTTATTTCTACTCATCATTCAATGCACAAACGGGGCTTGGGCGCCGTCTGTAACGCAGCCTGATAATAAAAATAGAAATAGTGAAGAGATCAACATCTAAACTCATATCTCCTATAACCACACCACAGAAATTGAAACGTAAGCAGACCTAGTCCTACTCAACATGCCCTCTAAACTTCAGGCCACTAGGAGAGCCCTGCCGAGCGGGAGCAAGGCCTACTTACGCCCCTGATCCGGTATGCTCAGGTGTTTGCATACCCCTCGTATCCTCTCTAGTAACTTAGCGTTTAAATGCTAAAGACAAAAAAGACCCTAACGTCAGAATCCGAAAAACTCCTAAACCCACACTACGAACACAATGATAGACGAGCCACACTATCTGCCAGGCAATGACCCATCCCATTCTTGATAACCACTTGGTTTGAAGTAAGCAATCGCCCCCTCTGGATTTCGTAACGGGGTGGCTCACTGTCCATGCATTTGTCCAACTCCTTCCGCCACCGATAGTTCGCATGAGGATCCGTCTGCTCTATTTTATCAGCCCCCCCACCCTATCGTGTTTCCTAGTACCTGTACTGAATGTGGCTACCCTCAGCCAGGAAGTTATATCCCGTAGGCTCGATAGTACTGATGGGGTGTTGTAACTCCTACCGCGGCTTGGCCTGCGCCTCGCCCTGCCATGCTCAGTCATAGGGGCGGGTTCTTGCAATAGGCTTACAACGGTGTTACCTCTTTGTTTTCTCGCAGGCCAATAGGACTCAGCTGTGAAGAGTCCAAAAATGATTAAAAAGGGGGAGGGCCCGACAACGCACCGCCTAACTCCTTCGCCCCACCAAGAATTCCCTGACACCTTTAGTGGAAAAAACCTTCCTCCATGATCAAACTATCCAACAATTCATTTAAACCAGTGACTAAAACAGGTGTAGCTCCGATGATGTAGCTACATGGCTCTTATATACTTTCTTCCCTCTAATGCCTATGGTTCGAGGAAGAACTTGTGGCAAGGTGATTATATTTTACCACAAGGAGAGGGGGAGAGGTATGGAAGATGTTGTTATACCCCTCAATGGTCTCTATACCCACCCTAACAATGTTCCATTTCTGACCAATTATTATTCATTTGCGTATGGAACCCCTAAAAAGTGCGGATTGCCCACGATGGAAATGGCAACCCTAGCCTCGTTACCCACCCTAACAATCTATGTATGGAACCATACATTGTATCCTTGGGTCCCAGTATGGCTAACTAATATTATCGGAACCCCCAACTTCGGAAAGAAAACTCAAAAACGAAAACTATATACCGTCCTATTCACATATCCTACTAGAAATGTACCAACACTGACTAATCAGATTGCGAAAAGACTTCACTACATCCTTACATTACGTTGTTGCTTGCTCCTTGCTCCATCTTCGTATCCTCAGGTCGACTGTCTTCCGCCCCTGTAAGAAAACTAACCTCAATGCATAACTACTACGGTATTGTTTATTATTTTTGATTCAATGAGCAATACCGTAGTAGTTATGCATTGAGGTTAGTTTTCTTACAGGGGCGGAAGACAGTCGACCTGAGGATACGAAGATGGAGCAAGGAGCAAGCAACAACGTAATGTAAGGATGTAGTGAAGTCTTTTCGCAATCTGATTAGTCAGTGTTGGTACATTTCTAGTAGGATATGTGAATAGGACGGTATATAGTTTTCGTTTTTGAGTTTTCTTTCCGAAGTTGGGGGTTCCGATAATATTAGTTAGCCATACTGGGACCCAAGGATACAATGTATGGTTCCATACATAGATTGTTAGGGTGGGTAACGAGGCTAGGGTTGCCATTTCCATCGTGGGCAATCCGCACTTTTTAGGGGTTCCATACGCAAATGAATAATAATTGGTCAGAAATGGAACATTGTTAGGGTGGGTATAGAGACCATTGAGGGGTATAACAACATCTTCCATACCTCTCCCCCTCTCCTTGTGGTAAAATATAATCACCTTGCCACAAGTTCTTCCTCGAACCATAGGCATTAGAGGGAAGAAAGTATATAAGAGCCATGTAGCTACATCATCGGAGCTACACCTGTTTTAGTCACTGGTTTAAATGAATTGTTGGATAGTTTGATCATGGAGGAAGGTTTTTTCCACTAAAGGTGTCAGGGAATTCTTGGTGGGGCGAAGGAGTTAGGCGGTGCGTTGTCGGGCCCTCCCCCTTTTTAATCATTTTTGGACTCTTCACAGCTGAGTCCTATTGGCCTGCGAGAAAACAAAGAGGTAACACCGTTGTAAGCCTATTGCAAGAACCCGCCCCTATGACTGAGCATGGCAGGGCGAGGCGCAGGCCAAGCCGCGGTAGGAGTTACAACACCCCATCAGTACTATCGAGCCTACGGGATATAACTTCCTGGCTGAGGGTAGCCACATTCAGTACAGGTACTAGGAAACACGATAGGGTGGGGGGGCTGATAAAATAGAGCAGACGGATCCTCATGCGAACTATCGGTGGCGGAAGGAGTTGGACAAATGCATGGACAGTGAGCCACCCCGTTACGAAATCCAGAGGGGGCGATTGCTTACTTCAAACCAAGTGGTTATCAAGAATGGGATGGGTCATTGCCTGGCAGATAGTGTGGCTCGTCTATCATTGTGTTCGTAGTGTGGGTTTAGGAGTTTTTCGGATTCTGACGTTAGGGTCTTTTTTGTCTTTAGCATTTAAATACTAAGTTACTAGAGAGGATACGAGGGGTATGCAAACACCTGAGCATACCGGATCAGGGGCGTAAGTAGGCCTTGCTCCCGCTCGGCAGGGCTCTCCTAGTGGCCTGAAGTTTAGAGGGCATGTTGAGTAGGACTAGGTCTGCTTACGTTTCAATTTCTGTGGTGTGGTTATAGGAGATATGAGTTTAGATGTTGATCTCTTCACTATTTCTATTTTTATTATCAGGCTGCGTTAAAGACGGCGCCCAAGCCCCGTTTGTGCATTGAATGATGAGTAGAAATAACAATCTTCTTAATCTCTATTTTATTTATTAATGCATCGTTACAGATGGCGCGGGGCTAAGTTTTAGAATGCTTCACGGGCACCACTCTGTGCGGAGGTTTCATTGTCTCTATTTCATTTGCACTGTTACATTTTTTTCATATTCACATTTACATTCATTTAATTTGAACCCAGTTTCCTTCAGTCTATCTTTTACTTTTTTAGTAATGGCTCGAAGTTGCTCCTTGTTTTCAGCGTAAATTAGTATGTCATTCATAGCTATTCCACAATTTTCAATACCAGTCAAAGTTCTATTCATAACTTCAGAAAATATTTCTGGAGCTGAGCTTATTCCAAATGGTAAACGTAAGTATCTATATCTTCCCCAAGGAGTGGAAAACGTAAGATTGAAGTTTTTTCACTGACTTTAAGTTGCCAAAATCTTTTCTGGCAATCCATCTTTAAACCCCATTTTGCTTTCCCGATCCTAGCCGTAATTTCTTCAACTGTTCTCATTGGATAATGCCTACGTCTAATATTTTTATTTAGCTCAGTGGGATCCAAGCAAATTCTAATTTGTTCGCATTTTTGAACGATAATCATAGGACTTACTGTTGGTGTTGGAACTATTACTTTTTTGATAACCCCCATTTTTTCCATTTTTTCCAGCTCGATTTTTACTTTTTCACGCAATGTATGTGGTATTCGCCGTGGAGGAATAATTTTGAACTTAGGATCATCAATGAAGTCAATATCATATTCAAAATTAGTGCAGCACCCCAATATTTCATCACTGTTAAGATTTTGAACAGTTTGTACTCGAACTATGAAGCCTAATTTTTCACACATTTTCCGACCTAAAATTGGTTGAAAGTTCTCTTCTACTATTTTGAATGAAATAATTTCAGTTTTATCATTTTTGGTTTTACACAGAATCCTAGTCTCACCAATAACTTTAATTGGGTCATTGTTATAAGCTATCAAACGTTTAGTTGGTGATTTTTGTATTGTAGCCTTTAATTTGGTTGCAATTCTTTTGGAAATAACATTACATTCAGCACCTGTATCAAGCTTAAGAGATAGATTTTTATAGCCAACACTTACCGTTTCCGACCATTTTTGATCAGCATTCCATGCACATACTTCTTCTTTTATTGCACTTATGGTATATTCAGATTCAGAGTCATCGCTGCTAAAGGATTCTTCGGGTCCGCTTGAGTTGTTTATTTCATTTACTTTCTTCGACCTCTTTTCCATTTTTCTTTCTTCAATATTTTCTTTTCAGTTTTGTCTTGTTTATGTCTTGACTTACACATTTGTTTGAAATGGCCTTTGTATCCACATCTATCACAGAATTTGTTGAAAGCAGGACAGCTTTTAAGTCCATGAAGTGTAACGCAGCGTTTACAATCAAATTCTTCACTTTTGACTGCATACACTTTGGATGTCTGAGCTTCGAATACTTTCATCTCTTTTTCTGCTCTTTCAGCTAATCTACAGAACTTTTTAGCTTTTTCTAGTGTAAGTTCTTCAGCAGCCCAGAGTTTTTGCTTAAGATCTTGATTTAAAATACCCAGGACAATTTGATCCAATATAAACTCGTCTATTTGTTTCTCTTCATATGAACATTTTTGAATTTGAACTTGGACTCGATGGAGCTCTTCAAAACATTCTCCAGATTGTTGTCTCGTCTCATGAAAAACGTAACGTTCGTATGTTTTATTTTTTGGTGGTGCAAACTGCGCAGTCAATAGATCTTTTATTTGTTTAGTGTTTTTTTATCTTCCCCTGATACTATTGTATTATTTAATACCTTGAGTGCATCTCGACCTAATGACGTGAGCAAATTGGCTGCTTGTATTGGTTCGTCCTTTTTAGATAGTTCAATGGCTGTGGCATAGTTTTCGTACATTTCTAACCATTCATTCCATTCTTGAGACATATCCACATCATGGCTTATTAATAAAGGCTTTGGAGGTTTGAGCGACATTATTTATTAATTTTCAAATTGAGTTCTATTTTTATTTTTTAAATATTTTAATCTGACACCATGTAGTATCGACTACTAAATAAAGTAAGTATTACTCGAATGATATCTCGTATAGAACTGACTTTTATTAATAATAAAGTATATACAGAAAGTTGTAAGGTTACTTATACGACAGGAAGTAAGTCCCCGGGTACAAAGTCCACCGAGGGACCTTATTCCCACTTAGTGGGAAATAAATCCTCTTAAGAAAAGTGGACTAAGTTCCTATGAATGCTGGGAATTTAATCCCAAGAAAATCGTGTGGATTTAATTCCCTTTTAATGTTAAATACATTCCCTTTTCCTTATAACTCTAGATATATTTTCAAAAACGAAAAATTACAGATTCATTTCATAAACTATTTCATTTATCAACAGCGTGCTTGGACCAATTTGGCCTTATATAACTTCTAACTGTTCCTACTTACGTCTACTTATTTAAAAAACAAAAGAAGTAAGAAATATGCAAAAAAGGTATATGAAGCTTACATCGCAAAATATTGAGGTGGATAAGGGGGGCGCATGCTGCCCCCTTCAACCCTCTGCGTCTCCTAACTATTAGATTTAGAGTAGGTGCGAAGTTGGGTGTATGCAAAACTGCTTTTAGATAACAAGAAACTTTCCACATATCCAAAAACGCATCTACCTCAAATTTAACATTGTGCCCAAGCAGGGGGGTTACAGGGGGGCAGCAAACAGCATTCACTGTATATATTTTCTTTGATCACTTTCAGAATCTTAAAAGCCATTAGTTTAGTTTACTAGCAGTTCAGTTTGTAAAGATTTGTTTAAGTTGTTGGAAGTTAGTTCCCTCTTCATGATTTGAAGTGTGTACTAAGTTCCCATAAAAAGTGGAGCACGTTTCCCTCTTCTATGGGAACTAAATCCACTTCTCTTAAGCAGACTTAGTTCCCTTTAAGTGTTAATGAAGTCCCTCGGTGGAACTAGTAACCGGGGACTTATTTCCCTTCACCATATGGAACACCACCATTGCTGAAAAAACTGAAATAATTAAACTGACTTTATACATACATATAACTTGATGGAAATTCAGAGTATGTGTAGGTATTGTTCTAATGATAGGGTCCCTTCTTAGCTAAAATATATAATTATTGAACTCTTACACATCTTCTTATCTCCACACGTTGGTGGCTTTATTTTTTTTAGGTGTCTTTATTTCTTCTTTCTTTTTTTGCAGAAGAATGACAAATGTTCAAGTGACAATCTAGAAACCCTTAAAGCAAGAAATATCTACAAACATTTTACAGAAACATCAAATGTGGACATGCATAAGAACATGCTAAGATTTCTGAAAGATATTATCCATGTGATCTTGTTTCTTTGAATCACATGAATAAAGAAAAACTAACTTTTTTCTTTTAGAGTATGGACTTAGGATTTTGTTTAATGGTCTCCAAGGCAATACTTGCGCATGTGAATTCAGAGCAAAAAGATTTTCAAAAAAAGCTAAACTTTCTCAACGAAGAAAATATATTATTCCGTTCAGATAAATCTGTGGATTATGTAATTGGCAAAAGCAAATTCCTTGAAAAAAATTGGTAAAATTGATTTAATCGAAAAAGATAAATTTAACAAAGAAATAAAGTGCACGACTGGGTCGCACGAACTTGCTCCAACGTGTTAAAATGATCTTGAGTGCTTGAGATTTTGGGAAAAAAGCGTTGAAAAAATCATATGAAATTTTATAAATCACTTAAAAATCAATACCTTAAACGTTTTTTGGAGAAAATGAAATAAGCCATTAGGTTTCTTTTACTTTTTTGAATTTTTACAAAAAAAAAAATTTCAAAATCGATCGACCAGTTTTTTCAAAAAACAGTTTTTTTTGAAAAACTTTTTGAAAATATGTTCCAATTTTTTTTTTGAGTATGCCAACTTCTAGCACTTTGTAGTTTTATCAGAAAAATAAAATTAAAAAAATATAGATTAAAAGGTTTTTGGAAAAAACAAAAATTGAAAAAAAAAAATTTGAAACTTTTTTAAAAAACTCAAAAAAACTTTTTTTGAAAAATTTAAGGATTTTTATTATTACTTTTATAAAAGGGCTCCTACATTAAAAATTTCATCGAAATCCGTCAAGTGGCTTACGAGAAAATCGGATTTCAAAAAACCGGTCCTATGGAAGGTACCGTTATAAGACTTTTCCTGAAAAATCTATTCTAACCAAAACATTAAGCTTGCACATAAGACACTATTTAGAAAGTTTTATCAAAATCGTAGGAGCCGTTTTTGAGAAAAATTAATTTTTCACTAAAAATCGTATGGCAGGTACCGTTAGTTTTAGAGCTAGAATGCTAATTCCAAAAACCCCTCTGTAGGACGTCATAATAATACTATTTACCAAGTTTGAAGCAAATCGGTCCACCCGTTTAGGCTGTAGGTGCCGATACAGACGGACGGACAGACAGACAGACAGACAGAATTGTCGGACCCACTTTTTTAGGCTTCTCTATCATCGTAATGTTATGTTTGATTGCCCAAAAAAAATTTTTTTTTTTTACGAATGCATAACTTGCCTTATAGTACCTATAATCGCAAGTAAAAAATGATGAAGCTGCCGTTAGCATTGAAAGCCTTATACATTCGGAATTTGAGCTGCAGTCAAAATCGTTTAAGCTTAAAGAAGAAAAACTACGTACAAATTTGGAAGTAATTTACGGGATATTAGAAATTAGATACACTAGAATTGAATACAGCAAGTCTCTTAGGGCATGAGTCTAAGATTGTCAATGATATCAACCCTCAACTCGAAGTAAAACCCAAAATAGCTCAAGCAAAAAGCTCGTCAAAATCAAGCCAATCAGCAGTCATCAAACAAATATCCTTATAAAGTCATTTGAATTCAAGTGTTTTAGAGAGTAAAGCTAAAACATCCCAAATTATTGTCAGATTCGTCCAAGATTATTCGGTGGATCACTCGAGGACTACTTAAAAATTACAAACGAGCAAATTCCTCTGATCATGAGAAGTTGCATAAGGGTAATCAGCACATATGGTATGTTTCCATACAAATGTCGGTTATGAACCATTTATACGTTGATACAAAAATTTCTTCAAAGGTCTTCGAAGCCAAGGTATTTTCGAGTATCTGGGTCACAAATCGAGATAATAAATTTTCGTGAAAGTTTCGAACATGGAGAAGATCCTTTGGCTGGGGCTTCTGATACTTCAGATATGAATTCAGTTGCAGGTGTTTTAAAATTGTATTTAAGAGAACTTCAGGAGAACTAAAGGTGGGTCAACAACATACTGATTGTTACCTTAATTATAAGTATAAAAGAGGCAGTTGGCCCAAAAATAAATATCGCTTTACTTACAATACGGTTGTTGTTAATTGATCAATCAAAACCCTCAGTCTTGGTCTTATTGTTACGCAAAATAAAGACCACCTTACATTATTCCAAGATCAGGTTCAAGTGACTGCATTTTGATTACATCATCTTACTGTTTTGTTCAGTTAAAGATAAACATATAAGTACATAAAAAACTTGAGTTTGCTTCTTCTTCCACTTCTACGTGAAGGCAAGATGTTTTGATTCCACGACTTATGTATATACATTATATACATTTCCCATTATGTGAAATAACCTAAAATAAAACGGAGCCGGGAAGTGTAGTATCGACTACTAAATAAAGTAAGTATTACTTGAATGATATCTCGTATAGAACTGACTTTTATTAATAACTAGCTGAAAACCCGTCGAAAACGACGGTGATTTATGGCGCCTACTTTTAATAAGGTTCACATAGTTTGCACTGAAAGGTGGCGGACAGTAATAAGGATGGTAACCATTGACTTTTCTTTAAAAAAAAGATGAAATCACATCAACTCCCCCTGAGAAACAGATTTTTTTTTTAAGGTGAAAATCTCAAAAGACACTATGTAGTCCTCCAATTCCTACAATTATAGTAGGGTGAGATTTTAACGCCACTAAAAACAACTAAAGCCAATCCTACTAAATGCGTTATCTATCTCGAAGATGATTTAGTACCAGTTGTACAATAGCGGTTCAGCACTGAATCTTGTTTTTAACTTCTTAATCAGTTGGTCAACTTTATTTAAGCCACCGAAATCGATGGGTTTACTCTTGAACCACCGTCTTCACATTAATTTTCCAAACAAGAACCGAGGTAAATCGTTTTTAAATTTTGATCCGAGGATAAACCACGATTGTACCTACAACTGGACCTTAGTGTAACTATGTAGTCACTGAAAGTGTAAAACTTCGTCAAAGCCTACAATTATGTGCAATCAGCTGAATATTTCCTTATAAACTATATTTTTATTAAAACACATTTCATAATTTTTTTAGCGGTTTGAAACATCAGCGAAAATACCGGAGTGACCGCGATCGGGTCTAGAGCTGTGTCAATCGTGATTGATTCGGTCTTTGCGACCCGTTCATTTAAAAGTATTGGTGATTGCAATCACACAAATGGAAATGATCCGATCAATCAGATTCAATACTTTGGAATGAACGAGAACCGAGAAGTCGGGTCGAAGACAAACAAATGCAGGCTTTAACCAAAAATATTTTTTATCCGCTAGCATTGAGATGAAATAAATAAATAAATATGTTTTGTTACACTATAAATAAGTGTTTTTTGTGCGTAGTAACGCGAGCTGGGTTCCGCTACTGCCTAATAAAAAACGTTGATTATTCAAACAAAAACAAAAAAGCAAATACGAAAATCAATAGGTTAAGTAATTTAAAAAAAATTTAGGTAATACGTTACAAATCATTTTTTCCTGTTTCCTGTTTATACACATTTGCGTTTACGTTAACAACTCAGTAACTTGACGTGAGGTGAGGCTGGTAAACAATTATCTAAAACAACGTTCCAAATAAAAAGAGACTTAGAATAAGATGTACCTATTCACTTTATGTCCCAATAAACTCTTTGAATATCTTTTATTAAGACAGCATGAACAATTTAATTGCAATTTGCTTGGTTTTCTAATAAAAACCAAAATTTTACACTCTTACAAAAAGTTTGGCACCGAAAAATGTTGCTGCTCTGTTGAAAAAATACATTATCTATCATACGCACATCAAAAAAAACATAGCTATTATCCGGCAGATGTCACTTTTTCTATGTGCATATGATACGGCGTATCGGGTTGTAAGCTTTGGCATAGCTATTATACGGCAGATGTCATGCGTTTTCTATGTGCATTGATATGCATTTATATAAGCATAGCAAAAACATAGCTAGTACTCACTAGGGGTCTCTGAAAATAAGAACATAGCACCATTCGATTCGAAAAAACATTGCATACAACCGGCTATTATTATATAGGGGATAGGGGATAAAGTATATACAGAAAGTTATAAGGTTACTTATACGACACCCTCTTTTTTAAACAAAAATTCAACAAAGAATTACAAAATACAAATTATACAAACAAATAACACTAATAGATATAAGAATTATGAAGTTAAATGTTGAAAGTTGTTAATTAATGACGTTGACGAAATAAAGAAAAATATAAAAAGTTAAACAAATTTAAGAAAAAAAAATGTTTTGGTGATTATTTTTGAGGAATTGTAATATATAATAATTATTAATTTTCATAATCTGCTGGATTAAACTTTTGTGGTGGTTTAGATATTCTGCCACTTCTTGTCATTTGTTGATTGTTAATTTCATGTAATGGTTTAACTACAGCATTTTCTTTTTGAATTATTTCGTTTTCTTCTTCAACAATTTCTGAATAATCGGAATCATCTTCTTCGGAATGGACTTTTAAAGCATTTGATTTTGCTTTTCTTAAATGATGGTTATTTCTTCTTAGTTTGGTGCCGTTAAAGGTTTGCACAATAACTGATTTAGGATATTCCGTATTTTCAACGACTTTAGCTGGCTTCCATTGACGATGTCCATTGTCCAGTTTGCATACTCACTGAATCACCTATTTTGAAAGGTAAACGTTGTTTTGTGTGTATGTCTGCATATTGTTTTTGTTTAAATCTTATTTTTTCCAACTCAAAAGAAACATTTGGAACGACTTTTGGTTTTAGTGTTTCAATTTCTGTTGGGATTGTAGTACGAGTTGAACGGCTAAATAAACGCTGGCATGGTGATTTAAGTGAGTCATTTCGCGGTGTATTACGAAGCATTAACATTGCTTAATATATATCACTGTTGCCAAGTTGGCATTGCTTTATTAAATTCTTAATGGTTTGAACATTTTTTTCAGCAAAACCATTGGATCTGGGAAAATGTGGCGAGGAAAACACATGTTGAAATTTCCATTCTCTGGTGAAATCCTTGAACATTTTCGAGCTAAATTGTGGACCACCATCTGATTGAAATATTTCTGGTATGCCATGTACTGAAAACCATTTTTTCAAACCGGCTATAATCTCAGCTGATGTCGATGTTTTAAGCTTCAGAAAATCAGAGAATCCCGAATAATGATCAGTTATCAGTAAATGATCTTTTCCAGATACTTGGAACAGGTCTGAAGCTACTATTTGAAATGGATATTTGGGAATCGTTTTTAACATAATTGGCTCGCTAATATTATTACTTTGCGTTCGTTGACATACTGAGCATCTTTCAATATAGTTTCTAATGTCTATTGATTGACCGTACCAATAAAGCGAAGGACGTGCTCTAGATAACGATTTAACAATTCCTGCATGACCAGCGTGTAGTTGCTTTATTGTGGATTGAATTTCTGTTTGAGGGACGATAACTTTGTTTGCTTTGAATAACAACCCATTTTCAAAAGAGATTTCTTCCTTGAAATTTGAATATTTTTTCAAGCTGTTTGGCAAGTATTTTTTATCATCCGGCCATCCTTCTTTGATAACTTCCTTAAGAAAACTTAATTCTTCGTCTTTTGCTGTGGCTTTCACAAAGCGGTTTTTGGCATCATCTGTTAGTGCTAGTATCATATTGACTTGATATTGTATGTCACTTTCAACTTCAAACTGTTCACAATCCCTGCTCAATATGTCTGCAATTGGTATATCTGTACCTTTAACATATGTTACACTTGGTGAATATTGCAAGACATCCCACAAAATTTTTTGAAGTCGAATCGGTGCTTTTTCCATTGGCTTTTTGAATACTGTTTCTAAAGGTTTGTGGTCTGTTTCAACAAGAATTTGCTTTCCATAAATGTATTCATGAAACTTTTTGCAAGCAAATTTGATCGCCATTGCTTCTTTTTCGATTTGTGGGTAGTTTTGTTGAGAACTGGAAAAAGCTCTAGTTGCGTAAGCAACGGGTTGATCATCTTGAAGTAAACAAGCACCCATAGCTTTTGATGAAGCATCCACTGATAATTTTACATTTTTGTTGTAATATCTTAATACTGGTGTTTTCGATATAGTCTGCTTAAGTTTTTGAACAGCTTCTTCTTGTTCAACATCCCAAAACCATTCCACGTTATTGTAAAGTAATTTTCGCAAAGGTTCAGTTAACTTGGAAAGATTTTTTATAAATTTTCCTAAGCAATTAACTAAGCCAAGAAAACGTTGCAGTTCTTTAACATTTGAGGGTGATTTCAACTGTGAAATTGCTTTTATCTTATCTTGGGTGGCTTCGATTCCATTCGATGTAAAAATATGACCTAAGAACTTAATTCGGTTTTTTTCATATTCACATTTACATTCATTTAAATTGAACCCAGTTTCTTTCAGTCTATCTTTTACTTTTTTAGTAATGGCTCGAAGTTGCTCCTTGTTTTCAGCGTAAATTAGTATGTCATTCATAGCTATTCCACAATTTTCAATACCAGTCAAAGTTCTATTCATAACTTCAGAAAATATTTCTGGAGCTGAGCTTATTCCAAATGGTAAACGTAAGTATCTATATCTTCCCCAAGGAGTGGAAAACGTAAGATTGAAGTTTTCTCACTGACTTTAAGTTGCCAAAATCTTTTCTGGCAATCCATCTTTAAACCCCATTTTGCTTTCCCGATCCTAGCCGTAATTTCTTCAACTGTTCTCATTGGATAATGCCTACGTCTAATATTTTTATTTAGCTCAGTGGGATCCAAGCAAATTCTAATTTGTTCGCATTTTTGAACGATAATCATAGGACTTACTGTTGGTGTTGGAACTATTACTTTTTTGATAACCCCCATTTTTTCCATTTTTTCCAGCTCGATTTTTACTTTTTCACGCAATGTATGTGGTATTCGCCGTGGAGGAATAATTTTGAACTTAGGATCATCAATGAAGTCAATATCATATTCAAAATTAGTGCAGCACCCCAATATTTCATCACTGTTAAGATTTTGAACAGTTTGTACTCGAACTATGAAGCCTAATTTTTCACACATTTTCCGACCTAAAATTTGTTGAAAGTTCTCTTCTACTATTTTGAATGAAATAATTTCAGTTTTATCATTTTTGGTTTTACACAGAATCCTAGTCTCACCAATAACTTTAATTGGGTCATTGTTATAAGCTATCAAACGTTTAGTTGGTGATTTTTGTATTGTAGCCTTTAATTTGGTTGCAATTCTTTTGGAAATAACATTACATTCAGCACCTGTATCAAGCTTAAGAGATAGATTTTTATAGCCAACACTTACCGTTTCCGACCATTTTTGATCAGCATTCCATGCACATACTTCTTCTTTTATTGCACTTATGGTATATTCAGATTCAGAGTCATCGCTGCTAAAGGATTCTTCGGGTCCGCTTGAGTTGTTTATTTCATTTACTTTCTTCGACCTCTTTTCCATTTTTCTTTCTTCAATATTTTCTTTTCAGTTTTGTCTTGTTTATGTCTTGACTTACACATTTGTTTGAAATGGCCTTTGTATCCACATCTATCACAGAATTTGTTGAAAGCAGGACAGCTTTTAAGTCCATGAAGTGTAACGCAGCGTTTACAATCAAATTCTTCACTTTTGACTGCATACACTTTGGATGTCTGAGCTTCGAATACTTTCATCTCTTTTTCTGCTCTTTCAGCTAATCTACAGAACTTTTTAGCTTTTTCTAGTGTAAGTTCTTCAGCAGCCCAGAGTTTTTGCTTAAGATCTTGATTTAAAATACCCAGGACAATTTGATCCAATATAAACTCGTCTATTTGTTTCTCTTCATATGAACATTTTTGAATTTGAACTTGGACTCGATGGAGCTCTTCAAAACATTCTCCAGATTGTTGTCTCGTCTCATGAAAAACGTAACGTTCGTATGTTTTATTTTTTGGTGGTGCAAACTGCGCAGTCAATAGATCTTTTATTTGTTTAGTGTTTTTTTATCTTCCCCTGATACTATTGTATTATTTAATACCTTGAGTGCATCTCGACCTAATGACGTGAGCAAATTGGCTGCTTGTATTGGTTCGTCCTTTTTAGATAGTTCAATGGCTGTGGCATAGTTTTCGTACATTTCTAACCATTCATTCCATTCTTGAGACATATCCACATCATGGCTTATTAATAAAGGCTTTGGAGGTTTGAGCGACATTATTTATTAATTTTCAAATTGAGTTCTATTTTTATTTTTTAAATATTTTAATCTGACACCATGTAGTATCGACTACTAAATAAAGTAAGTATTACTCGAATGATATCTCGTATAGAACTGACTTTTATTAATAATAAAGTATATACAGAAAGTTGTAAGGTTACTTATACGACAGGAAGTAAGTCCCCGGGTACAAAGTCCACCGAGGGACCTTATTCCCACTTAGTGGGAAATAAATCCTCTTAAGAAAAGTGGACTAAGTTCCTATGAATGCTGGGAATTTAATCCCAAGAAAATCGTGTGGATTTAATTCCCCTTTAATGTTAAATACATTCCCTTTTCCTTATAACTCTAGATATATTTTCAAAAACGAAAAATTACAGATTCATTTCATAAACTATTTCATTTATCAACAGCGTGCTTGGACCAATTTGGCCTTATATAACTTCTAACTGTTCCTACTTACGTCTACTTATTTAAAAAACAAAAGAAGTAAGAAATATGCAAAAAAGGTATATGAAGCTTACATCGCAAAATATTGAGGTGGATAAGGGGGGCGCATGCTGCCCCCTTCAACCCTCTGCGTCTCCTAACTATTAGATTTAGAGTAGGTGCGAAGTTGGGTGTATGCAAAACTGCTTTTAGATAACAAGAAACTTTCCACATATCCAAAAACGCATCTACCTCAAATTTAACATTGTGCCCAAGCAGGGGGGTTACAGGGGGGCAGCAAACAGCATTCACTGTATATATTTTCTTTGATCACTTTCAGAATCTTAAAAGCCATTAGTTTAGTTTACTAGCAGTTCAGTTTGTAAAGATTTGTTTAAGTTGTTGGAAGTTAGTTCCCTCTTCATGATTTGAAGTGTGTACTAAGTTCCCATAAAAAGTGGAGCACGTTTCCCTCTTCTATGGGAACTAAATCCACTTCTCTTAAGCAGACTTAGTTCCCTTTAAGTGTTAGTGAAGTCCCTCGGTGGAACTAGTAACCGGGGACTTATTTCCCTGCACCATATGGAACACCACCATTGCTGAAAAAACTGAAATAATTAAACTGACTTTATACATACATATAACTTGATGGAAATTCAGATTATGTGTAGGTATTGTTCTAATGATAGGGTCCCTTCTTAACTAAAATATATAATTATTGAACTCGTACACATCTTCTTATCTCCACACGGCGTTGGTGGCTTTATTTTTTTTAGGTGTCTTTATTTCTTTCTTTCTTTTTTTGCAGAAGAATGACAAATGTTCAAGTGACAATCTAGAAACCCTTAAGGCAAGAAATATCTACAAACATTTTACAGAAACATCAAATGTGGACATGCATAAGAACATGCTAAGAGATCTGAAAGATATTATCCATGTGATCTTGTTTCTTTGAATCATATGAATAAAGAAAAACTAACTTTTTTCTTTTAGAGTATGGACTTAGGATTTTGTTTAATGGTCTCCAAGGCAATACTTGCGCATGTGAATTCAGAGCAAAAAGATTTTCAAAAAAAGCTAAACTTTCTCAACGAAGAAAATATATTATTCCGTTCAGATAAGGCTGTGGATTATGTAATTGGCAAAAGCAAATTCCTTGAAAAAAATTGGGAAATTGTTTTAATCGAAAAAGATAAATTTAACAAAGAAAAAAATGATGAAGCTGCCGTTAGCATTGAAAGCCTTATACATTCGGAATTTGAGCTGCAGTCACAATCGTTTAAGCTTAAAGAAGAAAAACTACGTACAAATTTGGAAGTAATTTACGGGATATTAGATACACTAGAATTGAATACAGCAAGTCTCTTAGGGCATGAGTCTAAGATTGTCAATGATATCAACCCTCAACTCGAAGTAAAATCCAAAATAGCTCAAGCAAAAAGCTTATCAAATTCAAGCCAATCAGCAGTCATCAAACAAATATCCTTAAAAAGTCATTTGAATTCAAGTGTTTTAGAGAGTAAAGCTAAAAAAATCCCAAATTATTGTCAGATTCGTCCAAGATTATTCGGTGGATCACTCGAGGACTACTTAAAAATTACAAACGAGCAAATTCCTCTGATCATGAGAAGTTGCATAAGGGTAATCAGCACATATGGTATGTTTCCATACAAATGTCGGTTATGAACCATTAATACGTTGATACAAAAATTTCTTTAAAGGTCTTCGAAGCCAAGGTATTTTTCGAGTATCTGGGTCACAAATTGAGATAATAAATTTTCGTGAAAGTTTCGAACATGGAGAAGATCCTTTGGCTGGGGCTTCTGATACTTCAGATATGAATTCAGTTGCAGGTGTTTTAAAATTGTATTTAAGAGAACTTCAGGAGCCGCTTTTCCCAAGCAAATACTTTGATTTTTTCTTATCTCTCACGCGTAAGTTAATTCTATTTCTAACACGACATTTTTTAAACTTTTACTTGCAATTTTCAGAAAAGGAATCGGAACAGGATGTTGTTGTAGAAATGAAGAACTTTTTCAAAACCATTTCGAAACCAGTTGCTATTGTAATTCGCTTCTTATTTTCATTTTTAAATCAGTAAGTATTGCAATTGAAGATATTAAAGCTTTCTGATGAATAATGTTGTTGCTGGGTGGAAAGCACTTTTGGTTGCTTAAACACATTCTAATAAATTCATTTATTTGGCTTAATGTAAGCAAAAATAGAGAAAAAATAGTAATTATTAAACAATGTTATAGTCCAGTCAAACTGTAGGTTCACTTTACAAAAAATATACAAATGGAATTTTGTTTCAAATTCTATGTTTTTTGGGTCGTTGAATCCGAATCTTAAGAAATCCAACAAAATTTCCTAGTGCGGAATTTTCACGGAATTTTCGCATTTTTTTCGGTTTTCGCTTACATCTCGAAAACTATGCGTCTTAACTGAAATTTTACCCTTACAAAATGAAAGACCATTAAATTTCCTACAAAATTCATGCAAATTGTTTATTTCCCATTTCTGTAAAAGGAATTTTTTTTTATATATTATGAATTTTGTAAGGTACAAAATTCATTGTAAACAAAAAATTTTTTTTACACAAATGGGAAATAAACAATTTGCATGAATTTTGTAGGAAATTTAATGGTCTTTCATTTTGTAAGTGTAAAATTTCAGTTAAGACGCATAGTTTTCGAGATGTAAGCGAAAACCAAAAAAAGTGCGAAAATTCCGTGAAAATTCCGCACTAGGAATTTACGCCTGAGAAATTAAAACTCTAATATGAATTTTGTTGGAAATTTAATGGTCTTTCATTTTGTTGCGGCTGAAACTTCAGTTAAGATGCAGTTTCCGAGATATGTATGTATATAAGTTTATTAAGTATGGAAGTACAAGTAAGACAAAGTTGTCTTTTATAATACAAATGTAGTGGTTATTAGGGCCGTCCATAAAATACGTCACCCTTAATTTAGCTGTTTTGACCCCCTCCCCTCTGGCGTCACGCTTTATCACACTTGCTGTAACCCCCTAAAATATTACGTCACAAAAACAAAGACCGGGAGTTACATGTAACTATAAAACAATTATATTTATATTGTGCTGATTGAGTGTTAAAGCTTGACTTTCGTCATCATCTTTGTTTGCAAAGATAACTGTTAAACAAAAGCTGCACTTAAGTATGAAGTATGTTGTTGATCGTTGCGCTCTCTTTTCTGTTCATTTTGCTTGCTCCATTTTTGTTCTTTTGTACTGTTACAAAATGTAACGTTGAATTTGTAGTTGGAGATTTAAGAAACGGAGAGTCAGTCTTAGTTCGATTAGAGACAGGGCTGGATGTCAACTTAACTAAATGCTATTGTTAAAAATAATTGAATATTATTAAAAAAAAAAACATTTAAAAGAAATTTAACAAATTAGCCATGTGTTTTATTTTCAACATCAATATTATGCGCTAATAATGTAACTGGCGCAGTCGTTGAAAAGATTTACAAAAAAAAAAAAAACAGTGAAGTCATCAAATGAAAACATAACACATTTATCCATATCAAAAAAAAAGAAGAATATCATCATCAAAAATAAAATACAATCAAAAAAATAACATTTTACCGATACACGCAAAGTGAAGCCGCAGCAGGTATGGGAGTGGAAATTTACTGCCATTTGGGCTAAAAAACGCCCCTTCGTCATTCCAAAGAATGATGAATGCGGTTCTTGCAGAGTATATAAACAAAATTTGCGTCGTTTATCTGGATGATATACTCATTTTCTCCACTTCATTGCAAGAGCACATGGACTCCCTTAACAAAATCTTTAAAAAAATACTTCAATTTAATTTAAAGGTACAAATTGATAAGTGCAGTTTTTTAAAACGGGAAACCGTATATTTAGGTCATATTATCTCGGATGAAGGTATCAAGCCCAACCCTAACAAAATTCAGACGATTCTCGATATAAAAATACCTCACACGTCCAAAGAAATAAAGTCCTTTTTAGGAATTACTGGATTTTACAGAAAATTCATTAAGGACTACTCAAAGGTAGCCCTTCCAATGACAAAATGCCTTAAAAAAGGTAATGAAATAAACATTAAGAATAGGGAGTACATTGAGTCCTTTAATAAACTTAAAGAACTTATATGTACCTGCCCTATTCTGGCATATCCGGACTTTAACAAATTGTTTACTCTGACAACCGATGTCAGCAATGCAGCGTTAGGTGCAGTACTTTCGCAAAACCACCATCCAATTGCATTCGCTTCAAGGACTCTTAACCGCCATGAAACGATGTACAGTACTATAGAAAAAGAGCTTTTGTCGATAGTTTGGGCAACAAAACACTTTAGACCATATTTGTACGGCCGTACATTCAAAGTGCAAACAGATCACCGACCATTGGTTTGGTTAAACTCCCTTAAAGAACCCAATATCAAATTGCAACGCTGGAAGATTAAACTTAATGAGTTTGATTTTGATATTGAATATATCAAAGGTAGGGAAAACAACGTTGCTGATTTTCTCAGTCGCTTAGAGGTTAACCTTATTGATAGGGAGGAAATCCGATCTGATTTAGCTACGGTACATAGTGGCATTGAAAACCTAAATGACCACATATATATAACAGAAACGCCAATAAACATCTACAAACATCAAGTGGTGATTGAAAAATGTAATAGTTTCTCATATACTACCAAAATCTTGTTCAAAAAGAAAAGGAGATCGATTATTTCTTTAAAGCAATATGACGAAGGATACGTATTAAAGATTTTAAGGGAACTCTTCCCAATTAAAGGAACAGTAGGAATTTTTTGTGAGAGTGATGACATTTTTCTTAAATTTCAGAGCACTATAGTCAAATATTTTTCGAATTCACCAAACATGAAATTACTTAGGTGTACAAGATTTTTAAAGGATATTACTTGCATTGAAAAAATTATGGATTTAATCGAAAAGGCACACCTCAGTAAAAACCATAGAGGAATTGATGAAACATTTTTTGATCTGAAAAACCTGTACTTTTACCCAAATCTAAGGCTAGAAGTTCATAAATTTATCAACAATTGTATACTATGTAATATGTGCAAGTATGATCGAAACCCAATCACACATAAATTTATGATCTCCGAGACTCCTTCTAAACCAAATGAAATCATTCACATGGATTTTTGGTTTAAGAACAAAAATTGTACGTTTCTCACTTGTATTGACAAATTAACAAAACATGCATCAATTCATCCATTAACAGACAGAAATTCAATCACAATAGTGGACCTTTTAAGACTCAGATTTTCACTTTTAGGCAAACCCAACAAAATAGTAGCTGACAACGAATTAAATACCGCTTACATAAAAAACTTTTTAAACAAAGAAAACATATCTTACCATTTCACATCCCCAAACATTCATACAGGCAACTCTACAATTGAAAGATTTCATTTAACACTGAATGAGCATATTCGCCTCTTTAAATTAAATCCTGAATATTAGGATATTAGCAACGAACATTTGGCTTTGAAAGCGACTAAAATTTACAACAACACTACGCACTCTACAACAAAATACAAACCGAATGACCTTCTTCATTCTACTTTGAGTAAAACAGAGTGGGAAAAATTAAAGGAAAGAGTTCTAGATTTGAAAGAAAAACAAATAAATAAATTAAATTTAAGACGAAAAGATCCTCCAGACTGTAAAGATCGAGAGCTTGTTAAAAACCTAGGCTTCCATAATATTAAACGTTTACCTCGTTATGTGATCAGAGACGTAAAAGAAAGGGGTAGAACGTTCTTTAAAGATAAAAGTGGACACGAACGGGATAGGCAAATAGTAAAAAGAAAATACAAATATCAAAACTCAATTAAAAGTATGAAATTCGATCCAAAGTCAACAGGAAGGGATTACTCTAACAGGAATAAGAATAACAAATAAGGAATATCAACAGATCAGAAAACCCCATAAAAATAAATAAAATAAATTAATACCTATAAACATTGTGAACAAAATCTTTAATTTTTCATTAAATTATGTAAATTATAGACTATAGCAAAATTGTTATTATTCATAGTCGTATCATGATCCATGAAACATATATTATACAAAAAAAAAAAAAAAAAAACACTACTTATATTTATATAACCCATGTATATATTATGAAAAATTTTGAAATGTGTAATAATTAAGTGACACATTATGTATGTTAGAATATTTAAAACTAAGTATTATTTAATGCATTTCAGGTTATACATATATACAGGGTGATTCACCAGCGTTGTGCCAAAAAGCTAGAGCGTGTAGGTTAAGTTGAGACAAGAAAAAAATCGTATGGAAGGGGGGGGGTCTATTCCCCTCCGTTTAGCCGGGAGGGGCAATTTTCTGAAAAATTGACTTATTTTGTAAGAAAAAATATTTAAAATCAACGGGTTCGTTTACAACACCGTGTTATACCTTTTTGGAAAGCAAAAAACTTCTCCTTTTATTTTGTTTTTAAATTAAATTGTTTTAACGAATAGTTTAAAAAATATAAATTTTCAAACTCAAAATTTTGAAAAAAAATTTGAAAAAATAATTTTAAAACTAATTTTTTTCAAAATTTTACGTATTTAAATATAATTTTTGTTCTCAGAATTCAACGCTTCCATTAATCTTTAACCCAACACTGAAAACCGTATGGCTCTACGACTTTTTGTTGCCAAGGTATTCAAAAATAACCGAACCTACTTCTTCACAAAAACAAGAAAACCTAGCCTTACGGGATGGCACAAGTGACCATTTACCCAATTTTTTCGTGTTTTTGTGAAGAAGTAGGTTCGGTTATTTTACTTAACCTACACGCTCTAGCTTTTTGGCACAACGCTGGTGAATCACCCTGTATATAAAAAAAAATTTTAACTTAAGAAACAAACTAAATAACACATGTACATACATATATACACAAAAAACTATTATCAGGTTGAATCAAATTTAACGAAAATAGTGCGCATACGAATCAATTACCCATTAAATTCACCATCAACATTATTACGAATTTAAGCTCATTGACCTCAACAACCCTGCCTTTATAAAAAAAATATATATATATATATATATATATATATGTATATTTTTAGCTCATCGAACTTCTCAGCTCAACCTTGACAATTACGCCTTTTTAATGCGAATCGTCCAGACTTCGGCCGGAGGAGTTACATGTAACTATAAAACAATTATATTTATATTGTGCTGATTGAGTGTTAAAGCTTGACTTTCGTCATCATCTTTGTTTGCAAAGATAACTGTTAAACAAAAGCTGCACTTAAGTATGAACCGGTTCAAATATGATCTAAAATGGTGTTTTTGTTGTTGATCGTTGCGCTCTCTTTTCTGTTCATTTTGCTTGCTCCATTTTTGTTCTTTTGTACTGTTACAAAATGTAACGTTGAATTTGTAGTTGGAGATTTAAGAAACGGAGAGTCAGTCTTAGTTCGATTAGAGACAGGGCTGGATGTCAACTTAACTAAATGCTATTGTTAAAAATAATTGAATATTATTAAAAAAAAAACATTTAAAAGAAATTTAACAAATTAGCCATGTGTTTTATTTTCAACATCAATATTATGAGCTAATAATGTAACTGGCGCAGTCGTTGAAAAGATTTACAAAAAAAAAAAAAAACAGTGAAGTCATCAAATGAAAACATAACACATTTATCCATATCAAAAAAAAAGAAGAATATCATCATCAAAAATAAAATACAATCAAAAAAATAACATTTTACCGATACACGCAAAGTGAAGCCGCAGCAGGTATGGGAGTGGAAATTTACTGGATTTAGTGAAAAATATATGCGATTATACGGGACTTCCCGAAGAACTTGATCTATTCATCAAACATGTAGATTATATATATACTTTTTCTGGTCATCTCGATGAAATGTCGAAAGGCTTTTTAGACTTAACAGTAAGGCAAAAAATCAAAGATCGCGTGAATATTATCTTAATTAACAACAATAACCCCTCAAATTGGCCCGATATTAAATCTATTCTTAAATCTAACTGTTCTATAAATTAAAGCATTGAAAATCTAATAAATAAAATCAAAATGCTGAAATTTAATTATTTCGTTGAGGATTTTTTTGAAAAAACACAAAATCTGTTGACGCAATTAAATATTAAATCTAACCTTTCAGATTCTGTTGATATTCCTGTTTGGTTCAATAGTTCACAAAATGAAGAAATGACACTAAAACTCTTTATCAATAAATTACCCAGTGAACCTAAACTTATTTTACAAGCTAGGAACCCAAAGAATTTTAGGGAAGCAAGAGCGATTTTAGTAGACACCGACAATTTTTATGGTCCATTTAACTCACGTAACAGTTCATACCAACAAACATCGAATTACAATAGAAATTTTACATCAAATGCCCAACAGAATACGTCTCATAATCAATTAGATAATAGACATTTTCGAAACTTTCAAAATTTAAATTCTAGATATATTCGGCAAAATAATTCATATCATCAGCCTCCTTGTTTTAGTCCTCAGAACTCGGGTGGATTTCAGAACAATATTCAAAATCGTAGTTTCAATAATTCAGGAAATTTTAATTTGAACAATAATAGGCATGGTAATACTTCATCAGGCGTGTCTCGAAAAACTCACCAATCAATGGAAGTAGACCACTTGCAAGCACAAAATTCACCTAATGATGAATCTATTGAAACCACTGAAAAAATCGAAGATTCTAGATTCCAAAATTTTCCGTCAACCACCTCAGAACTCTTCCCTGCATAGTTGTCAGAACAAATTCAATTCCACTTAAATTACTGATAGACTCTGGAGCAGGTACTTCTTTGATTCAGAAAGGTTTATTTAGTAGATCCTTTCAATCGGATCTCGAAAGACCTTTGATGCTCAAATCCATCAACTCAAGCACGTTCGTGAATTCGAAAATCACAATCCCATTGTTCAAAGAATTCAATAGACCATCATCTAAACTAGAATTGCTTGAAACGGACCTAAATGAAGATTTTGATGGCATAATTGGGTGTAATGTTTTGAAGCCATTACAAGCTAAACTTGATTTTGCCCAGTCACAACTAATTACCAAAGAAGCTACCTTACCTTTAATATTCAACTGCACTCAAACCCGTATAACAAATGAAGAGATTAATGCATTAACCAATGATTTTATAGACATAAATTTCCAAAACCCCGATATAGACCTTCTAATGAACAAATTAAAGCTTGACAATCTCAATGAAGAGGAACTTAAACATCTGTCATCAATCATTCAAAAGTTTCGAAAGGCGTTTTACGTGGAAGGTGACAACCTATCCGCTGTTACGAAGTACAGTCATAAAATCCCAACAAAGCACGATATACCTGTAATTTCCAAAAACTATAGATATCCCGAGGCTCATAAGACCGAAGTAGATCGGCAAATTGCTGAAATGCTTAGTTCAGGGATTATTGTAAAATCGACGAGTCCATACAATGCTCCAATTTGGGTAGTACCCAAAAAGGTCGATAACTCCGGCCAACACAAATGGCGCATCGTAATAGATTATCGGAAACTGAACGACGTGACAATTGATGACAGATTCCCATCCCCAACATCGAAGATATTTTTTCAAAATTAGGAAACGCCCAATACTTCTCGACACTTGATTTGGCGAAAGGTTTCCACCAGATTTCGGTTTCGAAAGATGACAGACATAAAACGGCTTTTTCAACTACGAATGGGCACTTCGAGTTTACGCGGATGCCATTTGGGCTAAAAAACGCCCCTTCGTCATTCCAAAGAATGATGAATGCGGTTCTTGCAGAGTATATAAACAAAATTTGCGTCGTTTATCTGGATGATATACTCATTTTCTCCACTTCATTGCAAGAGCACATGGACTCCCTTAACAAAATCTTTAAAAAAATACTTCAATTTAATTTAAAGGTACAAATTGATAAGTGCAGTTTTTTAAAACGGGAAACCGAATATTTAGGGCATATTATCTCGGATGAAGGTATCAAGCCCAACCCTAACAAAATTCAGACGATTCTCGATATAAAAATACCTCACACGTCCAAAGAAATAAAGTCCTTTTTAGGAATTACTGGATTTTACAGAAAATTCATTAAGGACTACTCAAAGGTAGCCCTTCCAATGACAAAATGCCTTAAAAAAGGTAATGAAATAAACATTAAGAATAGGGAGTACATTGAGTCCTTTAATAAACTTAAAGAACTTATATGTACCTGCCCTATTCTGGCATATCCGGACTTTAACAAATTGTTTACTCTGACAACCGATGTCAGCAATGCAGCGTTAGGTGCAGTACTTTCGCAAAACCACCATCCAATTGCATTCGCTTCAAGGACTCTTAACCGCCATGAAACGATGTACAGTACTATAGAAAAAGAGCTTTTGTCGATAGTTTGGGCAACAAAACACTTTAGACCATATTTGTACGGCCGTACATTCAAAGTGCAAACAGATCACCGACCATTGGTTTGGTTAAACTCCCTTAAAGAACCCAATATCAAATTGCAACGCTGGAAGATTAAACTTAATGAGTTTGATTTTGATATTGAATATATCAAAGGTAGGGAAAACAACGTTGCTGATTTTCTCAGTCGCTTAGAGGTTAACCTTATTGATAGGGAGGAAATCCGATCTGATTTAGCTACGGTACATAGTGGCATTGAAAACCTAAATGACCACATATATATAACAGAAACGCCAATAAACATCTACAAACATCAAGTGGTGATTGAAAAATGTAATAGTTTCTCATATACTACCAAAATCTTGTTCAAAAAGAAAAGGAGATCGATTATTTCTTTAAAGCAATATGACGAAGGATACGTATTAAAGATTTTTAGGGAACTCTTCCCAATTAAAGGAACAGTAGGAGTTTTTTGTGAGAGTGATGACATTTTTCTTAAATTTCAGAGCACTATAGTCAAATATTTTTCGAATTCACCAAACATGAAATTACTTAGGTGTACAAGATTTTTAAAGGATATTACTTGCATTGAAAAAATTATGGATTTAATCGAAAAGGCACACCTCAGTAAAAACCATAGAGGAATTGATGAAACATTTTTTGATCTGAAAAACCTGTACTTTTACCCAAATCTAAGGCTAGAAGTTCATAAATTTATCAACAATTGTATACTATGTAATATGTGCAAGTATGATCGAAACCCAATCACACATAAATTTATGATCTCCAAAACTCCTTCTAAACCAAATGAAATCATTCACATGGATTTTTGGTTTATGAACAAAAATTGTACGTTTCTCACTTGTATTGACAAATTAACAAAACATGCATCAATTCATCCATTAACAGACAGAAATTCAATCACAATAGTGGACCTTTTAAGACTCAGATTTTCACTTTTAGGCAAACCCAACAAAATAGTAGCTGACAACGAATTAAATACCGCTTACATAAAAAACTTTTTAAACAAAGAAAACATATCTTACCATTTCACATCCCCAAACATTCATACAGGCAACTCTACAATTGAAAGATTTCATTTAACACTGAATGAGCATATTCGCCTCTTTAAATTAAATCCTGAATATAAGGATATTAGCAACGAACATTTGGCTTTGAAAGCGACTAAAATTTACAACAACACTACGCACTCTACAACAAAATACAAACCGAATGACCTTCTTCATTCTACTTTGAGTAAAACAGAGTGGGAAAAATTAAAGGAAAGAGTTCTAGATTTGAAAGAAAAACAAATAAATAAATTAAATTTAAGACGAAAAGATCCTCCAGACTGTAAAGATCGAGAGCTTGTTAAAAACCTAGGCTTCCATAATATTAAACGTTTACCTCGTTATGTGATCAGAGACGTAAAAGAAAGGGGTAGAACGTTCTTTAAAGATAAAAGTGGACACGAACGGGATAGGCAAATAGTAAAAAGAAAATACAAATATCAAAACTCAATTAAAAGTATGAAATTCGATCCAAAGTCAACAGGAAGGGATTACTCTAACAGGAATAAGAATAACAAATAAGGAATATCAACAGATCAGAAAACCCCATAAAAATAAATAAAATAAATTAATACCTATAAACATTGTGAACAAAATCTTTAATTTTTCATTAAATTATGTAAATTATAGACTTAAGCAAAATTGTTATTATTCATAGTCGTATCATGATCCATGAAACATATATTATACAAAAAAAAAAAAAAAAAAAACACTACTTATATTTATATAACCCATGCATATATTATGAAAAATTTTGAAATGTGTAATAATTAAGTGACACATTATGTATGTTAGAATATTTAAAACTAAGTATTATTTAATGCATTTCAGGTTATACATATATACAGGGTGATTCACCAGCGTTGTGCCAAAAAGCTAGAGCGTGTAGGTTAAGTTGAGACAAGAAAAAAATCGTATGGAAGGGGGGGGTCTATTCCCCTCCGTTTAGCCGGGAGGGGCAATTTTCTGAAAAATTGACTTATTTTGTAAAAAAAAATATTTAAAATCAACGGGTTCGTTTACAACACCGTGTTATACCTTTTTGGAAAGCCAAAAACTTCTCCTTTTATCTCGTTTTTAAATTAAATTGTTTTAACGAATAGTTTAAAAAATATAAATTTTCAAACTCAAAATTTTGAAAAAAAAATTTGAAAAAATAATTTTAAAACTAATTTTTTTCAAAATTTTACGTAATTAAGTATAATTTTTGTTCTCAGAATTCAACGCTTCCATTAATCTTTAATCCAACACTGAAAACCGTATGGCTCTACGACTTTTTGTTGCCAAGGTATTCAAAAATAACCGAACCTACTTCTTCACAAAAACACGAAAAAATTGGGTAAATGGTCACTTGTGCCATCCCGTAAGGCTAGGTTTTCTTGTTTTTGTGAAGAAGTAGGTTCGGTTATTTTTGAATACCTTGGCAACAAAAAGTCGTAGAGCCATACGGTTTTCAGTGTTGGGTTAAAGATTAATGGAAGCGTTGAATTCTGAGAACAAAAATTATATTTAATTACGTAAAATTTTGAAAAAAATTAGTTTTAAAATTATTTTTTCAAATTTTTTTTTCAAAATTTTGAGTTTGAAAATTTATATTTTTTAAACTATTCGTTAAAACAATTTAATTTAAAAACAAAATAAAAGGAGAAGTTTTTTGCTTTCCAAAAAGGTATAACACGATGTTGTAAACGAACCCGTTGATTTTAAATATTTTTTCTTACAAAATAAGTCAATTTTTCAGAAAATTGCCCCTCCCGGCTAAACGGAGGGGAATAGACCCCCCCCTTCCATACGATTTTTTTCTTGTCTCAACTTAACCTACACGCTCTAGCTTTTTGGCACAACGCTGGTGAATCACCCTGTATATAAAAAATAAAATGCACGACTGGGTCGCACGAACTTGCTCTTATGATAAGCAATTATTGCTTAGTGGCTGCATATATGGATTTAAAAAAAAATTTAAATAATTTCGAAAATTCTTTTATTTTTTAAATTAGTTTAAGAGTTTTCTCGGAAAAACAAAGTATGCAATAAAATTTCGAAGCTATACGTAAATCTAGGAAAAAAAAAATTGAAAATCGTTCGACCAGTTTTTTTTTAAAAAGCTTATTTTTGAAAAACTTTTCCAAAAAATATTTTGAAATTTATTTGGGTATGCAAATATATGGCAATCTGTAGTTTACATTTGAAAAAATAATTTAAAAAAAAATCAATATACCCGTTTCCAACATATTTCGAAAACCAAAAAATTTTTTGAAAAAATTATAAAAAATCAAAAAAAAAAGTTTTTGAAAAATTTCAAATGCCATATTAATGAAATTATAAATGACTTCCTGTGACCAAAATTTTATTGAAATCGAATGTATATTTAACGAGCAAATTTGATTTGAAAATACTGGTTCTATGAGAGGTACCGTTATAAGACACATTTTGAAAAATATTTTCCAACCAAAAGATAGATTGTCTTACAAAAATAGCATCCTGAAAGTTTTATCAAAATCGTTAGAGCCGTTTTTGAGAAAATCAATTTTTTTCTTCACGATTGTATGGCAGGTGCCGTTATTTTTGGGCCTAGAGCAAAAATAAAAAATACGTTCCGAGGGACGGCCAAATAAATCCTAGATACCAAATTTGAAGCAAATCGGCCCATCCGTTCAGGCTCTAGAAGCGCGAACAGACAGACAGACAGACAGACAGACAGACAGACAGACAGACAGACGGACGGAATTCCCAGACCCACTTTTTTCGACTTCTCCATCATCGTAATGTCATGTGTGATTGTTATCTCGAAATTTTTTTTCTGCACGAATCCATAACTTGCCTTATAGTACCTATAATCGCAAGTAAAAATTTTAACTTAAGAAACAAACTAAATAACACATGTACATACATATATACACAAAAAACTATTATCAGGTTGAATCAAATTTAACGAAAATAGTGCGCATACGAATCAATTACCCATTAAATTCACCATCAACATTATTACGAATTTAAGCTCATTGACCTCAACAACCCTGCCTTTATAAAAAAAAAAAATATATATATATATATATATATATATATATATATGTATATTTTTAGCTCATCGAACTTCTCAGCTCAACCTTGACAATTACGCCTTTTTAATGCGAATCGTCCAGACTTCGGCCGGAGGAGTTACATGTAACTATAAAACAATTATATTTATATTGTGCTGATTGAGTGTTAAAGCTTGACTTTCGTCATCATCTTTGTTTGCAAAGATAATTGTTAAACAAAAGCTGCACTTAAGTATGAACCAGTTCAAATATGATCTAAAATGGTGTTTTTGTTGTTGATCGTTGCGCTCTCTTTTCTGTTCATTTTGCTTGCTCCATTTTTGTTCTTTTGTACTGTTACAAAATGTAACGTTGAATTTGTAGTTGGAGATTTAAGAAACGGAGAGTCAGTCTTAGTTCGATTAGAGACAGAGCTGGATGTCAACTTAACTAAATGCTATTGTTAAAAATAATTGAATATTATTAAAAAAAAAAAAAACATTTAAAAGAAATTTAACAAATTAGCCATGGTGTTTTATTTTCAACATCAATATTATGAGCTAATAATGTAACTCGGGGGGCCCTGAACAAAAAAATTTCGATTGATGGAACACAAATTTTCAAACATAAAAAATATTCACTTAATTTTTAGGATACAATTTAAATATGTAGATAAATTAAAAAATTATCTTTGATGAGAAATAAATAATATTTCTATTTATCGTTAGCCCATTGATTCTGTAAATGATCCGATATTTCTAAAATAGGTATTTCAGCAGCTTCTTCAACCTCTTCGAAATTATCAAATTTGTATAAAAAGATAAAATAAAGTGGCACTCTGTTGGACCATTTTTTACTTGCGATTATAGGTACTATAAGGCAAGTTATGCATTCGTAAAAAAAAAATTTTTTGTTTGGACAATCAAACATAACATTACGATGATAGAGAAGCCTAAAAAAGTGGGTCCGACAATTCTGTCTGTCTGTCTGTCCGTCTGTCTGTATCGGCACCTACAGCCTAAACGGCAGGACCGATTTGCTTCAAACTTGGTACACAGTATTATTATGGCGTCCTACAGAGGGGTTTTTGGAATTAGCATTCTAGCTCCAAAACTAACGGTACCTGCCATACGATTTTTAGTGAAAAATTGATTTTTCTCGAAAACGGCTCCTACGATTTTGATAAAACTTTCTGAATAGTGTTTTTTAAGTAAACTTTATGTTTTGTCTGGAACAGATTTTTCAGGAAAAGTCTTATAACGGTACCTTCCATAGGACCGGTTTTTTTACTTGCGATTATAGGTACTATAAGGCAAGTTATGGATTCGTGCAGAAAAAAAATTTCGAGATAACAATCACACATGACATTACGATGATGGAGAAGTCGAAAAAAGTGGGTCTGGGAATTCCGTCCGTCTGTCTGTCTGTCTGTCTGTCTGTCTGTCTGTCTGTCTGTCTGTCTGTCTGTCTGTTCGCGCTTCTAGAGCCTGAACGGATGGGCCGATTTGCTTCAAATTTGGTATCTAAGATTTATTTGGCCGTCCCTCGGAACGTATTTTTTATTTTTGCTCTAGGCCCAAAAATAACGGCACCTGCCATACAATCGTGAAGAAAAAAATTGATTTTCTCAAAAACGGCTCTAACGATTTTGATAAAACTTTCAGGATGCTATTTTTGTAAGACAATCTATCTTTTGGTTAAAAAATATTTTTCAAAATTTGTCTTATAACGGTACCTCTCATAGAACCAGTATTTTCAAATCAAATTTTCTCGTAAACTATACATTCGATTTCAATAAAATTTTGGCCACAGGAACTCATTTATAATTTTATTAATATGGCATTTCAAATTTTTCAAAAACTTTTTTTTTTGATTTTTTATAATTTTTTCAAAAAATTTTTTGGTTTTCGAAATATGTTGGAAACGGGTATATTGATTTTTTTTTAAATTATTTTTTCAAATGTAAACTACAGGTTGCCATATATTTGCATACCCAAATAAATTTCAAAATATTTTTTGGAAAAGTTTTTCAAAAATAACCTTTTTAAAAAAAAACTGGTCGAACGATTTTCAATATTTTTTTTTCCTAGATTCACGTATAGCTTTGAAATTTTATTGTATACTTTGTTTTTCCGAGAAAACTCTTAAACTAATTTAAAAAATAAAAGAATTTTCGAAATTATTTAAATTTTTTCTTAAATCCATATATGCAGTCACTAAGCAATTGCTTATCATAAGAGCAAGTTCGTGCGACCCAGTCGTGCATTTTATTAAATTAGATTTTCTCGTAAACCACTTCACGAATTTCGATGAAAATTTTAAAATGAAAGCTCTGTTATAAACGAAATAATATTAATTCTTTAATTTTCCAAAAAAAAATTTTTTGAGTTTTTTTAAAAAAAAGTTAAATTTTTTTTTTGACTTTTGGTTTTTTCGAAAACGGTTTGTTCAAAATTTTTTAAATTTTTGTTTTCTAATAAGAACTTTAAACTGCTAGATTTTGACATACTCAAAATAAATTTGGAATATGTTTCCGAAAAGTTAAAAAAAACCAGTTTTTTGAAAAAACGGCTCCAACGATTTTGAAAAAAAAATTCCTTAAAATTAAAAAAAGTAAAAGAAATCTAATGGCTTACTTCATTTTCTCCAAAAAACGATGTAACGTTGATTTTTAAATGATTAAGAAAATTTCATATGATTTTTTTATTGCTTTTTTTCCAAAATCTCAAGATCAAAGCCCACTGTAACACACTAGAGCAAGTTCGTGCGACCCAGTCGTGCACTTTATTTAAAATAGCAAACAACTTTGGCGAACGTCACGTTGACGTAGACCCCCTCCCCCCTTGTCACATCTTGTCACGCTCAGCTTGACAATGTTTTTATTAAAAAATGTTTAAATCCCTAAATCAATAAAATCACTGCACATAGTTGTTAGAAAAGTAATCAAAAATTGCGTTTTTAAATTAGCTACTGCGATTATTTGTTTTATTACTGTAGGCAGAGTGTTCCAAAGTCGGGTTGCATGAACAAAAAATAAGCGCGACGTGTTTAAGAATCCCGCTTGCGTTGGAAAAATGTTCAAAGTTCTGGTAGAGTTTGCGTGTAGTAGTTTTTCGTGCAGGTAGAATGGAGTTCTAGTTAGAATAATTTTGTGCATGAATATGCAGCACCTTATGTCTAAAAATTGCTGGAATGAACAACCAAGGACTTTTTTATGAAGATGTGATATGTGTTCATTGTTCATATCGTTGAAGGCCAAAAGCATATCTGAACATATCATTAAAGGTAACCAAAAGCTTATGGTATGAAAGGGAATCAGGCTTACAATAAACGACTGACCCATAAATTATAAAAGGCAGAATCAATGTTTTAATGAGCTTTAGCTTTGTGTTTATTGGTGTAAAGCTGGAACATAGCCAGAGTTTGCGTAAGCCGCCATACATTTTCCCAATAAGGTAATTGATTTGATCAGAAGCTGATAAGGAGCGATTGATTTTGAATCCAAGACTTGTAACTTTTACAAAGTGAGAAAATTCCGCGGTTTTTCGCTGATATCTCAAAACGCACCAGGAAAATTTTGTTGGATTTCTTCAGATTCGGATTCAGAGACCCAAAAAATACATTTGTATATTTTTGGCAACATGAGGGCGATTTTAATTACGCTCTGATGGACTATTAGTAATAACACTAAAAACCTTACAAACTAAATAACTTATTCTTACTTAAGACAATGGGAGGTTTATGGGAGTTTAAGGTCTCTTCTTAGGGACGACATGCTATGAGAAAAATCAAGGATATTATGTACATGTGCAGTGTTGGCTAGGCGTAGCATTCTTGTGATTGGATTAAAATGGCCATAGTCGGTACGATGAGTAGTGAGGTGGAGGAAAAGAACCGATCTTAGGTTGCATGGATTAAAAAACGACGAAAAATCTAAATCAACACTATAGGGCCATATTTAAGGGAGGGCATCCGGGACAACTGCCCAGGGCCTCCACAAAAGAGGGCCTCCACAAGAGCATGCAAGCAAAGGGAGTGGCCATGTCTATAAAGGTGGCTTTACATGGAGTTGCAAATGCAGACGAAAACGCAACAACAACAATCATAGTGCAGACGATGAAAACGAACATGTTCATCTTCACTATAATTTTCAAGCTGCATCTATAATTTTCCTATAATCTGCATCCATGAAGACCGTCTGCATTTTTGCCTTCCCTCTCTATCACACAAGTATGATTTATTGATTTTGCATCCTCTTTTTTTGCAACTCAGGGCTTGCAACTCCATGTAAAGGCACCTTAACCTTTCGAAGAATTTGCGAAGAATTAATCAGTTCTATGGGTGATTAAGTAGGTACTAACTGAAATAGTATCCACTATTAAAAAAAAACCAAATATTATTCTGTATCAGTGGACGAATCTCATATGGATCAAATGACTATATATGTTGTAATATAGTTGTTCGATATACAATATATGATGTATGCCAAAAGAAAGATTTCTCATTTTTTTACCAAACTGCGTTCATACTGGCGAAGCCACAGCGAATGCGTCACTCAAATTTTTTGGTCACCATCAAATAGACATTCTGGATTACCGCGGCCAATCTTATGACAATGCTGTAAACATATTTTTTAGAAGAATCATTTATCGGCGTTTGTACCATGTTATGGTCATTCTCTCAATTAAGTTGGAAAAGCAGCCGCTAACTCTTGTCCATCGGCGATTAAATTCTTTGATTTTGTTCAGAATTTGTATACGCTTTTCACATCAAGTACAGAACGATACCAAATTCTGAGTGAGAAATGATCGAAGAAAAAAGGCGGAACATTTTACGTTTTTAAAAAGCTAAGCGACACTCGTTGGTCTTGTCATGCTAAAGCTACGAAGGCCATTGTCGAATGCTATTTCTTCCGATGAGGAAAGACGAGTCGTCTCGAAACCGCTTTATTTGAAATCTTTTGGAACAATTTCTATAAGCGATTCAACGCCGATGTTGCAGGACCCGAAAATAATTCTTGAATCTGCAGTGCCTCCATTGTAATCATTGAAAACATTCGTGGAATCCGAAAGAAACAATTTTGATAAAAACGATGAAGCACATCTGTCACCAAAGGAGAATACAAAGTATCCGGCTTCATTCCAGTGGTCGTCGACCAGCTGTGTGTTTCTCTGATTGAAAGATTGTACACGTATGAAGCTGTAAGTTTGAGATTTGGGTTTCTTAATCGCATTGAGAAGATGGATGCTGAAAATTTGCGCGCTGCAGCAAGTGAACAAGGATGATTTATGTAAAACCCAGTCTTGCTAATGAGTTGGTCCAATTTATATCCTTGATCATCGTGTACAAAAAGGACTATCGAAAAGACTAATCTCCATAGCTATTTTACTACCGAATTCTCAAAGACCAGAATTTCAGAGCAACATTCCCAAACCTCGAAATTGCATTGAGAATGTACCTATTTCGTTTCGGTGGTGTCGAATTGTAGAGCGGGTTCCACTTCTTTGTTGCTTACAAAATATGTTGGCTACTTCGAGGCATTTAGCAAGGGAGTATAGGTTTATTAATTGTAAGATAAATGGATCTGACCAAGGCAAACTGCGGAATGCAAAACGGAGAAACCTTCGGCTTCAATTCTATGAGAGTGGATAATTTGATAAGGAGACCAAACCTGACAGGCATACTCGGGAATAGGTCTGACGTAGGTGGTGTATAGAGATTTAGTAACGTAGGGATTCGAATTTTTTTTATTTTATTTTTTTTATAAATTTTTTATTTTAACTATATGCCTGTAAGACCCAAGGTATTTTGAATGCAAACAGCACGGCCATAGTTAGAAGAAATAGAAAGATAGGAAAGATTTTTTGTTGGTACAATAGATTCAGAAATAGGTGATATTCATCTCATGACAATCCCACGCGTGGCGTCAAGTTGAAGCTGGGGGAATATTAAAAATTTGCTGCCCAGGCTGGGGCTCGAAACCACAACTCTTAGATTAGCAACCAAGCACTTCATCCACTGTACCATTGCCACCCGCCCGATTCGAAATTTTTTTTGACCAGCGCTTGATAAACCCGAGGGATGAATTTGACTTTGCTTTAATTGAATCGATGTTAGTGGGAAAATTAGGCTTTTTATCACATATTATCACAAGATCGCAAATAGTAGAAACGAGAGGTACAGGTAAATTGAAAGTCATTGGTTGACATTATTTACTAATATAAAGGTAAAAAAATTGTTACACCAAGTGAGGAATGAATCCAGGAGGTATCAGAAGAAGTTGAAATTACTTTCATTATTTCAATGTCATATGCATAAATAAACGAGTCTGATTAGTTGATAATGTTGCCAACATCGTTAATGGCCAGCCAATTCAAATAAGCGTTGTTCAAGATGGCTGCCCTGAAGAGCACCTGATGTGGTAAAGATGGTATTGTAAATCGCACACCTGAAAACAATCCTATACGTTCGATCCTCTGAATAGGATTTGACCCATTGGATAAACGATGTTGGAAACCATTATGCTTCTAGCTTTACATAGATAATTTGATGACAAATTTTGTCAAATTATTTGCTACAGTTGACATCTACCTCGAAGCCTTTTTCCAAAACACAGAGTGTCATCGTGACAAATTTAATAAGATAAGTGTTGTGGACCTACATTTTAAGAATATGTGCGGGAAAGGGGAAACAATCGATTTACAATGAAAACACAGAGAGTCATAAACTAAACTTTCAAAAAGCTTCTGGATGGTGAAAAGTTTGATAATCATACAAGAGTTTGAAATATCGTTTTGCGACCTTTTTTATAAATTGGGAATATGAAAGAGTTGTGAGAGCGATAAACGGAAGAGATTGGAAAGGGTTCGCAGAGAACGTTGACACATCTTTTAAGAAAACCTGCTTGTATGCCATTTCGGACCAAGAGCAAACGGACTTTCGCTTGACATTGATAAATCGGTAGAAACGCTACGATTGGGAGAAGAGACATGCCTGCATTTTGTCTTAATAATCAAGGTAAAAAGAATCGCAAAAATTGGAAAAACACGCAACTCTTTTGTGTACCAGGGAGGAGATGACATCAAAAACTTTTTTGAACTATGTAAGGAACACATTGAATAAAACGTTAGAAAGTATAGGTGAACAAGAAAGAAAGAGCTAAATAATTGGGTTTTTTTGTGTTAAGAAAGAGGTTGAAATGAATTTTGTTAAAAAGAGTATTAAGTCGATTGAAAGCAGCTTTGCGAAAGTTAAAATGACCAGGGTTTGTTGATTCAATAGTCGATTAACTTTGTTCGTAAGAGAAGATGGGAGAGAGAGCAGGGTGACTGCGGTCGAGGGTGGAGAGAGCAGGGTGACTGTGGTCGAGGGTGCAGAGAAGATGGTAACTTTTGGAGACAATATAATTGAAAGGGTCGGAGCAGAAAGTTAGATTAAGTTGCCCCACTTAACTGTTGCAAACTCCACTTAGTTGAAAGAGGTTCTATTCGAATAAGCGATCTGTGAATAGAAACTTCTCAGAAGTGAGATTTGAAGGAATGAAACATGACTTGTCCTCTGATAGAATCCATTGTAAATCTGGGAGGTGGAAACCACCAATGCCGATAAAGTCATCATTAGAAGCTGTACCCTCAAGTAGGGATTCCTATAAGTTAACAAATTGCTGATAGAATAAAGTGGGTTTTGAAGGGCTTATAGAGCAACACAAAATAAATATACATCTTTTACATTTTGATAGCTTTATGGTTGCGAATTAAGAGAGTGGATTTAGAAATTTCGACAATGTATAGAAGCGTTGAAACAATTATTTACTTCCAGGAGAACACCTCGTCCAGAGAGGTGAATAATTCACTATCCTGATAACCAGAGCAGAGATTTGTTTCAGTTCAGAGATTTGTTTTGTATGGAGTTGAATGAGAGGCTGTAAAACTAGAACACTGCTAAAGACGCTTACTGTCGCATAGAAGGCAAACGTTTAGAACTAAAGTGGGAAACGTAAGTAGCAATTTCCTATTGTATTTATAATTTTTAGTATTCCCAATCAGAGGAACGTTTGGTGCGTCATCTATGGACGAAGTTCACACACACTTAGAGTAAGTGGTTTTGGTCTTAACTTCCATGCAAAGCAAAAACAGCAAGAGAAGACATTTGATGTAAAGTAGATAAGACAACCAGCGCCGCCATTGACGAAGTTTATAACTAAAATAAAATGTTCCATGAAATTACTATAAAAATGTTTATACAATGACAGAGCCGGATGTGAAATAGAGGGCGAACACCATCAATAATTTTACCATGAATTAATATATTATAATTGGGCTCGATTGGTTGAAAGTTAATAGGAATTTGGGTTTTAAATGAGTTAGTTTTTATTTCACCCATAAAATTCGCATTGCCGTAAGTTCGTCACTGAACACTGATGTTATTTATTTTATTATACATCAGAGTGTGTTGAAATAGAGATAGCACATTTTTATGGAAGCGATTGTTGTCGGTAAGGATTGAGTTTGTGGATTCATTAACATATTTTACTGCCATAAGAACATAGGATAGGGATATATTCTTACACTCTACACAAGATATACAAAATGGTTCAAGTATTCACTAAGATAACCACAAGATATTTTACTAAACCCGAGACACAGAATGATTTATGTTTATCGCAAAGACCTCGACATGACTCGATCGGTGCATTTACTTTTTAGGATGGAGTTATTAGAGTCACATTCCATTTTTATTGGGGAAAAGAAAAAAATATTGTTCGTTTTTAGTGAAAAAAGGTATTGTTATATGAATATATGTATTATCTATCAAACAAAATTAGTGCTTAAACCTTTTAACAAGTTCTTGGCATAAAACTTTTTAACTTGTGTATGCCTTATTCTATTTGAGTGTCACCATTGTATATGAAATCTATAGTAATATCGATAGCAGGATCGACTGTGGCGACACCGTGAGCCTCCAAACCTTTTTTTTCAAATTTCTCGTTTTGGAGAGAAAATGTAGGTGGAAAGGTTTAAATATGTGATAATTATCAGCGACATCTATGTGTCTCCAAACCCCGTTATCTCTTACTCGTTCCCCAGACTACTATATATTTCATATACAATGGTGTCACCTAAAATAATTAATTTTTAATGTGGATAAATGAAAACGAAAATTGTTTTTTTTTTTTATTTTTTTTATTGAATTGTTCTCATACATCATAGTGGTAATTCTCTCTACGTTTCATCTTTATCTCCATCTCCATGACAACTTTGTCTCTCCTCTTGGTGAGTACATTTTTAGTACATGTTATTTATTTTGCATACAAACGTCATCTATCAAGCTGATCTACATTACCGACACTACATCTCATAATCTCATACACAAACCATTACCAAAGTAAAAATCTACATTGCCCACTTATGCATTTCTGAACAGGGTGATCATAAAGAACACAAATAAAATAAAATAAATTAAAATTTATACGGAACAACAAAAAAGTAAAAAAAGAAAAAGAAACACAAACAAAAAAACAAAAATAAAACATAGATAAACAAATTGATATATTAAACAATGGCTTCTTGCGCTTTATGTAAAAATGTCACAGACTATTTGATTGACTCAATTATGTGTCAGGGAAATTGCAGAAAACTTTTTCACGTCACATGTATCGACGCTCCTTTCAGCACAATAAAGCTATTTAAGGACAGAAAATCATTTTACTATTTCTGCAACGAATGTGACCCGTTTGTTCTCACAAATATCTTTCGTGACGTGCTAGAAAACAGAAAAAATCTTGAAAATCTACATGACCAGTTGCTGAATTTGGCTTAACAGGTTGAAACATTAACCTCTGTTTCTCAAACGCAGGATATGCAACCACAAAGCGTTAAAAGACAAACCAGAAATAATACAAAAATCAAAAATACCACGACCATCATAAAGCCAACAAAATCATCGAAACGAAAAAGTGACGAATTAGACGTAGAAAGCTCTCTCCAAAATTCTTCGATGAAAAAAACGGCTAAGTCAATATTTGATTCTCATGCACTTACTCGTAAATTGACTAATTTTAATTTTAATGAGAATTCTGCAATTCCTCAAACTCTTCTTCCTCAAACTCTTCTTCCATCGACATCAGCTCCAAAACTTGCCAATTCAAGTTCAACTGAAACAGCTCCATCTTTGTTTACCTTACCTACTAATACAACAAAAACAACAGATATCGCAACTGCTATGCTATCAGTTAATCCATCATCACAAACACATCTAATTTCACCAAACTTACCAACTAAGTCTTTGATATCATCGTCTTCAAATTCAAGCTCGATTAATGAAGTCCAACTTAAGGCAGCACAAAGATTTAAATGCTTATTTTTATCCAACTTTGATCCAGCCACAAGCTGCGAAAATATTTGTAATTTCGTCACTTCCCTGTTCCCAAATGCTAAAATAAAAATTGAACGACTTCGCACAAAAAGTAATGACTACACATCCTTTAAATTGTATTTTACTCAGGAAATATTCAATCAATTACTTGAAAAATCATTATGGCCGGATAATATAATTATTCATGAATTTGTAAACAAAAGGAATAATATTCGCCCTTTTCAAAACACACTGACAAGACATGTAAATCGTCGCCACTAATAAATATTTTCTATCAAAATGTGAGAGGACTTCGGACAAAGACCAATAAGGTCTACTTTTCAACAATCACCTGCTCTTATGACGTTATTTCCCTCACTAAAACATGGCTGTATGCTGGTATCAAAGACTGCGAACTTTTTGATAACACATTTAATGTTTTTAGACGTGACCGGTATTCAGATCCGAATATAGATACTGTGGGAGGAGGAATCTTGATTGCTGTAAGATCGTCTTTCATATCTACGCCAGTACATGTTCCTGTAGCCCTTGACAATGAATTTCTCTGCGTTAAAATATCTTTAAGTAACAAAAACATTTACCTTGTTACTGTATATATAGTTCCGGGAAGTCGCTGTGACGTTTATGATAAAGCTTTTGAATTCATTAACTATGTATATCAATGAATTATTAGAATATAACGACGAGCTAATTTGTCTCGGCGATTTTAATCTTAGCAATATTGCTTGGTTACGATGTCCTGAATCGAACGTAATGTTGCCAACTGGACATCTTAAATCTGGAGACTCAAAACTAATTGACGATTTAAACTCACTTGGACTACACCAATTTAATGATGTTTCTAATTGCAATGGAAGAATTTTGGATCTAATTTTCGCAAGCTGTGATGAAGATATTGTTGTGGAAAAATCAACAGATCCTTTAGTAGTTGAAGATAACCATCATCCATCTTTATCTTTTTCTCTTTCTTTTGATTTAATATTTCATTCTGACCTTAATGAAAACTTTTACACTTTTAATTTTAAAAAGACAGATTTTAACAAATTAAATATGCTGCTGTCAGAAGTTGATTGGTCATATCTCAATAATTGTTTAACTGTGAACATAGGTCTTTGAATTTTATAATGTCTTGTTTGATTGTTTTTTAAAATGTGTACCTCTGACTTCTGTAAAATCGAGATCATCAGTTCCAGATTGGTATGATAGTGAAATTAAAAGCCTTAAGAACCTCAGAAACAAGTTTTGGTCAGTTTATAAATTATCTCGAAGTGAAGCCGACTTTGAAAACTTTTGCCGTGCTCGTGATAATTTCAATAGATCTTCAAGTTTAAAAAATTTGAATTATCTGCAGGAGGTACAAAGAGATCTTAAATGAATCCAAAATATTTTTGGAACTTTATAAATAGTAAAAGAAAGTCTTGTCCATATCCGTCTGTTCTTAAGTCAAACGATATATCTAGTCATGATCCTCGTGTTATTACACAATTGTTTGCAGACTTTTTTCAAAGTGCCTTTAACTGTGATACTAACATCTGTGATACTTTAAACTGGGATACTTCGAACTGTGATATACTTGACGAAAATAGCCAAAATGTTGGCTTTTTGAAATCATTCTCTTACTTGACTGATATAAACTTCAATATTAATTCTGATAACATTGCTTAGTTCATATCTAATCTTGACGAGAATTGTAAACCAGGTCCGGATGGTATACCTACGATTATTTTAAAAAAATGCGCAAATAATTTGCTTTTACCCTTATCCACTCTCTTTAATTGTTCCCTGTTTTCTTGTCAATTTCCGTGTATTTGGAAAAAATCCAAATTCATAATCCCTTTACACAAAAAAGGTAAGAAAGACGAAATTCAAAACTATAGGCCTATAGCCAAACTATCGGTTATTCCGAAGCTTTTTGAAGCTATTATTTGTGAATCTCTGTGTTTCTATGTCAAATCAGTCATTGTTCCGAATCAACATGGCTTTACAAAAGGTCGCTCTACTGTAACGTTTCTTATGGAGCTAACCGAACTTTGCATTGATGCATATAAGAAAAAGAAAATAATTGACTGCGTCTTTACGGACTTTAGTAAGGCATTTGATAAACTCTCCCATAAGATCTTGCTAAAAAAGCTAAGAAATCTTGGTTTTAGTGAAAATTTTGTTATGTGGCTTCAATCTTATTTATTAAACAGATCTTATGCAGTGTTGTTTAGCGATTGTCCATCAAATTATTTTACAATTAACTCTGGAATACCACAAGGTAGCCATTTAGGACCTCTACTTTTTATTTTATTTATTAATGACTTACCATCTATCTTGAAGTATTCTAAATGCCTCATTTACGCGGATGATGTGACAATTTTTAAAACAATTTCTAGTATTAGTGATTGTGAAATGTTGCAATCCGACCTTAATTCGTTTTATGACTGGTGTGTTCGTAATTGCTTGTCTCTTAATATAAGTAAATGTAATTTTATGAGCCTCACAAGAAAACTTTTAGTAACTCCATTTAATTATTCGTTAAATGGAATTTTCCTATCATGTATGGAAAACGTTAATGTTCTTGGCGTCATATTAGATCGAAAGCTTAAATTTATTCAGCACATCAACTCCATAGCAAATAGAGCCAATTCACTTCTAGGCTGGATTAAGAGAGAGTCACGGCAATTTTCAGATCCTTTTGTTACAAAACAGCTTTTTATAACATTTGTTCGTCCCATTCTTGAATATGCTTGCCAGGTTTGGTCACCCCATTACGAATGCCATATATTAAGGTTAGAACGTGTACAAAAAAGATTTCTGCGATTTGCCTTGCGGGGCTTAGGTTGGGAAAACCCTTACGAGCTTCCCGCATACATCAGTCGACTGAAACTAATTGATTTGCCATCCCTTGTGAATAGACGTTCTTATTTAAGTTTTGTTTTTATCGTTTAATTAATAAATGGTAACATAGACTCTTTGTACCTTTTGTCTCGAATAAATTTTAATATTCCTCAAAGAAACTTAAGAAATCTACCTAGCTGCATAAATGTCCCAAACTGTCGTACTAATTATGAACGATTTTCTCCCTTAAACAAAATGTTTGAATTATTCAATCTTCTTAACAATAGATGCAATAACTTATTTGATCAATCGTTAAATTTTTCATCTAAATTTCAGTCAAATGTGTATTCAATTATATAACTGTAGCTACTCTTATTATAGACATAAGTACTTATATCTGAAGCTAGTCTTTAGCTATGTAAATAAATAAATAAATGATTATGTCTTTGGCCACAGCCATTGTATATATAAACTATAGTACTACCACTTGAGGTGCGCCATCTATCGACGAAAAACTAAGCTCTAGAATACTATGGGAAGCAGCAACAACAATTAAAATGGTGGATATTGTTGTTGTTGCTTCCCATGCTATTCTAGAGCTTAGTTTTTCGTCGATAGATGGCGCACCTCAAGTGGGAATACTATAGTTTATATATGCAATGCCACGCCCGTTTAGAGTATAATACTAAAATTATGCGGTAATAATTTTACTTCAATAATAATATGCCCAAAACTATACTAGAAATTTGGCAAATTTGAAAGCTCTGAAAGCTCGGAAACTACTTGAGAGTTCTGAGGATTTCGAGAAAACAGAACATTCGAGATTTAAGCCTAAGTATAAATAGGAGCATTTGAAACCCAAACGAGTACGGGACAGTTCGATTTAAGCCGTAGTGACAATTAAATGGTGTTTAGTTAGTGGTGCTAAGATAAATAAAGAAGTAAAGAGTTTGAATTTAAATAAAAGTGAGTTTGCTGATATTTTTGCTTCAAAAGATAAACCGAACCAAGTCGTGCAGCATCGCATCAATAATGGTGATTCAAAGCCAATCCGTCAACCAGCAAGTCACCTACCACTAGCCAAAAAGGGGGAGATTATGGAAATAATCTCGACGATGCAGAAATAAGGTTTGATCGATATATAAAAGCCCTTGGGCATCACGAGTTGTCCTTGTAAAAAATAAAGATGGAAGCACCTGGTTCTGTGTGAATTACCGAAAGCTGAACGATGTTACACAGAAAGACAAATCCCTCTGTCCAGGATCAGCAACGCTCTGGATGCAATGTCAGGAGCGCAATGGTTTTCCACTTTGACCTGAAAAGTGGATACTGGAAGATGGAAATTCACACAGAAGATCGGGAGAAGACAGGCAATAGTCTCTGGATACTCAAAGCTATGCTCTTTGGCCTGAGCAACGCTCCGGCAACGTTTCAGCGTTTGACGGAATGCGTTCTACAAGAGCGTAGGTACATGAAAAACCTGTCTGGTTTACTTGGATGATGACATCGTTTTTGGAAGAAAGTCTTTGGAAGCTGTGAAGAACTGGCCAACATCACATGGTAAACATCAGCTGAGAAATTCCCTTACAAATTCATGATGTCCAAGTATGTTCTAGCATATAACAGCAAATTGCTCTCGAAGACAGAAAAGAACCACTACTCGATCAGGAGAAACTTCTAGCTCTGGTACTAGCTACAAAACACATCCATGAGTACATTTATGGACAGGAATTCCTACTTCGAACAGACCATGGAGATCTAAGGTGGCTCTTGCATTTTAAAAGTTCCGATAACAAGTAGCACGGTGGATTGAGAGATTGCAGACATACAACTACGAGATTCAACATAGAAAAGGAAATCTACACTCCAACGCAGATGATTATCCCGCCGACCATGCAAATTGAATTTCAAGCATTGCACACGTCAGGAAAAAAAAGGAGTCCCTATTCGTCCAACGAGTGAGAACCGAGCCCGTGGTTGGCTGGAGTAACGAGGAAATCAGGCCTGCCCAACAAGAAGAATCAGAGATTAAATCCGTCCTTGCATGGAAAGTGTTGATGACAGCATCTCAGACCGCCAGATTTGATTTATATACTTTGGTTAAAATAATAATTAAATATAATAGTAGGTTTGAAAATATATTATATTAATATGTTTGCTGCTAGCAATAGCAACGTTGCTATAGCAACAGTTGTTAAAAAAAATAACAAACCAATTTTAAAATTAAAAACTTTAAAATCCAAATATGTATTCAAATTGAAAACACGACAAAGCGAACACAAGTAAGTTTAGCCTTAATTACATTATAAAATATAATAGCAAATGTACAATTGTCTTACAGGAAACTTGTAGTCTAATCTTTTTATAAATTAACTGACATAATTCGAAAATTCCATTTGTTTTTTAATTTGTCTTGTTGCTGGTAGCAACTTTTGGCGACCCAAAATTATTATTCTTCAAAAAGTTCAAGCTAGTCCAAAAGTAAATGTCGAGAAGGTAGAAACAGTTGTATCTTATTCACTAGCTGTACAAAATTTGATCGCAACGATGGAGGCTTGTCAACTTAATTCTTACTTGGACAACACTGAGGTACTAGAAGAACTTGTTGAAAAGTTACCAACACAACTGATCTTAAATTGGGCCACACATATAAAATACATGGACTATTTAAATTTGGTGGACTTCAGCGAATGTTTACTGCGACTTATAGACAATATATGTAGATTCAACCCTGGAAAATCCTTCGCTCCTGATATAAGAGCACAACCATCAAACAAGAAAAAGAACATGTCCATGCTCATGCTGAGGACGACATCAAGAAGCCAGCCAAATGAGGTCAGCAATGTTTAGTTTGCAAACACTCCTGCAGCAAAATTGAACTTTGTCAGCAATTCCAAACTATGCGTCACACAGAGCGATGGGAGGTTGAAAAACAAAACAGACTGTGCCGGAAATGCCTCACTCCACATACTTCTCGATGTAAAGCAACATGTTCCTGCGGAATAGATGGGCATACAGGCATCATCGACTGTTACATAGGAACAACAATGAACCTTCAGCTAACTCATCAGTTAATATGGCTCAGAAGAGAGGACAACCTGGAATAGAAGGACCACATTACAACTGCAATGGACATGTTTCAATTCAAAATATTAAATACGGAGTTGTTCCTGTTATTTTGCACAGCGACCATACGCGAATTGAATCGTTTGCCTTCTTGGATGACGGTTCTTCGCTTACCATGATGGAAGATTCTCTCGCAGATGAGTTGAAACTCAAAGGTCAACATCAGCCACTCTTTCTTAAAAGGAAAGAAAATGCACATCGTAATGAGAACAATTCTCGAGTTGTGTCTGTTGATATTTCGGGAACTTATAATCTAGACAGGAAGTTTTCGATTCCAATCGTGAGGACAGTTAAGTCTTTGAGCTAACCACAACAATCCTCAGATGCAAAACAACTCGCAACAAGGTTTCCTTATCTGCGTGGGTATCCAATTCAATCCTTCCAAAAAGCCGTTCCTCGCATGTTGATTGGACTCGATAATCTGAAGCTTGCGATTCCACTTAAAGTGGTAGAAAGAGGTGAAGGTAATCCAGTGGCAATGAAAACACGACTAGGATGGATTGCATATGGACCATCAATAAACCAAACAGAAGTACACTATAATGGTGATGCCAGTTCTGAGTTTAATAGTTTTCATGAGTGTGAGTGTGTAAGGAAAAGCGATCACGTTCTCCAAAACATGATGAAGGAGTACTTGACTCTAGACAGTCTCGGGGTTACAGTTTACAGATTTAGGCAGATCAATCAAATCGAAAGAAGAGGAGCGCGCATGTCAAATCCTTGAAACCCGAACAGTTGTCAATAACGGTAGTCGATTGGACACCGGTCTTTTATGGAAGTATGATGACGTGAAGCTATAGTTTCCAAATAGCTCAAAAGATCACTGCTTATTGAAAAACTTGAGTCGCAACCCCGAGTTAGCAGAAAATCTAGAACGCCAAATCCAGGACTATTTAGCTAAAAGCTATGTATATCCGCAAGCTGTCTGCAGAGGAACTCTAACAATATTTTCCTCGAACATGGTACCTTCCTATAAGAAAGTCTGGAAAAACTAGAATTGTGTGGGATGCAGCTGCTGTGTTCACGGGGTTTCCTTAAACTCCGTATTGATGAACGGACCTGATAAGCGTATGTATATCCCTCCTTTCTGTGTTATATCGCCTTCAAGAATGACCAATCTCATTTGTGTGCTGACATTCGTGAAATGTTTCACCAAGTTGGCGTAAGAAACTGAAATTCAAACTCAAGTAAAATCATCGAAGCTGTATCGTAGCTCAATGGACTGTATAACCATCTCCGATAATTAATATGTGAAATGAAATAAAACACAATAGTTTTAAGTGGGAAAAATATTATTTAGATTAGATTAGATTTAGAATTCACTTTTATTGGTTTTTGTTTTATATATAATTTACAATATTAAAAAAAAAACTTTAATAAAATGAATTAAATGACAATAGCTACAAAGCCGTCTGCCAGATTGACATTATTGATTTACAAGTATTTTAAACATTTAAACTTAATCAAATTCGCTAATCAAAAGATTTCGATAAGTAAGGGCTGATTTGCAATAATCATAAAGCTTGTCCCAATTCGATCCATTAAGTAAGCATCGTACCTCTTCCAGTGTAAGTGTAACTTTTCCAAAGTAATGTAGCCTCCATTGCCTATAGACAGGACAAATAGCAATCAGGTGGTAGTTGTCTTCCTTTTCATGAAGATTACATAAGGTGCAGAATTTACTTTCCGAGCTACTAAAAGGATTCCCATTTAAATGAAGAAGTTCTCCTCTTAAATATAAGTGATATTTTCGCAGCGCTGTAGTCGTCAATAAAATAATTTTTTTCGTTCAAACTATGTTCCAGGTTGGGATATATGAGACGACTTTCGGATTGAAATGCCTTTTGCAAAAACTCATTTCTAATATTATTGTCCATTTCTTTCAATATATGGTAAAGCTGATTTTTGAGGCCTAAAGGATTACTATTCGATAAGTCTAATCTTACAACACAGTCCTCCGCGAATTGCATCCATTTTTGTATAAATTGATGGTTTTTTCTTATTGCATACAGACATAGCTGATATTGTAATCTTTGTTGGTTATAAGTTGTTAATATCTTTACTATAAAGTCGAAGTTAAGTTTTAATGTATACATAAACAGCGGTGATATTCCTGTTTCTAGATGAATCATATAATTCGGGGTACTTTTTGGCAACTGAAATAGTTTTTTGAGGAAAAATCTCTGCAACTTTTCTACTTCCTCGTATTCCTGGAACCCCCATATTTGAGCTCCGTAACACATCATGGATTTTAGTACTTTGTATTTCACAGAACTTGGAATTTCCTTCCTCTGCATCAAAGGGTGCCAAGTTGCATTAATAGCCTTTTTGGATGTGATAAGTTTCTTTTCGAGATGTGATTTTAAACTTAAATTCGGAGTGATTATGATACCAAGATACTTGTATGTCCTCACTTCTTCAATGTTCTCCCCACCGTAATGCCATCTAGCTCTCTGCGTTCTTCTCCCCCTTGTATCCTCTACCACCATTACCTTAGATTTTTCAAGGTTGACGACTAGATTCCAGACTCGACAGTAATCATTAAGTCGATTCATCATCAACTGTAGGCTTTGTGGAGATTCAGCTAAGGGAATCAGATCATCTGCATACAAAAGCGTTTTTATTTTTAAGCCTGCAATATTTATTCCAGCCGGTAGGAAGGACGAAATATCATCTTTAAAAAGAATGAATAAAATGGCGCTGAGCAAGCATCCTTGTTTGACTCCTGTTTTCGTCTCAAACCATTCAGAGATCTTTGAGCCATCCCATACTGCTTGAGTTCCGTTGTATAATGCTCTTAAAAGTTTCAACATTTTCGATGACATTCCCAGCTGGCTCAGTTTAAAGTATAATGCATTTCGGTCAATGGTGTCGAATGCCGCTTTGAAATCAACAAAAAATATGTACAGTTTTCGTTTGTTCCATATATAATCTTGCGCAATTACATTGAGTGTGAAAATGTTATCTGAAGTAGAATATTCAGATCTAAATCCCGATTGGAATTCACTAAGAAGCTGTTTGTCGTTGACCCATTTCGTTATTCGATTAAGCAGGATCGCCGTAAAAAGCTTAGCAATGGAATTTGTAAATGAGATACCTCTATAGTTTTCAGGAGCATTTGGGTTACCTTGCTTGTAAATGGGAAAAACTAGAGCCTCTTTGAAATTTCTTGGAACATTGGAACTATGGAAAATATAGTTGAAGCAATCGCATAATTTTCTTACGAACTGTATAGGGAAAAATATTATAAAAAACCACTAAGCACATTTATTCTTTCTCGGTTCAAAATCCTGCTTAAGATTAAATCTCGTTAAGTTCTTACGTTAAGTTTTATTTACGTTTATTTTTATCTTCTTATACTTATGTGACCATCGATACAGAGTTGCCAGAATTCATGCGATTCGATACAGTCCCGGCGAAAACCTACGGTTTTCCATCCCTTTCGCTTTTTTTTAACATACATATATCTCTGCTCAGTACAAATGTATTCTAATATACTAATCACTCCAGCTCCTCGATTGGTAAGACGCTTCTTAAGAGTCCATCCCTGCCTCGTAATAGTCTTAATATCCGTGCCAGCACCCACGCCGATGGTGGGAAATTTTTGCTCCTGATTATGCAGAGTTGTCCTTCTCTCAAGCCATATTTCTCCTTTCGCGATTTCTTCCTCTCGTTTAGAGTAGACTCTTCCTTCCATCTGCTCTAGAAGTGTGCAAGCATAGTCTTGCGCTATTTCTACAATTGTATGCCCTTGGTATTTCGCATCTCATTGGTTATAAACGGTAACGGTAAAACAAGCGGTTCACCAACCAAAATGTCCCGGCGTTAACGCCTGGAAATCATCAGAATCATCGCTTAATGGATATAGTGGTTTTGAATTCAAGATGGCTTCTATCCCAGTAATTAATGTCAAAACCTGCTCATATGCCAAAACCTTCGCTCCAACAATTCTCGTCAAATGATATTTCATCGACTTTACCGCTGCTTCGTATATCCCACCTTGATGTGGTGCCGCAGGAGTCATAAACTTCCATTCCGTCTCTTTCAAACTTAAGTGTTCAAATGCATCCTTCACTAACCAACGCTCTTTGTCTTTCTGCAATTCCTTCGCTGCACCGCCAAATGCTGTACCATTGTCCTTTCACACCTGCCCCTTCTTGCTATGAATCTTTCAAAACAAGCAATGAAAGCCACTGACGTCAGATTTGATACCAAATCTATATGCTCTGCTCTAGTTTTAAGGCAAAAAAGACGGAAACCCAACATTTCTGTCTTATTATTCGCTCACCTGCTCTGTCGATCATCTTTGTTTCGAATGGACCTGCATAGTCTACCCCCGTGTAGAAAAGCCTTCCCTGCTGTTACTCTCTCTGACAGGAAATCAGCCATCAATTGCATCTCAAAAAGTTGATTATACCGCACGCAAACCAAACACTTATGTAAGTAATTCCTCAGCTGACTTCGGAGCTTCGGAATTCAGAATCTCTGACGAATGTCCTGCATCATGATCTGCACTGCTACATGATTTGTTGCTGTATGCGCATTATCCATGATCAACCAAGTCAATCGAGGACCATTTGGCACGATAGCTGGATGCCTTCTTTCGTATTCCATCTCTGCTCTTTCCAATCTCCCTGCTACTCTCAGAATCTTTTCACCATTTAAGATTGGCTTTAAGGATTCTATCCTCCTCTTTCCTGGCAAACACCTGTCTTTCTATATACAAATGATTTCCTTCGCAAAATACTTTTCCTGCTCTTTTCTCAGCAGATGACCGATTGATTTCATCCTCTCTTCAGAGGATGGTTGGCCAAGTACTGCTGTATCTCCTGCACTCTCACCTGCTCTATTTCTTCTTTTCACTTGACGCACAGAACGTCTCCGTCTCTTTCCATCTCTCTCTTCATCTTCTTTTCGTTGCTTTATCTTTGCTTTGGTTGCGTTGATAAAGCGAAGTACGAAGCTGATTACATTAATCACCTTCTCTAATGTAGACGTGTATTCAATCAATGGAATACTCCTTCTCCAGCACTTCACATAAATAGATAAGGGTTCTGTAAATTTTGTTATCACAAAAACCGTCATCTCATCCCTCCCCCCATCTGAAACATTTGGCACAAACTTTTCAGATGCCCAGCTCGACCAAGGTTTTTTCAACCATTCCGGCCCATGCAACCACAACTTGTTAGCAACCAATGCTGATGGCTTTATTCCTCTACTTAGAATATCAGCCGGGTTATCCTTCGTTCCAACATGTCTCCACATTTTGAATTAAGTGTTTGTTTGTGTAGACGAGACTCTATTCGCTACAAACGTTTTTAAATCGCATGGTAATTTATTTATCCAATGCAACGTTACAAGTGAATCTATCCTAAGATCATATTCGATACCTTCCCATTCCCTTGTTTTAATGACGTTTACAATTAGCCGTCCCAATAGCTCCGCTGCTGCTAGTTCTAAGCGCTGTATTGCCACCGTTGTAAGTGGTGCAACCCGTGTTCTTGCTGCGATGAGATCTGCTGTAATCCTGCCGTACGTATCGTTCTCAGATAAATCGCTGCTCCATATGCCCTCTCAGAAGCATCCGAGCATCCATGTAGCTCTTTTCGTACTTCTTCTGAAGTACCTATCCATCTCCAAATTCTAACGTTCTCTAAATATGTTATTTTCTACCAGAAATCTCTCCATCTCTCATTTATCTCTCTAGGGAGTCAACACAGCTCACTACGCTTCTCTTTGTTATTGCCTGCTGAGTCTCTGGTGTTTTTACCACTGGAAACTCCTGCAATGCCTCCCTTGCACATTGTTTAGCATTATAAGCTGATGATGTCATACCATAGCAGAATACTGTCAGCCAATATCCTCTCAAATTGTCCTGCGGGTTTTCTCTCCAGAATATACGCTGCAAATCCCATTATCCCTTCGCCACTTTCACCATTCTGAAAATCATTTTAATGTCCCCTCTAAAAGTGACATGATGCCTGCGGAAGCGCATTAAAATTGCGTGCAGATCCTTCTGTAAATTTTCTCCAAGCAGTTGCACTTCATTTAATGAAGAACCTTTATTTGTCCTGTAGCTCGCATCTAATACGACCCTTAACTTTTTGGTGACGCAATAATGTGGTATAAGGTTTTGCCATGCACTGTGCCAGTCACTGGTGTCATTTGTCTTGCTTCTTCATATTCTCTCATAAACTCCTGGTACTTTTTTTTCAACTCAGGATCTCCTGCCAATCTTCTCTACAAAGCAAAGAACCTACGCTTAGCTGTAAGCTCTGAACTTCCAAGCTCTTTCACTGCTTCCTTCAAAGGAATCGTCACAACAAACTTGCCAAAGTCATCACGTGAATTTGTTTTGATGAAATTTTGCTCCACCTGCTCCTCCGCTCTTTTGACCTGCTCAACGACATTTCTTTTTCATTTAAACCATTTATGACAAAAACGCTTTAGCGATTCATGAAGTTGATTAGTATCCACGCACTTTGCCTGCGATACATGCTCATTGTTCATGCTATCCTTCTCATTACCATACTCTCACAATATTATTCTGCCGAAAACAGTTTCCATCTCAAGGACACCACCTCGTCGATGCTCTAAGACAAAAGTAAATGCTTCTGTTATGAACCTGCAATAAATCTACAGTACCTGCTTTCCAATAATGTGGATCAGCAAGAGATGCAGTAGAAATGCTCATCAGTGGTGATTTCAAGTTGTGTGTTGGCACTACTGGATGCCAATTAACCTGCTTATGAAAAATCCAAAAGTCCTGCGCTATTAAAACCAGATTGGGCTGTGCAAGTTCCAAAGGCTGGAGACTCCACGAAGGCAAGCATCCTGCTCAATGAAAATATTCCTGCATCCAATAAGTATTATTGTAGTAGTATTGGTAATGGCTGGGTGCTGTATGAATAGGGTAGACCCTGATTGGTATCAACATGGCGATGCCCAGCGTTGCAACTGTCCCATACGCATCAATTGTGCTTATTTTACCTCCAAGTGGTAGCCATCGGGTACTGGTCTTGTCCACCCGGACTTGACTTGCTGAACTTATAAGCGCGAGTGTTGATCACAGAAAAATAGCAACACTATAATTGCCCTGCCATAAAGCTCCTCTGTTTCTCTTGTTCGGTAGCAGTTTATTCTGTACGAACCCCTCAGAAAGCAAGCGAGCGGCGGATGAGCTTCCAATTAAGTGAACCAACGGCGACGCTTACAGACAATATGGTAGGCACCTCATTGAGCTACTTCGACATATTCGGAGCTCAGGTCTTTGGGTCCTTTCACTACTATTAGTCAGGGTAGTGAGGTAAAGAAGTTGGCGGATGAGCCCATATAGGACCAACGGTAGCTCTCACATCCCCGTAGTGGGTTACTGACTCTGGATTTCTCCAGCTCCTTTTGTCCAAGGAGAGCAGCATAGGGCCTGGTCCCCCAGGTTGGGGGTTGTGCGTCGGGGTAACTTCCCTACCACGTAAAAAACCTCTTGTTCCGAAACAACCAACTGTCTCGGATATGGATGACCCTACTGATGACCACCCTAGCAAACGAAACAAGGACAACGAATTTCGGTTCTGCACGTGGAATGTCCGGACCCTTAACAGACCACGTGCAGCCGAACAATTAGTGGAAGCCCTAGATGGTGTCAAAGCCGACATCACAGCCATCCAAGTGCGATGGGATGGTGAAGGCACAAGGAGGATGAAAAACTGTGACATCTACTACGGCAAGTGCTACAGAACAAGGAAACAGCGGCTATTTGGATGCGGATTTGTGATAAGAGGAAGGCTTAGGCAAGAAGTCTTGGGGTTTCGTGGCATAAGCGAACGCATTGTCACAATCCGCATTAAATCCAAATTCAGCAACATCTCGCTGATCTGCGTCCACGCCCCCACGGAGGAAAAAGATGACACGACCAAAGAAGAATTCTACGATCTTCTCGAGAAGACGTATGATGAATGCCTGAAGTACGACACTAAGTTTATTCTTGGTGACTTCAACGCCAAAATCGGAAAGGGTAACTTTGGCTCGACAGTCGGAAAGCATAGCCTACACGACAACACTTCCGGTAACGGACACAGGCTAATCGACTTTGCTGCGGGGCGAAGTGTCATCTTAGCTAGCACATACTTCCCACACCTCAATATTCACAAGGGGACCTGGCGGTCTCCTGATCAAAATACCGTCAACCAAATTGATCACATTGCGATTGATAGTAGACATGCGTCCAGTGTCATGGATGTCTGCACTTTCCGAGGGGCCAACATAGACTCGGACCACTACCTTGTTGTAGCTAAAGTGCGAATGCGGATATCCACCAGACCGCAGAACCGAACATCCACTGTGAGAAAGTTTGATGTTGCTAAGTTACAATCGCAAGAGACCGCCACAATCTTTGCCAATCATGTCTCCTCTTATCTCTTGACAAGCCCGGCGCCTGCGCCAAACCCAGAGGCCCAGTGGCAACATTGCAAAATGGCCATCAAAACCGCTGCCACGGATGTTTTGGGTTTCATTAGGCGACCACAACGAAACACCTGGTTTGATGATGAGTGCAGGCTCGCACACTTGGCCAAAGACGAAGATTATCATGCAGTTCTGAATGCCAGAACTAGAGCTGCCAAGAGCGCTTTCCGTGCTGTGTACCAGCAAAAGAGGAAAGAGGAACATCGGCTTTTCAGAAGAAAAAAAAGGGAACTGGAAAAACGAATGGTTGAATCTATTGAGGGGTGCTACGGCAGAAGCAATGCTCGAAAGTTCTACCAAAGGGTAAAGCATTCGTCCAAGGGTTACAAAGCCCGAGCGGAAGCATGTAGAGACGAGGGTGGGAATGTCGTTGTAGATACACAGTCGGTGCTGAGAATTTGGAAAGAACACTTCTGCAGACTGTTAAACGGCGAAGACAACCAACTAATCGCTGTCAGGCAGAATGATCCATTCGATTTGGATGATGATGAACAAAATTTCCGTCCTCCCGACCAAGAAGAAGTTCGGATAGCAATATCTAAACTGAAGTCCAACAAGGCTGCTGGAGCTGATGGCCTTATTATTTATTTGTGGAATTTAATATGGCATAGTTCTTATTAAATATATTGATCAAGAGATTGAGAGGGCTATTGGCGCCGTAGTTGGATCTACTGAAAATGTTACACAGAGGCAATTGCCTTCTTAAACTGGAACGACTAAAATTAAAATTAATACGACAAAGGGCTGATGGGGCTGTAATTGATCCATTTATTAACCGCACAATAAAACAGAATTGTAGGTACTCACGATGACTTAAAAGGGATGGAAGTTTTATTAGTTGAAGTCTTTGAGAGTAAGGTGGCAAAACGATTCTATCTAACCATGGAAGAAAACGCAAACAAAATCTCAAAAATCTTTTTTGAATACTCTCTATTCTGTTAATATGAACAGCGTAGTAAGGGGCCCATACGATGCACCCATATTCCAGAATTGATCTCACAAAAGAGACATAAAGAGTCTTTAGGACATAAGGATCACGAAATTCGCGAGCAAACCTTTTAATGAAACCAAGTGTCATGTTAGCTTTTTTAATTATGTAATTGTAGTGATCAGTAAAAGAAAGCTTTGAGTCTAAAACTACTCCAAGGTCCGTAAAGCTTGACAAGTTACACAAGAGCGACGTATTCAACATATAATTATAAGAAAATACATTATGTTTGCGTGTAAAACACATGGTTTTACACTTGTCGATATCTAAAAACAGACTATTTGTATTGCGCCAGTTCCAAAATCTAATAAGATCGTCTTGAAGAAGTTTACAATCAACAGTTGAGTCAATTTTTCGAAAAATTTTCACGTCATCGGCATAAATTAAAGACATAGAGTTTACTAAAACGGAAGGAAGATCATTAATAAATAACACAAATAATAACGGACCAAGGTGACTGCCCTGTGGCACACCTGAATTGACTCGAAAACATTTAGAACGTTCAGTTTTAAAAACAACACTATATAATCTATCTTTTAGATATGAGGATATCCACAAAACAAAACGATCATTTAGTCCAATAGTATGTAGTTTATGGAGCAGTATATTATGATTCAATTTGTCGAATGCCTTACTAAAGTCAGTAAAAACACAATCTACTTGTTGAAATTTTTCGAAAGAATCAATACAGAAAGTCGTGAATTGTAATAAATTTGTGACCGTAGATTTTTGTTTTACGAAACCATGTTGGTTTTCACATATAACGGAGGTGCAATGAAAAGACAATACATCACAGACAATAGATTCAAACAGTTTAGGAATGACGGACAGTTTAGCGATAGGTCTGTAGTTTGATACTAAGTTTTTCTTGCCTTTCTTGTGAATCGGAGTAAGAAATGCAATTTTCCATAGATCTGGAAACCTAGAGCTACTTATTGACTGGTTGAACAGATAGGATGGTGACGATCTTCCTCTACAAGCTTCGTATCACATAAAAATACATCAGCATCAGAGTTAATGACATCAGAAAAATATACCAAGTCCAAGGTCTTACCAAATTGGTTTTTGATGCCGTTTAATTGATTAAGTCCAAGGGAGGCCATTCCATCGATCACAAGGAATTCGTTATCACTTGTCGCGTTGACGGGTAGAAATACATCACATTCAGTTGATTTAGTCCATCTCAGGTTGGGTAGATTGAAATCTCCGATTACTATAAACTCATCTGTATCATCAATTTGTTCATGAATAGTTTCCAGGCAGTCAATAATCTTAGTATAAGTATCGTAGTTTGAAGAAGGTGGAATGTAACAGGCAACAACATATATATGACCAGACTGAATTTTTATTTTCACGCACAGAATTTCCAAGTTGGAATCCAAAAAATCGTTGACTAGACTACATAAAAGATGGTTATGAACAGCTATCAACAAGCCTCCGCCAACGGTTGTTGTAGTAGAATCTGAATGGCGATCACGGCGAAAAATTTGAAAGCTGGGATCAAATATCTCTGCGTCCAGAAAAGATGAATTTAACCAAGTTTCTGTGAGAATAATAACATCGTGGGGAGTATTGTTAATATTCATATAGACCTTATTGGTCTTTGTCCGAAGTCCATTTACATTTTGGTAATACATTAGTAATTGTTGTAGCTGCTCTGATTGAGGAATGGCATTGTCAGGTGTTGTGGAAAATGGTGAGAAGTTTTCCTCGACGATCTGTTTTGAAACTCATGTAGAATGATTCCATTTGGCCAAAACGACGGCGAGTTCAGTAAATAGAAAACTGAGTCAGGTAGTTTTATCTTAAACGAAGAGTATTTTGAATAGTTACGATGAAGCATTTTCTCGACTAGTATTGAACGTAATGTACCAATTTTAGATTTAATAAAATTTTTTATGTCTAGAGCATTCGTCGCTGGTTCAAGTTTCGAGATAAAGATTGTTTTTTGACCTTCCACAATTTTCAATCCAGATTCCAAAGGCGAAATAAAATCATTTTGTAATATCGTCGATAAGTTAGAAGGTGTTTGGACGGGGAGAGAAAGTGGACGATTAGAATGATGGTCAGTTATAGGTGATGTTAAGTTTGTTGATGTTGACGCTGTAGGCTCCTCCGAGGGGAAAGGTGATGCAGTATTAAGTTGAACGGATTCAACTAAAGGTTGATTCATTGCAGCTGATTGTTGAGTTGAAGCGGGTTGGGTCGGTGAAGCAGGAAGAGGAGTTGGTGTCTCAGAAGATGAAGCAAGCACAGGTGGGGTATCAAGACCGGAATGAATGACAGGTAAGAGAATGATTTTACTAAGTGTATTTATGTTTTAGTAAAACCTTAAAAAAATCACTTATCACTGCATAAAAAGCCGATATTAATAATTTAAAATACGATCAAACGGTTTACCAGTCAAACGAAATAATTAACACAAATTAACAATAACTATAAACTTGTGATAAAAGAAAAATATACGGAGACGAAATGCACAGTGCTACAGTAAAACAGTGTTCCCACTTCAGCCTTACGGCTGAACTCTTCAAAGCAGCGCGAGATGACTTGGTGAGGAGCATACACCAACTCATCTGTACAATCTGGTCGGATGAAAGTATGCCTGACGAATGGAACCTCAGCATTGTGTGCCCTATCCACAAGAAAGGAGATACTCTAAGCTGCGCCAACTACAGAGGTATAAGTCTCCTAAATGTCGCCTATAAAATCTTGTCGGCCATTCTGTGTGAACGTCTGAACCCTTTCGCACGTGAACTGATTGGCCCCTATCAGTGTGGTTTCAGACCCGGTAAGTCAACCGTCGACCAAATTTTCACACTTCGGCAGATTTTGGAAAAGACCCAAGAATTCCAGATCGATACTCACCACCTCTTTATCGATTTTAAAGTCGCCTATGACAGCGTAAACAGGAACGAGCTATACAGAGCCATGTCGCTTCTTGGCATCCCTGCCAAACTCGTTCGATTGTGCAGGATTACTATGGAGAACTCGCGCTGCTCCGTCAAGGTTGGTAAGAACACTACCGACTCATTTAATGTCGAGAAAGGCTTACGACAGGGTGACGCGCTGTCATGTAACCTCTTCAACATCATTCTTGAGGCAATCGTACGCAACTCGCATGTCAACACCAGCGGTACGATTTTTTTTAGATCCGTTCATGCTGATGATATTGACATTATTGGAAGAACGAAGCGCGCTTTCAGTGGAGCATTCGCAAGTATTGAAGTGGAAGCGGCTCGAATGGGTCTGGCTGTAAATGAAGATAAAACAAAGTATATGCTGTCCTCGGGTGAAGTAGATCATCACCGTAGGCTCGGACAAAACGTCACAATGGACAGATATAACTTTGAGGTTGTCAAGGACTTTGTCTATTTGGGTTCCACTATAACCTCTCAGAACAACATCAGTGAAGAGATCAGTCGAAGAATCAGTCTTGCCAATCGCTGTTTCTTCGGGCTAAGAAGGCATCTTAGTAGTAAAGCCCTCTCTCAAAGGACCAAGGAGACACTATACAAGACCCTTATCATCCCAGTCCTGCTGTATGGGGCAGAAGCGTGGACACTGACACAATCGGATGAATACAGGCTGGGGTGCTTTGAGAGAAATATTCTTCGGGTGATATTCGGGCCTGTATGTATCAATGGAGTATGGAGGAGAAGATTCAATGACGAACTGTACGGATTATACAGCGACATTGACTTGGTTAAGAAGCTGAAAATTCAGCGGCTTAGATGGCTGGGTCATGTGGAGCGTATGGACGAAAACGCTCCTGCCCGACGAGTCTTCAATTCCAACCCGGAGGGCCGACGCAGTTCTGGAATAAGGTGGCGCGATCAAGTGGTAAACGACCTCAACCAACTTGGTGTGCGCAACTGGAGGCCACTGGCTAGGGACCGGCCTAGCTTGCGAGGATTGTTGGTTGAGGCCGTGGTCCACAATGGACTGTCTGCGCCACCTTAAGTAAGTAAGTAAGTATTGGTAATTATTTTAATGCTGTTTGTCCATCTCGTTTGATTTCGCTGCTCTTTTCTATAAATATGTAAAAAAAAACGTATTGCAATAGAAATCATGTCTCGATAATGCTCTACCCTGAAAATGAAAGTGATAATCGGTTGCAGTAGGTACTTCAATTTCCCAATATGCAAATAAATAAATAATATTTTGCAGCAGGTACTAAAATTCCCAGTATACAAATAAAATAAAATAAATAATAGTTTGCAGTAGGTACTTAAATTCCCAGTATGCAAATAAAATAAATAATACATATAATAAATAAAAAGTCGGCTAGTTGTTGCTGCTTTTGTTGTTACCAATATAGTTTGTTTATTATAAGAAAAGGTATGTTGCATCGAGAAGAAAAATTCTTTTATGGCTCATATTCCTGCTTTAAAAATATTAATTCTTTTTGAATTTTAAATATTTTATTCCTGCCGCTTGCAAGCTTTCCTTCTCTAAAAACTAGCACCGTCGTGCTTTGAGTTTTTTCCTGCCCCAGATATGTGTCCTTTTTTTTTAATAATAATTTGTTCATGGCAACTGGTGCAATTGCACTCAAGTTCTTCCTTCATACCTGCTCACTCATGCTTGGTAACTCGCACATATGTGCTTTGAGTTCCACTTGCCCCAGCTACATATATCTCAAGTCCTTCACAACTTTCCTCTCATGTTTGGTAGCTCGCACAAATGTGCTTTGAGTTCCACTCGCCCCTGCTGTTTCTCGAGTCCTTCACAACTTCTCTCTCATATTATGGTAACTCGCACAAATGGGCTTTGAGTTCCACTCGCACCTGCTGTATCTCGAGTCCTTCACAACTTCTCTCTCATATTTGGTAACTCACACAAATGTGCTTTGAGTTCCACTCGCCCATGCTATATCTCGAGCAACAAAGCTTGTCAAGAGAAAAAAAAATGACACACACAAAAAAACTTAACACCTAAAAAAAAAATAAATGTTTGATCCCTACCAAACAAAAAAGCAGCAACATCACCGTAATTTATCTAGGTAATATTGAAAAAATATCTTATTAAAAAAAAATGGATATTTAAAGGTATATAAATATATCACACACGCACGCACCAAAGAGGAAAAAGAAATAAAACACAATAGTTTTGAGGGGAAAAAATATTATAAAAAAACCACTAAGCACATTTGTTTCTTCTCGGTTCAAAATCCTGCTTAAGACTAACTCTCATTCGTGCTTGTTCGCAGAACAAGCACTCTTTCGTTAAGTTCTTACGTTAAGTTTTATTTACGTTTAATTTTATCTTCTTATACTTATGTGACCATCGAATGCAGAGTTGCCAGAACTCATGCGATTCGATACAGAAGCAGTTGGGGATAAGCTACTAGAGAACAAGCGGAGTTTAGACATCAGCCGAAAAGGTCCTTGGAATGTGGTGGTGTACAACATTGGACACTGTCTGGATTGCTGTCTGGAGAAGTAAAGCTAACAAAACGACAAGTTCTACGAGTTTTAATGACAATTTTCGACCCCCTTCGAGCGAGATTGAATATAGACTGCGGCATTGGAAGCCCTAGTTAGAACCGAAAAAAGTTCGAAAATTTCGTGGTTTTTCGCGGATATCTCAAAACGCCCCAGGAAATTTGTGTTGGGTTTCTTCAGATTCGGATTCATCGAACCAAAAAACATAGGAATAAAAAAAAAAATCCATTTGTATATTTTTTGTAACATGAAACTACCATTTGACTGGACTAATAGCAATGGCAATAAATCAATCATTTACATATATGGCTAAGATTCTCATTCAAGTAAAGACTCTGTCAAGCTGATGAAATAGCCCGTCAAGATGAAGTTTAAAATGATCTGTACGTATAAATACAAAGCAAAAGCAGATCATTTATAAATATACTAGAAAGTATTGGATGGGAAGTCGACCCCTGGGGAACTTTTTGTACATATCTTGAATCGGAGCTCCATCGCTCTCGAGTTTAGCCTATTCTGTTTTCAAAAACTTCACAGATCTTGTTGAATATCCAGCTTTTGTCAATATTAATTTTGTACTTTAATATATATACCTTACCTTTAAGTATAACTTTTAAGGTTTTCGCGGTTGTTGATACATGACATTTTTAATTTTCTTTTCGGATTATCCGCGTTTATAAATAATAATAAATAAGTGAGTTATATTCTTACTCACCCCGAACGTTTTGCTCAAATTGCACTGAGCGTGGTCACCGGGACCACGTCACCGAAGCGTTCGGGGTGAGTAAGAATATAACTCACTAATTATTATTATTTATAAACGCGGATAATCCGAAAAGAAAATTAAAAATGTCATCAACCTTTAAGTATTTTGTAAATCACTTTGACCGTGATTTTCTTCACTAACTGAAAAATGTAAAAGTTTTTTTATTCTTTTCAATAATTCAATCTAAAAACATTTAATATTTTATTCAACATAAAATATTTGTCTGCGTATTATTATTGGAGCATAAGACTTGGTAATCTGGAAACACTTAATTTCAACAAATCTTTAAAGCTTATGAAAAATATACAAAAATATCGGTCGCACAATTTTAATTATTCCATTTTTATTTTTTTTATTTTGTCCTAGTTTGTCTGAGTTCGCAAGTGAAAATATGATGGATGCATTTAATTTGGCTATTTCATTCGGTCCCACATTGATGCCTACTCCAGAAGATAGAAAGCAGGTGCAATATCAAACTCAATTGAATGAATTGATAAAAATTATAATTGAGCACCACCAAGACGTATTCCCAAAAGATCTTGGGGGCCCACGATACCAAAAGTAAAAGTCTTAAAATAATCCCAAGTAGGAATATTATTGTGTCTTTGGTAACCCGAAAGAATTCTAGTAAATCCTTTATTTCGTGATTTATTTGTAATTATTTTCAGCAATAATGCAACGAAATAATATAATACAATGATAACAATCGCGTAGCATTTACCAACAAACAAAAATAAAGGGTAGGTGAGTTACATATTCAACCAAATTTCTGTTGCTAATTTTTTTTTTTTTTTAGAAATCAACGCCCTGTGAAAAAATTAGAATGAATTATTTTTTACTAAGAACATTAACCACTTGATTTTTTAATTTAAAAAATAAAATATGTATGCTGGTAACTGTCATTGAATTCTCTTTTAACTCATATAAAGAACAAAACTACTAAGCCAATTAGCAACATTTATTCAATGCAGGTTCTAACCTAGGTTTCCAGTGAAAGTGCTAGTCCAGTCGACAGATATTTTCAGGTAGTAAAAGGTCGTAAGTTAATGAAACTTGATGATTTTGTTCAGGGATAGTTAACTAAACGCACCTTTTCCGACTTCGCGACTGCTTCATTCATGTTGCTGAACTGACTGGACTCCATAATAAGTTTAACCTTATCATTGTTGGATTTCTTGATCGTGGCTTTTATAACAGCTTTGAAAGAGTATGTGTCAGTGAATTAAGGCATTAGTCCGTCCGTAATGTGAGCGCTTTGTAGTTTTTTTTTTGTTAGGTCTTCAGGTGCCGTGAATAAGGGCCATACGAATTAACGCCATAGTGACCTTTATTCACTTAAGAGTGCAAAATAACGCCATAATCCATTTATGACGTTAATTCACTTTCAAAACTGAACTAAAGCCATATGGTGTTAGTTCTTTTTAAAAATTGGCCTCAGTTCTAATTTCAATGTGAATTTAAGTCACTCGCAGTAATCTCGATAATTTGGATCATATATTTATTTATTTTTATTTATTTATTTTGCTAAGTACAAGCACATAATATCATAAGACTAAATAACAATTAAATCTAAGAGCGAAGGTGAAGATTAAGATTGGAGAGCTAGTTTGAGTGAGGATTTCGATAGGTTTAAACCAAAAATGTTGGAATTATTTACTTTTCGAAACATTCTAGTAATTGATTCATTTTGGCCATATTCGGTACGATGGAAAGGAACATAGGAGAGGTGAATGGTCCTCAAATGATGATTCCGAATGTTCGGTTTGAATTTATTGAGTAGACCTTCGCTATCAATGACTCCATTCAAAAGCTGGTGTGCAAAGAGTATATCAGCATTATCGGAACGTCTACTAAGAGTTTGTAAATTTATTAAACGGTTTTCGTAAAAAGGAAGATAATATGGGTCGTTCCATTAAAAGACGACGCAAGGAAAAGCGAATAAATCTACGTTGAACAGTTTCTATACGTTGATTGTGAACATGGTGTTTACGAAACCTAGAGTAGAGTTGGCTCTATTGATAATATTATCATAGTGAGCTCGAAAATATAGCAATATCTAAACTAAAGTCCAACAAGGCTGCTGGAGCTGATGGCCTTACGGCTGAACTCTTCAAAGCAGCGGGAGATGACTTGGTGAGGAGCATACACCAACTCATCTGTACAATCTGGTCGGATGAAAGTATGCCTGACGAATGGAACCTCAGCATTGTGTGCCCTATCCACAAGAAAGGAGATACTCTAAGCTGCGCCAACTACAGAGGTATAAGTCTCCTAAATGTCGCCTATAAAATCTTGTCGGCCATTCTGTTTGAACGTCTGAACCCTTTCGCACGTGAACTGATTGGCCCCTATCAGTGTGGTTTCAGGCCCGGTAAGTCAACCGTCGACCAAATTTTCACTCTTCGGCAGATTTTGGAAAAGACCCAAGAATTCCAGATCGATACTCACCACCTCTTTATCGATTTTAAAGTCGCCTATGACAGCGTAAACAGGAACGAGCTATACAGAGCCATGTCGCTTCTTGGCATCCCTGCCAAACTCGTTCGATTGTGCAGGATGACTATGGAGAACTCTCGCTGCTCCGTCAAGGTTGGTAAGAACACTACCGACTCATTTAATGTCGAGAAAGGCTTACGACAGGGTGACGCGCTGTCATGTAACCTCTTCAACATCATTCTTGAGGCAATCGTACGCAACTCGCATGTCAACACCAGCGGTACGATTTTTTTTAGATCCGTTCAATTACTTGGCTATGCTGATGATATTGACATTATTGGAAGAACGAAGCGCGCTGTCAGTGGAGCATTCGCAAGTATTGAAGTGGAAGCGGCTCGAATGGGTCTGGCTGTAAATGAAGATAAAACAAAGTATATGCTGTCCTCGGGTGAAGTAGATCATCACCGTAGGCTCGGACAAAACGTCACAATGGACAGATATAACTTTGAGGTTGTCAAGGACTTTGTCTATTTGGGTTCCACTATAACCTCTCAGAACAACATCAGTGAAGAGATCAGTCGAAGAATCACTCTTGCCAATCGCTGTTTCTTCGGGCTAAGAAGGCATCTTAGTAGTAAAGCCCTCTCTCAAAGGACCAAGGAGACACTATACAAGACCCTTATCATCCCAGTCCTGCTGTATGGGGCAGAAGCGTGGACACTGACACAATCGGATGAATACAGGCTGGGGTGCTTTAAGAGAAATATTCTTCGGGTGATATTCGGGCCTGTATGTATCAATGGAGTATGGAGGAGAAGATTCAATGACGAACTGTACGGGCTATACAGCGACATTGACTTGGTTAAGAAGCTGAAAATTCAGCGGCTTAGATGGCTGGGTCATGTGGAGCGTATGGACGAAAACGCTCCTGCCCGACGAGTCTTCAATTCCAACCCGGAGGGCCGACGCAGTTCTGGAATAAAGTGGCGCGATCAAGTGGTAAACGACCTCAACCAACTTGGTGTGCGCAACTAGAGGCCACTGGCTAGGGACCGGCCTAGCTGGCGAGGATTGTTGGTTGAGGCCGTGGTCCACAATGGACTGTCTGCGTCACCTTAAGTAAGTAAGTAAGAGCTCGAAAATTAAGCTGGTTATCACATATCACACCTAAGTCACCAATGGAAGTGGCAATAGCAACTGGTTCATTGTCAATAAAATATTGATGTTGTGGTAAAGGAGGGCGTTTTTGGGAGTATGCAATGGCTTGGGATTTGCTTACATTCAGTTTGAGAATTGAGAAAGTTGTGTTGGCAACAAGTTAAGAAATTGTTAAGGTCAGCTTGAAGTAATCGAAAATTGGCCATGCATTTAAATGTTTAGAAATACGCATGTCATCACCGTAAATCTCAAGGTCAGATCCTTTAATGATGTGATCCACATCATTAATGGTCAGTAGAAAAACCAAGGGACCCAAATGACTTCCTTGAGGGACCCCTGATGATTGGCAGATAGGGTTGGAGCTGCAGGACCTAAAAAGAACTGTGTAACGACGCCGACGATCATTTAAATACGATTGAATGCAAGATAAACTCAGTTAGGTTGGTGGTTGTACCTACCGCTAAGAAAGCCATGCTGTCTAGGGGAGAAAAGTGGTTTACAATGACGAAGCAAAATATCATATATTATACTCTCAAACAATTAAGGTATGCAGGAAAGTTTGGCAATAGGTCTATAATTAGAGATATCTCCTTTACATCCTTTTTTATGAATTGGGATAATCAGAGAGTCTTTACATTATTTTGTTGGAAACAGACCGTGAGAAATGGAAAGTTGGAAGCGATCAATGAGTGGTTGGGCTAATTTGGAGGCGCAGCTTTTAAGAACAACAGCAGGAATCCCATCAGGCCCCGAAGAAAAGTCAAAGGATTTTATTAAC